>OX393550.1:45317582-45467582 GCA_947650365.1 Chamaelirium japonicum
TTCAAAGAGGAAACTTCAGGAGATCGGTAAAAGTCTCCCGCCCCTACTGGCTATAAAGTTCTGAAGCTAACTGGAGAGCGAGCCAGATTGAATAGGACTGCACCCTACATGTCAAACAGTCAAAGCAGGGCGTACGGACACTGACCCGATCACGTCACCAACCATCAAACCCGAACAGCAGCAGTGAATGCGAAACTAGGAACGGAAACAAAAAAAAAAAAAAAAAAGCACAGCATGGGGGTGGCCCGGGTGGGGGCCTACGTACGTACTTCCTCTGTGCAGCCTCCAACCTTTTGCCGTCCTTTCCCATTAATGGAATGTCCCGAGCCACCCTCCGGGTGGTCGTTTCGGAGTTTCAGGGCCCCGGCTTCGGCCCTTTCCAGGCCGCCATCAACTCAGTCCCTTCTCACCCATCAATCCCCATGAAAGCAACACACAGACACAGAGAGACAGAGGCACAACCACACAGAGAAGATGAACAGCCAAACATATATTCGGTTTTCAGTTACACCCTTCATAGACAGAGACGGATTCTTTATGCAGTGGTGGGTTCTTTGGGGGTGGGAACTCGCTTCCCGACGTGGTGTTGCACCGTCCGGCGAAACCCGTTGCGGTTCGGGATGAAGCGGACGGGCAAGTAATCGTCGGTGTGGCAGACAAAAATGGAGTTCTTGAAGTGCTGCATCAAGGCAGATAGACCCTGTGTTTCCAGGGAGTTATAATCATTGAAACTAACTGGATAACAACGACAAAGAAAGAACTAATTAGGGCTCACTTGGATCCGAGCACAAGTGACCTCGCAGACTTGGTTGATCGAAGGAGGCCCAGTCTTTGCGCTGCAGGGACCGGTACAGCGCCCCCGCGCCTCTTGCGCTGGTGAAGTTCACGAAGGCGTACCTAAGTTGCTTCCACTCCTGCACCGTAACATGAGACCCCCACTCAAGTTGTACCCAAAAAGCTAGGGTTTGCTGGACTTTTTTCAACGAGAAACGGTGGAAGAGATTCGTACCTGAAATCCATGGGAAGATACAGAAAGTTATACTCCGTGGTATCGCCTTCTTGTTGCTTCAGAGTCTCCACACGGCAGTGCTCGTCGAGCAGCTCCAGAAGTTGCTCCTTGCTGCCGATTTCATGAGAGCACCAACACCAAAAGAGAGAGAGAGAGGCTTGAAAATTTCAGGAGATTAGAGAGAGAGAGAGAGAGCGCCTTGTATATTACCTCAGCTTGTTCGGGAGGTTTTTTATCATGAGAGTAGTGTTCCCAATGGCAGCTCCTCCACCGCCAGCCGCCTCCTCTTTGAACTCGAAGCCCTCGGCGGGAAGCCGGGGCGGATTCCTTCTGTATCTCGATAAAGACTTCTTTCTTCCGGTGAACCCACCACTCCACCCTTTCGGCCTCCACTTGGTCCGGCCGTTGCCGCTGCAGCACCCCTCATCTGCCCTATCTCCCGCCTTCTCCTCCTCTTTCGCCGCCCCCGCGGGACTCGCATCAAAGATCCAAGGCTGCATCTCTACTACCTCACCCGGCCCCATGGTCGGAAGCGGAACATCACCCCCCCGCTCCCAGTCCCACAGGGCACCGCACGGCTCGAAGCCGCCCCCCACCGCGAGCGCCAGCTGTTGCTCGAGCCCGAACGGATCCGGACGGTAAGGCGTGGCGTAGGGGTATACTTGCGCGCGAGGAAGGGGAGAGAGCTGTAGCACGGCGGCCTGGAAGGGTTGCTCGTAACTGCAGGGCTGCAAGGAAGGGTATGTAAGCGGAGGAGCACTGTAGAAGTATTCCGGCGAGGGGGTTAGGGAGCCGGGGATGTACAGCGGCGCCCATGGATTCAGCGGCCGGACCATGTTTTGGTTGAACGGAGCTGCGGCGGTCCGAGGTGGTGGTGGTGTGGGGGGGGGAGGGGGAGGGGGAGGCGGAGGGCGGGCGTCGGCAGTGGGGTTAAAATAGAGTGAAATGGTGGTGGCGGCAGATCAGTACCATCATCATTTGATATCTTGAAATCCCCCGCCTCTGTCTCTCATTTAATGCAGGTTCGGAGTCGGCTAACCCTCGATACCGAGAGGTGAGGGGGGAGGCGGCCACGTGACCCCCAGAGGACGCATGCAAGGTTAAAAATCATTCAATGGCCGTCGATACGGCCACCCTGATCTTCAGATAATGCACCCCGAGTTCGAACGCGAGCCCGTTTATATTAGGGGGTGCGACTTGGGTCGGGTAAACCCAAGAACGCTAGCGAATCAACCCGATCTAAACGGGTTGGGTTCGTTCAAATATTTTATAAAATCGGGTTGGGTCGGGTTGGTTCTCATTTCCCATAACCGGTTCAGTTCTGGATTAGGACTTAGATAAATATGAAACAACCATTTAGGGAAAACCCAAACCGATTTTGATAATTTTCAATCCGATCCATATCGAACTGAGATTGAAATCCAATCAAATCAAAGTCGGTTCGGGCCATAGCCCATATACTAATTGGGCTTTTTTCTGAGTATTGTTCAAACTTAAAAAATAATAATTGTTACCAAATCATTAGACCAAAAAAAGATTTTTAACTGATGATTATGATTCATCAACCGTATTGACAAGGTTATATAAGAACATATGGTGTGTGTTTATATATATAATATATATATATATATATATATATATATATATTATATAATAAAATAAAATATTATATGTAAATATGTAAGTCATTTTGGTTTGATTTAGGTTGGTTTTAAATTTTCAAATCCACCAATTAATCAAATCATGTCGGTTTTTAGAAAACTCAATCCAATCTAATCCATCGAGTGTGGCAAAACCAATCAAAATCAGTCTGTATGGTTTGGATCCTGCACACCGCTAATAGTGAATGTTTCCTACATATTTTGGAGGAACATTTAGCAAGTGGATTATTTGTATATGTGTAAGATTGACCCGAGAATCGAATCGAACTAATCCGATTTCATTCGGATTGGATTGGGTTTGGTTTACGTTGAATTCGGATTCGGTCGGAGTTAAAAATTGTAGAACCGACAACTTTCAAGTTGATTCCAGGTTGGCGCAAACTCGAACCAGCCGAACCCAAGTAGCACACCTAGTTTGTATTCAGTCAGTAGGCTAACTATAAAAGCAGATCGATGGGGATAAAAGTTTTACTTTGTTGCTGCTTGAATTAAGAGTTGTATTAAAGTAATCCTCCTTGGAGGTTTATTGGTACCAAAAATATTTAATTTTAAAAAAAAAATCAAATTAATTTTTTGATTTATTAATAAAAGGCATCGTTGATTCATGCCATGTCAGCAACTGCACAATCGAAAAAGTATCTCCTAATGGATCCCATTTTACTTCACTAATAATTTTAGTTTCAACGGTCACAATCTATGGACCATGGGATGAGGCATATGGGGATGCCACCATCATCGACCGTCATGCCTCGCTGCCTCTCTTACCATCGTGCGACGTCGTCTCCCCATCGGCCACCACTCGCCTAAGGCAACATCGGGCTGTCAGTGGCCGACGAGGGTGTTACACGGCGACCGTCATGGTGGTGGCGAGCAACAAATAGATTTACATACTTTCTGATTTATTTTACTAGTCAATCCAAACAACTGTCCAAAAATAAAGGTTTGTTATACTAATCAATACAAACAACAAGAAGAAAATCAGATTTACTAGTCGATCTAGAAAATTTACTAGCCTATATCCGATTTACTAGCCTTTATTTTGCGGGTCCAAAAACAAACATACCCTGAGTATTCTTGTGTGAATCTATTGTGATTAGTGCTGAAAAAAGCTGATCCGATCCGGCCAACCAACCTAATCCTAAGCCAGCCCGCTTAACCCGATCCGAACTCGACCCATTTATTAAAAGGGTCGGGTTAGAGTTCTGCATCTGTTGACCCTTCAAAAACAAGGGTCAACTCGACGTGGCCCGCCTAACTCGCATAACAAAATATGATCCCAATTCCCTGCATACAGACACCATTTGCATACTCGGATACTTCAAATTATCATTATGAGTTGTCCGCTGCACCCAAACCCGATCATAAATTACACTTAACTCGATCGACAAGTAAATGAACGATGCCTTGTCACTACTCACTGGGATTGAGAATATGTAAAGGGATATGTCATGTATAAGCTTATTGTTTGAATTTATATAAAATTATATGTTCCGAAAATAACTAATTAATCCAAGTTTATTTCTCGGAAATTAACCAGGCAATTATATACGACTTTGTTGGGACGAGGACACACAAGAGATCAATGAATGTTTAGACGGACTATACTTGATGCACAATAAAAACCGGTGTTCGATTCGATGGAACTCCTATTTTCGACAATGGATTTGTTGCACTGCACACATGTGTTCAAAATAAGCCATTTGTGACTAAAAAAAAAAATCTTTTAAGACATTCACCTCGTCATTGATCCTAACAGTATTTTCATGATAATCAATAGAGACTTTATAAAGTTGCTGATTTTTGTATTTTAGGAGGAACTTCACGGTTAGTACATTGTCTGTTAGTGCTTAGAGTACAAGTTAATCAGGGTTCGAATCATACCCGTATCTTTAATATTTCCACACAAGGGCTATAGCTAAAGAGAAATGATCCATAATGTCCCCCGCGATGGGCCATGATTTATCACATACAACTATCCAATGGCAGGCAACCCGACTGGTGACTGGTACACAACCCAAACTGATGGATGTGATGAATCAAGGCCCGCCACCTCATGTATGAGACATTTCATGGAAGGGTGGGACTATAAACAGCCCTCTGTTTGCTCTAAGCAATCATTTGATCATTAAAATTTATATTGATTACATCCAAGACTGTAGACAGCTTCCAACCATATTGAAGGCAGCCTTGAAGTGATATGAAAATAATTTGAGATATGAAAAGATCTAAATGCCCCCCGTCTATAGGCTATCTCCTCCTCCTCCTCTGCATTAAGCCACCCTAGAAGAATGCACAAAATGGGCATTCGGCCAATAAGTCTGAAATCCCATTATGTGCATTAGTTTTATCAGGGTGGCAAAATACACTAAAGGTGCATCCATACTGGTATGGCTGAATTCTTCGATTTTCAGGGAGGACGAGAGGGGAAAGTGGAGGAGGAAGGAGGGGAAGAAAAAGGAGGAGGGTGGAGGGAGGAGAAAGAGGAAGAGAATGAGACGACAACAATGGTTGTATGGGCTACGAAGGGCGGCACGAGCACAATAGAGGAAAAAAAAAAGGGACAACATAAAAGATAAGGTCCTATAATGCTATATTGGTTTATAGCATTATAGGTCAAAGGATTCCTGCAAAATAATGGACATTTGAAAATCATTAATACAGTGGAAATTAAAAATAGTTCCTTCTTGTCTATCAAGTTCTGCCCAATAAGCTTTCGCATAGGGGCACATGAACAGGGTATATGGTTAGCATCCTCATAATCACCCCCACACCGGCTACAGAGGGGATCCAAATCCATCCCACGCCTTATAAGGAGGACTTTTGAAGCAATTCTATTGTGTAGCACTTTCCACCAAAAACATTTGGCCCTTGGTGTAGCCCAAGACTTCCAAAGTCCAACACAATTAATGATATTGATGCTATTGGTTTTATCGGGCTCAGGATTAACATCATCGCCACCAAGGATGGCCTCGTAGTCACCATCATTGGCCTAGCAAAGTAACGTGTAAGTAGTGCAGGTAGAGAAGACAGTTTGTTCCATCGGGCACCAAACGTAATTGGGTTTTCCTCATTAGTCAAGATAGAAGTGTTCAATATCTTGGTTGCAATGGAAGGAGGATCAGGCCATGTCTTGTACCGCAAAATTTGTATTAGAGCAGAAAATGGGTCCAAATCCAGCAACACGCGATCTAGTGTTCAGCCCATTTGGAACAAGCTTGGACCTATATCGAAAACTTTATATATCGAGATTTGGCTCTATGGTTTGAGCCTGAAATAAAAACGGATTGAGCTTAGGCTTCTATAGGTACGGCCCGAACCAGCCAGCTTTCAGATCAATTAGTTGGGGGTCGAGTCTACCCGACATATTTAGGAATGGATTATCTCCTCCATCTATAGGGTTTTTTTTTTTTTTAATTTCTAGCTTACATCATAATTTATAAATTAATAACATGTATATTTGTAAAATAAAAAAATATCGTAACAAGCTTGATAAATGCCGACTAACTCTATCGAAGAAAGTTGGTCATTGAAGCTTTTGGGACAGGGTCCTGAATCATTAATACGAGTTTGGACTTGACCTTATCCTTAAAGCTATGAATCAACTACCTCTCTATATTATTTTCCCCGCCCGTTGCTTGCTCCTCTCCTTGTATGAGCATAGAAATTCAATTACCAAATTAGGATATTAAGTGCTAGACAATTAAAAAAAATTAGAAAAAAATCAGCAGAAAAGAAAATATCAGCAAAAAAAGAAAACGACAACTAAAAATTAGAAAAAAAAACATAGAAAATTATAAAAAAATAGAAACATATCATAGAATATATAATAAAAATAGGATAATTAAGTTTTTTGATTTTTTTTTAAAAAAACCGAAACTGAAACTGTCGAAACCGACCGAAACTGCTGAAACCACCGAAACTGCCGAAACCGTCGAAACTGCATAAACTGACCGAAACTGCCGAGAAACCGTCGAAACTCAGGTCGAAACCGACCGAAACTGTCGAAACTGCAGAAACTACCGAAACCGCCGAAATGGTCGAAACGGCCGAAACTGCCAAAACTGTCGAAACCGCCGAAAGTGCCGAATCTGCCGAAACTGTCAAAACCGCCGAAACTACCGAAATGGCCGAAACTGCTGAAACAACCGATAAACTGCCCAAACGGTCGAAACCACAAAAACAACCGAAACCGTTGAAGCAACCGAAACTGCCGAAATCATCGAACTGCCGAAATTACTCAGCCAAGTTGAAACAGGCCAAAACAGCCGAAAAGGTCGAAACGGCGGAAACTGCCGAAATCGTCCGAAATCGCTGAAACTACCGAAACTACCAAAACTGTCAAAACCACCGAAACAGCTGAACTGTCAAAACTCTAGCTGAAACTGCCAAAACCCGATGAAACTCCAACCGAAACAGCCTAAATTGCTTAAAACTGTCGAAACAGTCGAAACTACCGAAACCGCCAAAACTGTCAAAGCCGTCAAATCATCGAAACTACCGAAACCGTCGATCCTGCCGAAACCGCCGAAGCTACCAAAACTTCCGAAACCGTCGAAACTCCGGCTAAAACAGTCGAAATCGCCGAAACTGCTGAAACCATTGAAACGGTCGAAACTGTCGAAACCACTTAAACTGCCAAAATAGTCATCCCCTTTCCCTCTCTCTCTCCGTCTCTCTCTCTTCCCCATGATCTCTCCCTTCCCCCGATCCCTTTTTCTCTCTCTCTTTTCCGATCTCTCTCTCTATCTCTCTTGTGAGGGGGAGGTGGCTCAGGAGAGATCATCGCTAGGTTTTTACGGGGGAGACGTGCATGGGTTATGAGATCAGGTCGTGAGGTGCTCGAATCGTAGAGAGAGAGAGGGAAAGGGATGGTTGTGATCGGGTGTTGGAGAGAGAAATGGAGGGATTGCTGCATGAGGATCGGATAGGAAAGGAGAGAGAGACACGGGAAGTTAGAGATAGAGAAGATTGAGCAGAGAAAGAAAGAAGGAGAGAAATGGGATCGTAAGAAAAATAGGGAGACTCAGACGTGGGTTTTCAGACATAAGAGGGGGCTACATCTTTCCTCCCCCGATCTCTCTCTCTCTCTCTCTCTCTCTCTCTCTTTCTCTCTCTTCCGTCGATCTCTCTTTGACTCTCTCTCTCTCTCTCTCTCTTCCTTGATCTCTCTCTCTCTCTCTCTCTCTCTCTCTCTCTCAAAAATCTATGGTATAATGATGATGCGAAATCACTGGTATCCCAAGTAGATCAAACACATTGGAGCACTCATTGAGTACCACTTTAATTACATAATAGCCACACAATTTTAGCTACCAAGGCATATGCATTGCCTTTAGCCTGAACTGCACCTCCAACTGTTTACTCTAATTTGAAGGAAGATTGCGGGGAGAGAGAGGTCCGGCATTAGCGTTTGTAAATGATCCGTGATGCCACCTTAGCTAAAATCACGGTTATACCAAAGTTTCTCGATCATCCGTCTCTCTCTCTCTTCCCCTGATCTCTCTCTCTCTCTCTCTCTCTCTCTCTCTCTCTCTCTCTCTCTCTCTCTCTCTCGCTCTCTCTCTCTTCCCCACGATCTCTCTCTCCTGGGAGAGAAGTGGGGTTGTTCTCGTCGAAGGCACCCGCTTCATACCAACATCGGTACAAGTATGCACTAGGAAGAGCAACATGTGAGAACAATTTTGTTGACCCACGTTCTCCCATCCATGGTGTCGGCTATCCACGTAACTATCAACGATTTCGTTGGAGAAGCCATGAGGAGGTGCATGTATCTAGGGGTGGCAATGGACTCCCCAAACCCGAAAAATCCGACCCAAAACTGACCCGATAGGATATGGGTAAAGATTTTTGTACCCCGAAACATGGTATGGGTAGGTTATGGGAATAGAAACTCTACCCGGGTTAAATTTTGGATAGGAAACTCGATTTCCCCTCTAACTTGTATATACTATATATTATAGTTCGACTCCAAACTCACTGTACAAAAGAGCTTCTTAGCCAACTCATACCCGAAACCCATTTGGGTATGGATCGGGTATGGACTCTCTCCTATCCGAATGGATATGGGTCAGGTTTGGACCCTGCCATACCGAACGGGTATAGATATGGTTATGGGTAGGGTCCGACCTGAACCCGACCGATTGCCACCCCTACTTCCGTCGATCTTTACAGACAGACCTCTTCACCTAGAGAAGATCCAAACCTGATCTCCACTTCGGATGCATTCGGCGTACTGTCTTTCCTGTATTTAGGAATGGGATGCGGTTTGAAGACACTCCAATAGTGTTTGATGAAATGCCCCATATGGGATTCACATACGTTTGACGACGAAGGCAGGAGTTCGATAGAATACCGAGGGGAGTTTCATTTGTATTTTCACATTTGGCACAAACCAGTGATTGTACATGATTTTTATCATCAAATATACAATGTATTTACTTATTCATGTTTGTAATCAAATATTCCTCACAGTCACTCAACAATTCCAATGTGTCACGGAAGAACTGCATATTGTTGAATTAGGAAACTTGCTGCTTCTGATATGAAAACTTTGCAAGTTGAATTCTACTTTATCTGTCAATATTTCTTTTGGGGTTGTTGGTGTATTACTGAAATTTGTTTCCTACATGTACAAAAGATATGCAAGTGATGTGTTCTGATAGGGCATTATGTATTGTGTTTATAGCATTATAGGTCAAAGGGTTCACTTGGAACATATGAAATATATGGGCTATATACAAATAAAGATGGCCTTTATGTAGCCCCACCTAGGGCTAGCAATTTTAGACCCGACACAGATCGACACGACTAATCCGTTTAGTAAACGGGTCGGGTCTGCATTTTGTCTCTAACCCGTTTGATCCGGTTAAGACCCTTTTAAAACTCAATTGGGTCGGGTCGGATCTGCCTAGCATCCAATCACAGTGTGCAATGGGTTCAATGGACGGATGTGATCAAGACCCCGAGAGAGAGAGAGAGAGAGAAGAGAGAGAGAGAGGGGGGGGGGTGGGGGGGGGGGGGGGGGCGGGGGGGCGGGGTAAAGCCATAAATGGAGGGTGGCCGGCCGAAGCCGATAGGGCTTTGGAATGGTTGGGCCGCGCAATCTCTCTCTTGAGTGTTAGAGATCAGAGATCAAAGATCGGGTATCGGAGATCGAGGGTTGGATCGAGGCGCTCGAGCGACAAGGCGCCAGAGATCGAGAGTCGGAGATCGCCGGCTTCACTACCCCTAGCTCTCTTTGTGTGTGAGTGTGTTGGAGTGCACTCAACCCCATTATTTAAACGGGTCTTATTGGATCTATCCGTTTATAAATGGGTCGGGTACGAATTTAAGGGTCTAGATACGATTAGTTAAACGGATCGAGTCCGGATTTAAGAGTTTTGGATACGACAAGAAACTACTGGACACGAACACAACAGGACCCGACCCATTGCCAGCTCTAACCCCACGTACCCTTCTGGAATCAGCTAATTGTAGATAAAAGGTTTCCAAATAAACCCATTAACAAGACATAGAGGAAGGCTCCTCGGATTCGATACCACAACCAGCGGGATGAATGGACTTGTAGCAGGTGCGTAAGAGCTGCCGAGGTGACCCGAGAGCTCGGGAGAGAATGGGGAGGGTCCCACCTTCTGAAACGATGACAGGGCACTGCATGCTGCTCCTCTATCCTCACATTTTTAGTAGCATTAAACAAATAAATGAATAGTTTGCTTGCATTTACACTCCGCCAGAGATGTTCATCATTGTCATAATCTATGATGTGACCGACCTTTTTGGAGGAAGCTGCAGATCTTATTCCCCCGTCGTCTCTCTCTCTAGATCTCTCTCTCTCTAGATCATCTCTCTCTATCTAGATTTCTCTCTCTCTTCAGTCACACAGAGGACTTTTCCAATGACGGGGCCTTTGTTGTCCTAGGGCTTGGCTGTTACTGTGTGCCAGTTTGAACAGTAACCTGTGCTACATAGCGCACCAGGCGGATTCCTGCGCACGCGAAGAACATTCCGACTGTATGCCAATAATAGATGACAACGCTGCCCAACACGAAGCGTCTGTCCCGGATGCTCAGCCAGAATGCCGTGGCATCAGATCACAGGGTCCCTCTGTCTGCCCCTCACGGTTGAGTGTGAATCACCCATCAGAGCTGGATGCAACGGACGGCTGTGTTCATTCTGGTCGACCATTCGGCTCGGCATTGGTGAAGAAGACGGCCGTCCTCTTGTATAGACCACCTTCCCCTGACTCGGGTTTTGAGGTGTGAAAGTATCTAATAATGTATCAAATTAGACCGGTCGGCTTCTGCTCGTCGAAGACAATTATGACGTGTATTCTATATACAGGAGAGTAACTAGGGAGGATAATGGTGCGATTTAAAATCGAAACCGTGATAAATCGTATTATATTCTGTTGGTTTTGTTTGTCAAAATATAAAACCGTCACGATGCAGTTTCGTTTTTTATTTTGATGTAGCGGTGCTGTTTCGGTTTTGATCAAAACCGTATAAAATCAATTCGTTCAGCTCGGTTTGGTTTTGTTCGACTTGGTTCGGTTTGGATTAGTTCAGTTTGGTTCGGCTCGATTCGGTTTGGCTCGGCTCGGCTCGATTTGGTTCGACTAGGCTCGGTTCGGTTTGGCTTGGCTCAGTTCGGTTTGGTTTGGCTCATCTCGGCTCGGCTTGGTTCGGTTTGGTTCGGCTCGGTTTGGGTCGATTCGGCTCGGCATGGTTTGGTTCGGCTAGGCTCGGCTCGGTTCGGTTTGGTTTGACTTGGCTCGGATCGAATCGGTTCGGTTTTGTTTGACTCGACTCGGCTCGGCTCGACTTGGTTCGGTTCGGTTCGGCTCGGCTCGGTTCGGTTCGGTTTTGCTTGGGTTCGGTTCGGTTTGCTTCAGCACCCGTTCATGCTCCGCCTTTATTGTAATGACGGGCAATTCCATGGTGTTTTCGCCCAGAGCAACCCAATTTTTTATAATATTGTTTTAATATCTTTGATTATGATGTTGTTGGTTGTACTCGAGCGGGACCAGGTAGTGGGCTCCGGTACAGGTCGTGAGGTTACGTTGGAGGCGTGGTTACACGAGCTCGTGAGCACATGTATCAAGGCAAAGCATGAACGCTATATATATATATATATATATATATATATATATATATATATATATATATATATATATTATATATATATATATATATATATATATATATATATATATATATATATATATATATATATATATATATATATATATATATATATAATTGTGGCGGGTCTATCGGTCCCTGGCGAGGTTCACGTGCCGGCGCGCCTCGGTGCAATGCGAGTCGAGCACAAGTTGAGCTCAACTGGCATTAAGAAGAAAAAAAACTATGGTTTCGAGCATACCCGGCAATAGGATAATGCGTGCCATTAATTATCGGGATGTAAACCTTGGAGGCACCGTGGTGCGTGCTAATGGGTCGACGCCCAAAGGTGCCTAGGACGTCGATCGACTAACCTCAAAATTTACGTCCGAGACCATGTTTCTTTTGCCAATTCGAGCAAACACGCGATCTAGTGTGTTAGTTGTCATTGTTCAAGCCCAACCGTGATCGGCTTTGCCGATTTCGCCATCGAACGACGCAGTTACGATCGTTTGGTCGGATTAGTGCTATTGGACCCTAGTGTGACTCTTGCCGTCGGCAACGCCGACTAACCAAGACTGTACCTTTGGCGTGCCAGTAGACCGGCGTCCAATGACACATAAATTCTTGACTCGGCCAACTCAGGCCTAAGCCATCGAACTTTTAGTAGCACTTAATGACCATAGGCCGCTGGTATGTTTGACAGTTAGTGGGCGCGTGGACCAAGTCAGAGACGGTGCAGAGAGCGCCTAACAGCAACAACCCGAGTATCTAACAATGTATCAAAATTGGACCGTCGTCTTCTGCTCGTGGAAGACACTTATCACGTGTATTCTATGTACAAGAGAGTAACTAGGGAGGACAACAGTACGGTTTAAAATCGAAAACCGTGATAAATCACATCATATTTTGTGGGTTTTGTTTGCCAAAATATAAAACTGTCACGATACAGTTTTGGTTTTTGGTTTCGATTTAGCAGTGCAGTTTCGGTTTTGATCAAAACCGCATAAAATCGATTCGTTCGGCTCGGCTCGGTTCAGTTTGGTTCGGCTCGGCTCAGTTTGGTTCGGCTAGGCTCGGTTTGGTTTGGCTCGGTTTGGTTCGGCTCGGCTTGGCTTGGTTCGGCTCAGCTCGGTTTGGTTCGGCTAGGCTCAGTTCGGTTCGGCTCGGCTCGGCTCAATTTGGTTTGACTCGGCTAGGTTTGGATCGGTTCGGTTTGGTTTGACTCGGCTCGGCTCAGTTCGGTTCGGCTCGGCTCGACTTGGTTCGGTTCGGTTCGCCTTGGTTCGCTTCGGTTCGCTTTGGCTCGGTTCGGCTCGGTTTGGTTCGGCTCGACCTGGTACGGTTCGGCTCGGCTCGGATGGCTTCGGTTTGGTTTCAGCTCCCGTCCGTGCTCCGCCTTTATCCTTCTCCTCCTCTCTACGCCTTATCAGATTCATCGCCGGGTACAGCTAGCTCTCCCCTCTCAAACCCCAGCTATATAAGAGCATCTCCAACCGGCTCCGTTGAAGGCCGACGTGGACCTCCGAAGCACATCCCGGGCTCCAACCGGCTCCGAAGAAATGTCCTAAGGCCTACGTGGCATGCCACGTAGGCCACGTGCCCCCCGGACCTCCGAAGGCCTCCACATACAACAAAGGTCCTTCGGAGCCTCCGAGTGAATATAAAATTTTGGATTTTTGTAAAAAACCCCCCGGACCTTTCAGAAATTATTTTATATATATATATATGAAATCATCACTTTTCAACGGCTACAATTTATCCGATCGAGGAGCAACGGCTACGGGGCAACGGCTACATTTTGGACCGTTGCCCCTAATTCCAATGTTTGTGATTATTTTTAAAAAAAAAGAATAGGTTAAAAAATTCTAAAAATTATATATTTTTTTTTGAATATCTATAAATACCCCCTTCTACCCATCATTCTTCATCCTCCCACCATTCTTCATTCTCCCACCCCATTTCAAAATAAATTGTGATTTTTTCCACCCACCTACTAGCATATGGATCCGTATCAAAATTTTTCTTACTCTCAATTCCTCACCGGTGATGAATCGGCCTTCAATGCATACATGAGTAGCGATCGAGTCGATGGGAACCAGATGTTCTCAATTCCGGAGAAGGAGGCAACGACGCAAGGAGAGGCATCGTCCGAACAAGCATCGATCGTGGGGAAAAAGAAGTCTTACAAGCGGGGAGGAAACTGGACCATCCCCGAGGATAGATTGCTCGTGTCCGCATGGCTCAACACGAGCCAAGATGCAATCCAAGGTATCGGTCAATCACGACTTTATTTTTGGGCAAGAATTTTTGAATATTACAGCAAGTACAATACCCACTGTACGTTCGAACGAACCCAAAGCCAGATGATGCATCGATGGTCGGCCATTCAAATGTCGGTCAACAAATTTTGCGGGTGTGTTAGCCAAATCGAAGGACGACCGAGATCTGGTACCGGACTTGTTGACCAGGTAAATACTTATTAGCGAGTAATTTTGTTTAAATGGTTATACCGTCTATGATTTTAATTTATTTTAAATTATTTATGTAGCTAGCAGATGCAAAACTTCTTTACAATAATCTCTACCACGAATCATTCAAATTCGAGCATTGCTGGGTGGAGCTACGACATCAGCAAAAATGGATACAGCAAACACAATCCTGGAATCAAGTAAGGACAGAGCCGAGGAGAGGGAAGGAGTCTGATTCATCACCAAACACCTCCTCTCCAGCAACCCCAGATGTTATGAGCCTCGGGGATGAAGATGACGGGCCTACCGAGATGCTAAGGCCGGAGGGGAGGAAAGCAGCAAAATTGGCAAGGAAGCGTAAAGGTCAGGTGGTAATCGATGGAGGAAGCAGCGAATCCGCCTCCAACCTATTCAGGGAGGCATTCGCATGGATGAAGATGGATAAGGAACAATCCAGGAAGGAGAGGAAAGAGAGAAGGGATAAGAATACCGAAAACGCAACTATGGTCGAAGTCGCAAAGTTGCAAGCACAAACCGAGTCTCAAAAGGAAGCACGAAAGCAACAGAAATTGGATGATGCGATCATGATGAAGGATCTCACGGGGCTCTCACAGGTAGAGCGAGATTATTTCGAACTACGCAAGGTTGAGATTCTAGCTCGGAAAGGGTACAGAGGTCTTTGAAGTGTAATATGTAGTAGCTTTAATTAGAGATATGACTTTCTTGAATTACTTAAATGTTGTAATTTTCAGTAGATTGTATTAGGTGTTGAACTCTTTTAGCATTCAATAAAAGTACTTTATTTATTGAAATTGAAAGCGCGTACAAGAACTTGAATAAGTTCGAGACAATCACATTAAAATAACAAAAAACATTATCTTAAACTTGAGATCCCTTGAGTTGCCACAAATGCTCTATCAAATCATTTTGAAGTTGGTCGTGGGTTTCCCTGCTCCTTATCCGATGATGGTTCTGGATAAACTCCATCAGATGCACCGTGTGCTCGTGAGAAGCTTTTACAGTTGGCGTTACATCGGGGACATCAAAGTCGAGATCGTGGTGAAGATCTCGTTCATCTTCAACAATCATATTATGCATTATAATGCAGGCTGTCATAATGTCTATAAGCATATTCGGCTGCCAAAAACGTGTCGGTCCTCTTACTATCGCAAATCGGGCTTGCAACACTCCGAAAGCTCGCTCGACATCCTTCCGTGCCCCCTCTTGCTGTTGAGCAAAATACTTATTTTTGTTTCCTCGAGGTGCTGGGATGGTCTTCACTAGTGTTGACCATGAGGGGTAAATCCCATCGGTGAGATAGTATCCCATATTATAGTCATGGCCATTGATTGTAAAATTACATGGGGCAGCTTTTCCCTCTGCAAGTTGCCTGAAGACCGATGAACGATCGAGGACGTTGATATCATTGTGCGACCCTGGCAGCCCGAAGAAGGAGTGCCAGATCCATAGATCTTTGCTAGCTACAGCTTCTAAAATAATTGTTGGCTCATGAATATGGCCAGTGTACATACCTTGCCAAGCTGTTGGGCAGTTCTTCCACTTCCAGTGCATGCAATCAATGCTTCCGAGCATGCCTGGAAACCCTCGTTGTTCACCTTCTGCGAGGAGTCGTGCAACATCTTCGTTATTGGGTGAACGAAGATACTCCTCCCCAAAGGCGTTGATGACCGCTCGAACAAACCTCTGCAAGCTCTCGATCGAAGTACTTTCTCCGATCCGAACGTAGTCATCCACGGAATCGGCGGATGCTCTATACGCGAGCATCCGCATAGCGGCAGTAGTCTTTTGAAGACTGGATAGTCCTAATCTTCCAGCATTGTCCCTCTTTTGGACAAAGTAGTTGTCGTGGTCCACGATTGCGTAGTGGATCCGCAGGAAGAGAGGACGACTCATCCTGAATCTCCGTCGGAACTGGTAAGGAAGGTAAGTTGACTGATCGGCGAAGTAATCCTGGAATAGCCGATTATGGCCTTCCAGTCTACTACGATCAAGCATGGCGTGGCCTGGTACAGAGCCGCGTCTTCTACGTCGGCGTGAACTTTCAGCTTGCTGCTCTTCCTCGCACGCGGTGGCTCCCAGAAGAAATAACATTCTACGGGTGGAGCTATCGTCGCTGCTGCTCGACGTGCTGTCGATGGGGCTCAAACTGGACATGGTGTTTGGAGAGTGGATGGTTTGGACAAAGCTTGAATTTGTGATCGTGTGATAAGAGAAACCTCATCTTTATATAGAAAAATTTCCAACGGATAGATATCTATCCGTTGGTGGTGGTAATGCGTGCCACCTCGCTTGTTGTGCCCAACGGATAGAAATCCATCGGTTTGGTTCTTGAAATACGAGCCACCTCTCATATCGTGCCCAACGGATAGAAATTTATTAGTTTATCCCTTGAAATACGTGTCATCTCGCAGATCGTGTCCAACAGATAGAAATCTATCTGTTCGGCTTTTGGAATGTGTGTCGATTCGTAGATCGTGCCCGACAGATAGAAATGAATTGTTTATGGTGGATATGTGAGCCGCGTTGCGGATCATACCCAACGGAAATAAATGTAACCGTTAAAAGTATTATATATTTTTTAATAAGTTATTCATAATTTTTTTATAATTTTATCTATTTTTTTAATATTTAAATTGATGTGTGGAAAACAAATTTAAGGTGGGTGGGGTTTGGAGTAAAATTGGAGAGTTTGGATAACTTGAAAATGGGTAGGGTGTTTTGTGCAAAAGCCTCGGACAATTGGTTCGGAGCCGGTTGGAGCTGACCCTCTCACCGAAGAGACCTCCGATGAGGTGGCAGCAAATTGCGGGCCCCACTTGCTTCGGAGCACCTCCGAGCTTCAGAGCCGGTTGGAGATGCTCTTAGGCTCCGTAGCGAGCTCTGAAGGCCGACGTGGATCTCCGAACAGATTCCCGGGCTCCAACCGGCTCCGTAGCGATGTCCCAATGCCTACGTGGCATGCCACGTAGGCCATGTGCCCCCCGGACCTCCGAAGCCCTCCACATACAACAGAGGTCCTTCGGAGCCTCCGAGTGAATAAAAAATTCTGGATTTTTGTAAAAAACCCCCCGGACCTTTCAGAAATTATTTTATATGTATATATCAAATCATCACTTTTCAACGGCTACATTTTATCCGAACGAGGAGCAACGGCTACGGGTCAACGGCTACGAGCAACGGCTACATTTTGGACCGTTGCCCCTAATTCCAATGTTTGTGATTATTTTAAAATAAAAAAGAATAGGTTAAAAAATTCTAAAAATTATATTTTTTTTTTTGAAAATCTATAAATACCCCCTTCTACCCATCATTCTTCATCCTCCCACCATTCTTCATTCTCCCACCCCATTTCAAAATAAATTATGATTTTTTCCACCCACCTACTAGCATATGGATCCGTATCAAAAATTTTCTTACTCTCAATTTCTCACCGGTGATGAATCGGCCTTCAATGCATACATGAGTAGCGATCGAGTCGATGGGAACCCGATGTTCTCAATTCCAGAGAAGGAGGCAACGCCGCAAGGAGAGGCATCGTCCGAACAAGCATCGATCGTGGGGAAAAAGAAGTCTTACAAGCGGGGAGGAAACTGGACCATCCCCGAGGATAGATTGCTCGTGTCCGCATGGCTCAACACGAGCCAAGATGCAATCCAATGTATCGGTCAACCACGACTTCATTTTTGGGCTAGAATTTTTGAATATTACAGCAAGTACAATACCCACTGTACGTTCGAACGAACCCAAAGCCAGATGATGCATCGATGGTCGGCCATTCAAATGTCGGCCAACAAATTTTGCGGGTGTGTTAGCCAAATTGAAGGACGATCGAGATCTGGTACCGGACTTGTTGACCAGGTAAATACTTATTAGCGAGCAATTTTGTTTAAATAGTTATACCGTCTATGATTTTAATTTATTTTAATTTATTTATGTAGCTAGCAGATGCAAAACTTCTTTACAATAATCTCTACCATGAGTCATTCAAATTCGAGCATTGCTGGGTGGAGCTACGACATCAGCAAAAATGGATACAGCAAACACAATCCTGGAATCAAGTAAGGACAGAGCCGAGGAGAGGGAAGGAGTCTGATTCATCACCAAACACCTCCTCTCCAGCAACCCCAGATGTTATGAGCCTCGGGGATGAATATGACGGGCCTACCGAGATGCAAAGGCCAAAGGGGAGGAAAGCAGCAAAATTGGCAAGGAAGCGTAAAGGTCAGGTGGTAATCGATGGAGGAAGCAACGAATTCACCTCCAACCTATTCAGGGAGGCATTCGCATGGATGAAGATGGATAAGGAACAATCCATGAAGGAGAGGAAAGAGAGAAGGGATAAGAATACCGAAAACACAACTATGGTCGAAGTCGCAAAGTTGCAAGCACAAACCGAGTCTCAAAAGGAAGCACGAAAGCAACAGAAATTGGATGATGCGATCATGATGAAGGATCTCACGGGGCTCTCACAGGTAGAGCGAGATTATTTCGAACAACGCAAGGCTGAGATTCTAGCTCGGAAAGGGTTATGATTTCTTTGAAGTGTAATATGTAGTACGTAGCTTTAATTAAAGATATGACTTTCTTGAATTATTTAAATGTTATAATTTTTAGTAGATTGTATTAGGTGTTGAACTCTTTTGGCATTCAATAAAAGTACTTTTATTATTGAAATTGAAAGCGCGTACAAGAACTTGAATAAGTTCGAGACAATTATATTAAAATAAAAAAATATTATCTTAAACTTGAGATCCCTTGAGTTGCCACAAATGCTCTATCAAATCATTTTGAAGTTGGTCGTGCTTTCCCTGCTCCTTATCCGATGATGGTTCTGGATAAACTCCATCAGATGCACCGTGTGCTCGTGAGAAGCTTCTACAGTTGGCGTTACATCGGGGACATCAAAGTCGAGATCGTGGTGAAGATCTCGTTCATCTTCAACAATCATATTATGCATTATAATGCAGGCTGTCATAATGTCTATAAGCATATTCGGCTGCCAAAAACGTGCCGGTCCTCTTACTATCGCAAATCGGGCTTGCAACACTCCGAAAACTCGCTCGACATCCTTCCGTGCCCCCTCTTGCTGTTGAGCAAAATACTTATTTTTGTTTCCTCGAGGTGCTGGGATGGTCTTCACTAGTGTTGACCATGAGGGGTAAATCCCATCGGCGAGATAGTATCCCATATTATAGTCATGGCCATTGATTGTAAAATTACATGGGGCAGCTCTTCCCTTTGCAAGTTGCCTGAAAACCGGTGAACGATCGAGGACGTTGATATCATTGTGCGACCCTGGCAGCCCGAAGAAGGAGTGCCAGATCCATAGATCTTTGCTAGCTACAGCTTCTAAAATAATTGTTGGCTCATGAATATGGCCAGTGTACATACCTTGCCAAGCTGTTGGGCAGTTCTTCCACTTCCAGTGCATGCAATCAATGCTTCCGAGCATGCCTGGAAACCCTCGTTGTTCACCTTATGCGAGGAGTCGTGCAACATCTTCGTTATTGGGTAAACGAAGATACTCCTCCCCAAAGACGTTGATGACCGCTCGAACAAACCTCTGCAAGCTCTCGATCGAAGTACTTTCTCCGATCCGAACGTAGTCATCCATGGAATCGGCGGATGCTCCATACGCGAGCATCCACATAGCGGCGGTAGTCTTTTGAAGACTGGATAGTCCTAATCGTCCAGCATTGTCCCTCTTTTGGACGAAGTAGTTGTCGTGGTCCACGATTGCGTAGTGGATCCGCAGGAAGAGAGGATGACTCATCCTGAATCTCCGTCGGAACTGGTAAGGAAGGTAAGTTGACTGATCGGCGAAGTAATCCTGGAATAGCCGATTATGGCCTTCCAGTCTACTACGATCAAGCATGGCGTGGCCTGGTACAGAGCCGCGTCTTCTACGTCGGCGTGAACTTTCAGCTTGCTGCTCTTCCTCGCACGCAGTGGCTCCCAGAAGAAATAACATTCTACGGGTGGAGCTATCGTCGCTGCTGCTCGACGTGCTGTCGGTGGGGCTCAAACTGGACATGGTGTTTGGAGAGTGGATGGTTTGGACAAAGCTTGAATTTGTGATGGTGTGATAAGAGAAGCCTCATCTTTATATAGAAAAATTTCCAACGGATAGATATCTATCCGTTGGTGGTGGTAATGCGTGCCACCTCGCTTGTTGTGCCCAACGGATAGAAATCCATCGGTTTGGTTCTTGAAATGCGAGCCACCTCTCATATCGTGCCCAACGGATAGAAATTTATTAGTTTATCCTTTGAAATATGTGTCATCTCGCAGATCGTGTCCAACAGATAGAAATCTATCTGTTCGGCTTTTGAAATGTGTGTCGATTCGTAGATCGTGCCCGACAGATAGAAATGAATTGTTTATGGTGGATATGTGAGCCGCGTTGCGGATCATACCCAACGGAAATAAATGTAACCGTTACAAGTATTATATATTTTTTAATAAGTTATTCATAATTTTTTTATAATTTTATCTATTTTTTAATATTTAAATTGATGTGTGGAAAACAAATTTAAGGTGGGTAGGGTTTGGAGTCAAATTGGAGAGTTTGGATAACTTAAAAATGGGTAGGGTGTTTTGTGCAAAAGCCTCGGACAATTGGTTCGGAGCCGTTTGGAGCTGACCCTCTCACCGAAGAGACCTCCGATCAGTGTTTTGAAAACCGGACCGGACCGGACGGTTCAACCGGTTTGGACCGGAACCAGAACATGTTTTGGTTCGGTCTTTGAATAAACCGGTTTGTATGTTAACCCAGGAATCAAACATTCCCATTGAAGAATTTAGTAGATATCTATATAAAAAAACATATTTTCATACGGTTCAAACGGTTGAACCACCGGTTTGAACCGATTTGGACCGAACCGGATGCCTTTTCGGTTCGCCTTCCGGTCCGGTTTTAAAAACACTACCTCCGATGAGGTGGCAGCAAATTGCGAGCCCCACTTGCTTCGGAGCACCTCCGAGCTTCAGAGCCGGTTGGAGATGCTCTAACAGAACTCTCTCTCTCTCTCTCTCTCTCTCTCTCTCTCTCTCTCTCTCTCTCTCTAAATCTTGCAATGCTACTGATCTGGGGGGCGGGGATTTTTCCTTCAAATCTGGTGCTTTTGATTCTTCCCATTTTGGATTTTGGATTGTTCGTGAGAAGTTTGTGCAGATTTTTTTTTTATTTTTTAATTTTTCCTTCAAATTTGATTAATTCTTCTAATTTTTACTGTTTCGGATAGAACAGGAGGGGGACCGGGGCCGGGACCGGGACCGGTGGTGATGAGATGATGGAGCAGATGGACAGGAGATATCCACTCCAGCGGAGGCGTGCTGCTGTCAAGAGACCCCAAGCCCCGCCTCAGGTGGACCGCGGATCTCCACGACCGCTTTGTCGACGCCGTCACCAAGCTCGGCGGTACCGACAATAAGTAGGCCCCCCGTTCTCTCTCTCTCTCTCTGCACTTCTTGGTTAATATAATGTGATGGTAAAAGAACTCAAATGTCACTGGATTATCTCGTGGCGAGAATTTTGACGCATATCGCCAGTTCTGTAGCTACGGACATTATCTCGTGATTGTGTTTGATCTTGTGGCATGTTCGTGTTGTGCTGCCACATTAGCGTACAACATTCTCCCTCAATAGAAGAATAACTCGTGTTCTGTGTCCGGCTACCTGGCACGGGCAGATGGCTTTAATCCAAAGAGAAATCGATACAAATAAGGTGTCCCATACATAAGGTGACGGATCACAGCTGTCCCGAATGGTTAATGGAAAATTCTATTAAGATTTGGGCAAGTCGGGTTGAGCATGGGCAGACTCTTCAACCCGCCCAAGTCCCCCCCACACCTAATTTCCGAGCCATGTGGCCATGTTTTGTGTCTATTTTTCTTCATACTCCACATGGAAGCCGGGAGTCGAACATGGAACCTCTCATCGACAGGAGACACGTTCCCACTTAAAGATGTGGCTCATGTCAAATGTCTTACACTAAGACATATACAACTCTTGGTGTTAGTCAAGGGTTCGAATAAATACCACGGCTTATTTCCTTCTCACCTATAGAGTTATTAAAAATATGATATTTCTCTCACTTGGATCCATGCTCTAACTTGTGCCGGCACACTAACAGGTGATATACTGTCCACTCGATCACTTTCAAAGAAAGAAAAAAAGAGCACCCCAAGGCTTCAAATAAGATAACCCTGAATAGCGAGAGCATTTTTGCTACCAGATTGATTTGTTACCTCACATTTATTAGAAGGGCACAAAGGGGATACCCGACACCACGAATGGGCCGTAAGTAAGAGCAGCAAATCAATCGGATAGTAAAAATGCTCTCCAAGATAGCACAGAGTTAAAGCCAATGGGTCGGACCAAACACAATCGAAAGAGCCCCCAACAAGAAGAGGAAGGAGGAGGCAGAGATGGTTGGTTTTTCTGATAAGATTATAAATTTTGAACAATAACTTGGCTCCACCTGTTGTCAGAGCAATGGACTCCAACAGCTGATTTGGTAATCAATCATTGGATCATACTCCACTATCAGTAAATAGAAAAAAGGAAAAAAAAAGGAGTTATTTTGACTTTGACCCCCAAATTTTAACTTGAATAAGTTTTTACCCCCCATATTTTCATTAGAAAGTTCCGGGGGGTGAGCTGACAGAACAGTTTAATGAAAATATGGGGGGTAAAGTCTAATTCGAGGCAAAGTTTGGGAGCAAAGTCAAAATAACCCCCCCCCCCCCCCCCCCCCCAAAAAAAA
Organism: Chamaelirium japonicum; assembly: GCA_947650365.1. Classification (NCBI taxonomy): domain Eukaryota; kingdom Viridiplantae; phylum Streptophyta; class Magnoliopsida; order Liliales; family Melanthiaceae; genus Chamaelirium; species Chamaelirium japonicum. The sequence continues at coordinate 45,340,631 of OX393550.1, forward strand.
AAAAAAGCCTCCGGTCTAAAGTGATCATGTGGGCCCCACAGTTATTAAGTGGGTATGGTCTAACAATTGATTGCCAAGTATTGTTCAAAATTTTTTAGGGGTGGGAACAAAGGCGTCGGCTGGTGTATGTTGACCCAGCATAGACCTGTTGTATTCGCAACAGGGATGGCAACGGTGCGGTTTAAAATCGTAAATCGTGAAAAACCGCACCGCATGATACGGTTTTGATTTGCCAAAATATAAAACCGTCGCGGTGCGGTGCGGTTTCGGTTTTACCCAAAACCGCAAAAAATCGCACCATTTAGACCATTATAATGTAAAACCGCGGTGCACCGCACCGCATAGTGCAGTTTGGTTTTACATATGGTACACCGTTACGGTACGGTACGGTTTCGGTGTTGCGGTTTCGGTTTTGCCCAAAACCGCACCGTTGCTATCCCTAATTCGCAAAGAGCTTGAAGCCTCTTAACCCAAGTTTCGAGCCCATCTCTCGACAGGCCCACTGAACCCAAAAAGCCTGACAATCGCCGGGCCCAATACGACCATGTTATAGACCACCACAACTCAACAAGTCGCCTAGAAAGATAATTTATTTTTTTATTTTTTATTTTAAACTCATCAGGAGTTTAAAACAGAGAGAACTCCATGGCGTGGCATGCAATCACATCGTCCCTTGAAACGGACGGTTCTGATCGCGACACGTGATTCCGTGCTATTGAATCGGTAAAGATTCGGGGGTAAATAGTATTTTCCTTCCGAATAATTTACAGCGGTCACGGGATCACGGGGTTGAAGTCCCGGCAGGTGGCCGATGGCTTCTGCCGCCCGCCCTCGCAGAAGAAGAACGCCGTCGGGCACCGGAAGAGGCAGTTGCCCGCCAGGCTCACCGTCGCCGACCCCTCCTTCATCCCCCCCATCGGGCTCGGGATCGGCCCGAACAGGTAGTTCCCCGACAGCAGCAGCCGCCCGAACGGCACCACCCCCTCTCCCACTCCCTCCGCCGCCGCCCGCATCGCGTACTGGGCCGGGATCATCCCCGTGAACCGGTTGTCCTGCAGGTCCACCGCCGACAGCCGCGGCATCGTCCCAAGGAACGCCGGCAGCAGCCCCTCGAGCCGGTTGTGCCCCAGGTCCACCGCCACCAGCCGGCTGCCCGCCCCGCCGTCCCACGGCCCCTCCACCCACTCGAACTGGTTGTGGGACAGCGTCAGCTGCTCCAGCGCCGGGTGCTCGAACGCCGCCGCCGGTACCGCCCCCCACAGACCGTTGCCGCTCAGGTCCATCACCTGGAGCGCCGGAAGCCCCGCCATTGCGGCCCCCGGCAGCTCCCCCTCCAGCCTGTCTCCCCGGAGCGACACCTCCACCAGCGACGCCGGCAGGCCCGCCGCGGGGAAACCGCCGGAGAGCTCATTGTCGCTGGCGTCAAAAAAGAAGAGCCCCGTCAGGGACCTCAGATCCGGGATACCGCCGGTGAGGTTGTTCACCTGCAGCTCCAGCCGCCGCAGGCGGCTGAGCTCCGCCAGACCTCCCGGGATCGCGCCGCCGAGGCGGTTGCCGTCGAGGTAGAGCTCCTCCAGTGACGGCCCCGGGGAGAGGGTCGGGATCCCGCCGGAGAAGGAGTTGCGGGAGAGGGTGACGCGGCGGAGGCGTGGGGGGAGGCCGGAGGGCGGCGGGGGCGGGATGGGGCCGGCGAGGCGGTTGTCGGCGAGGTCGAGGGACTCTAGGTAGGGGAGGTCCCAGACGGACGGCGAGAGGTAGCCGGCGTAGCCCGCCGGGTCGAGGGTGAGCTCGGTGACCCGGTGGTTGCCGGCGACGAGGGCGTCGCAGCGGAGGCCGCAGGTGAAGCGGTCGCCGAAGGCGGCGTCGCAGGGGTCAAGGGAGAAGTCCCAGGAGGCGAGGCAGGAGCCCGGGAGGATGGACGCCGCCTCCACCGCCAGCTTCACCGCCTTCAGGGCCTCGGTGTCCTCCGGGAAGGTCTTCGACATCACCACCAACAATGTGGTGGTTGGGAGGAGAGGGAGGAGGAGTAGTAGTGAGAGGAGGAGTTGGAGGTTTGGAAGGAAGAAAGCCATTTTCTTACTAGAGAGAGAGAGAGAGAGAGAGAGAGAGAGAGAGAACGGTGAGTTTCAATGGTAGGTGCAGAGGCTGGGAATTTCCATCGACCACCACATGACATGCTTGGCTTTATGAGGGCACTGCTATTTGGACGTACCATGGGACATACTCACGGACATACAGGGAGGTGTGGGCGCAGCAGCCAGCGCACAGTGCATCGGGGTTCGCGCCGGGCACTACCGGCCGCTGCCCCCGGGCCACCACCGCAGTTTGTCCGGGAGTATGTTCAAATAACAATTTCACGCCTTTGTGAGTGTCCCGATGCTTTCCCTTCTTCTCTCTCATACGTAGATGGAGTAATGACTGTGTGCCCTTTAGATGGCATGTGGTGGCCCATAGTAATTTTGGTGGCTCAGCTGCACATGCATCCTTGGTAACTTTGAATCCAAAAGCTAAATTTCAGAATTTTATAGTCACATTTTATCCGCACCGACTAGAATCAGTTTGGAACCCGAATTTTTTTAATATCTAAACTACTTTCGTCACTAAGCACCACCCAACCCTTCCCCTAGCTCCTCTCGATCTCGACGCTGCCTCCGTCTCCATCTTCTCGCCACCTACGTTATCATCCGCTCCTCATCGTCCCCTGATGCTGACCTCAGCCTCCTCCGTGGCCCTCCCTTCTCTTCCTTTTTTTTTCCTCCTCCCCCCCCCCCCCCCCCCCACCTTTGTCCTCCTTCCTCACCTGTCTTTCTCGTGCCAAACCCTAAGCTTGGTTTTGTCGATGGTTGCCCGCCGACAATCTCGTGTTGATGTCGACTGGGGAAAGAAGGAGGAGGAGGAAGGAGGAAGAGGAAGGAGGATGACGAGGGAGTTGAGGGTGGCAGAAAGGGGACGCCGACAAGGGGATGCGGGCTGTGTCGGAGGCTCTGCACGCTGGGGGAGAAAAGGGTCGGATAGCTGGAGGTAAGGCACATGGTCAGTTTGGGGTTATTGGCGGTGCCACGATAAAAAATAAATAAATGTGTTTGCCAATAGAAGCCGAATTCAGTGGGTGCAAATAGAACATGCCTTTATACATAGTAGGCTCACAATTTTCATATACTAGTGGCAGAGGCACCCTGAATCGTCTATCGTCTGATAAAACTCTCATGGAATACACAATAAGTTTCCCAGACAATGTACGTTATATTCTCACGCAGTGATTGAGCCTCCATCGAACGATCCTTGTCGATAGATATTTACCAAGGATGGAATATCCGATCCGAAAGTGTGGGTATGGGTTTAGGCTCATGAGCTTACTATTTGACCAAGCCCAAGCTTATAGTTTATGCTAAATTGATAAATAAACCAATCTCAAATAGACTAAAGCTTGGCTCGATTGGGATTGTGAACATACTTGTTTAGGGATCATGAACAAGCTTGTGAATAAGCCCCATCAATATGATCATAAAAGGCATGAATTTGCCCAATATCCATAGTCCAAGATTTTGACTTGTTATGTAGTTCACAAAATCTCGAGCGGGCCCTCATCACTGAGTTTATTGAATATTATATTAGTCAAGCTCAAGCTTGGAGTTTAGGCTAGTTTAAGTAAGAGCCAAGCTCAAACATACACATATGGCCCGGCTTCAATTTTAACCAAGCCATGCCTACACTTGAACAACCAAGCTTTTAACCAAACCAAACTCAAACAAAGCGAAGATCGGGTCGTTTTACAGCCCTAGTACCCCACCTTAAGTGGGGTTTGGCATCAACATGTATTGCGCAATATAACTTACAATCTAATTAAGAGAATGTTTCAACCATACGTCCTCCTCTTTTTTTTTTTTGTACGGGATCAATACAGTGGTCAATATATCACATGTTAGTTCACCATTATAAGATAGACCAAAGATCGAAACTCGACACAGGAGCGAATTTTTTTTTTTTTCTTTTTGATTTTTAAGAACCCAACCGGTAGGATAGCTTGCCACTAAGATGAGAGGACACTACAAAGCAAGAGAAAATATGCCGTAGCACTTGTTGGAACCCTTGACCAAAGCCACAGGTTGTATAGTCTGTTTGAAAAATAATAATAATAATAATTTAACACAGCCTACAAAATCCAAACAGACCATCTCCACCACTTGTAACTTGCTTGCCCGAATTTTGAATTTATGAAAGTGACAACATTTTACCTAAATATCAAGAGTAACTTTATTCACACCCAGAATTGTTTAACATACTCTGGCTCCCCCCAGGCTTTCCCTCCCTTTATCCATAATTTTTGGATTACATGTATACCCTCCACTTATCCCAAATCATACCCACACCCCAAATAATTTTTGGAACCACAACCGCCTCGCCTCCTCTTTCCACCTCTCCGGAGCTGATGTTGCCTCCCTTCCCCTTCGCCTCCTTCCTTATCGCCTCCTTCCCCATCGATGCTATTTCCGCTTCCCCCGCCAGAGGTGATGGGGAAGGAGGAGGTGACAACAACTTTGGCAATGGAAAAGGAGGAAGTGGACAAGGGAGGCGATGCTAGCTCTGGCGGGGAGGAGGAGGGAGGCGGCAGTGGTGGCTCCAGTGAGGGGCGGGGGGAGGAAGGAAGCAGGTGGGGTATGGGAGAGGATCCCAATCTATTATATATCCACTAGATACTCAAATCTCAGAGTTCAGAAAAGAGACATACACAACATAATCATGCTCTTCAAGATCAAGATGTGTATGTACAGATTGACAATGTATGATACACCTTGATTACATTTCAACCAATATCATAACTTGAACCAATAATTTACAAAAGTCAAGCATACATAAAAGATAGATACATACATAAACAACATCATTTGTTTACATCTACGCGAGCCTCGGATTGGATTGCGAGCTGCCTTCCGATCCATGCAGACAGCAACGATCCATTCAACCCCATGAAGATTGACCGATTATCCCCGTCCCTGAATGACTCCACAACTGCAAGCATCACGTCATCAGCGAGTCCCTGCAATCCGCTCAGCTTTTCGATGCAGTCCCCCATGGTGTACATCTTCGGCCTTGCATCAAGATTACGTCCGATAAGCCCCCTCGCCATCTCCAAGCACTGCCTGCTAATCTCTACCAACTCCGACAGCACCTCCCTGTCGCTCGAAGACATCGCCTTGCATGTGCATGGAGCTGAAAAACTACATCTCGGCCTCTTTCTTTGAGGAGCCTTGTGATGCTCGATACGGCACTCATTCAATGGAGTTCGAGGATTCGAGGGGTTAGGGCTGGAACTGATAGGAGTGGGTTGAGTGGGCATAGGAAATGATGGTAACACACCATTGTCGAGGCTCACCCTTGCCATCTCCAGTGCATCGATAGAGGTATCATCCCCTGAACCATCATCGTCTAGTCCTGTGGCAGTATCAAGCTTCCCAAAACTGGTGCTCTTCCCACAGAGCACCTCTAGATCCTTGTAGGCTTGAAATGGCCGATCTTTACACTTGGCGTACATGGGATTTACCTACAGGCGAAAGGGTACCGAAGGTAAATTACTAATTTAACTAGGTTAATCTTGCCATTATTATGAATATAGAACACTAACATACCGCAATGACCGATTCCCAATCAGACGACGATTCGGGCTTCGGTCTGTTAAGAACACCATCCCAACCCCATCCACTCCTGGAAGCGAGTTCGTAATATAAGTAGAAAGTATTCTTCAAGACCTTGAGTCGGTTCTGAAGATGGTTTTTCGCCAGGCTCGCTCTACTTTGTTGATTGAAGGCTAGGACGATGTCCTTCCAGGCCTGGATCTTTACTTGCCCGTCGGCACAGTTCCCTAACAGGTTTTGTTCCCTTAGCACCCTCAGTAGGATCGCGTCGAGGGAATCTGTCCAATTAGCGGAGCGAGTCCTAACCCGTGTGGATTGTGATGTCTTTTTGGCCGTCATATCTGGGATTCATGATTTTATCTCAATCAGTGAAAAAATATAGGTGAATCGAAAGACCAGAATAGAAGAACTAAATTCAGTCTGAACACATGCAACAGTCATAGTCGATAGAAATCCAGGACATGTAGGCAGATCCAAATCCAATATCACAATCAAACCATATATACACCCATGGCCATCAATTAACAAAGGAATCCATTTCAAGCACAATGTAAAAAAAAAAAAGAGGAAATCACCAAACAAAATATAGGAAAAACCCAATAAATAGACAGATATCCTGATACGAATCTAACCAAAACTTTCAGTTTTAAATCCATCAATCAAATGATAGCATACATCCTCAGATCCGAAAGTCAGACTAAAACCTATGATATGGGGGACACCTCTAATTGAACTCTCGGAGCCGTGTCAACCCGTGTCGACATGGATTTCCGTGTCCACCCGTATCGACTCGACATGATACCATCGCTCCATGTTATTAAACCGAACGTTGTGAGTCTCTTCCTTCGTCAATCAGGTGAACAAAGGGAAATAGCAGACTGTGTAGGAGTCGAATTCCTAAGGGATCGTAATTTTCAATTTATATCAATTTCATAATTTTGTTGGTATATATATATATATATATATATATATATATATATATATATATATATATATATATATATATATATACACGTGTCTCCGTATCCATCTTTTATGATGTTGCCGTGTCCGACTTCTGTGTCCATATCGACACTCGACACCCGTGTCCGTGTCTACATATCATAGACTAAAAACCTATTAAGTCCCATCATGGTATATCTGCATCTGAACCTGTTTATTAAAAAACATATCACCTTCCAGTTCAAACAAAGGGACTGCCCCCCCCCCCCCCCCCCCCGCACACACAAATAAAATTATATTACATATATATATATATATATATATATATATATATATATATATATATATAGGGGCATGCTATAATGCGGCATGCGGTAAGTGCGGCACTGTACCGCAGCCGTCCGATGCACGCAGTGGTGCATGTGATGCACACAACAATTGCATCAGACGGCTGTGGTACAGTGCCGCACGTACCGCATGCCGCATTATAAAATGCCCCAATATATATATATATATATATATATATATATAGAGAGAGAGAGAGAGAGAGAGAGGAATGGGATGCTGCCTATCAAAACAGCATTTTTGCTGCTTTGAGACATTGTTTGACCATCCTAGAAGTTTTGGAATTTGATGAAATTTGGTGAGGGTGTTGTCTAGGGTAAGATGATCATCCTCACAAATTTTAATCAAATTCCAAAACTTCTAAGAGGGTCAAATGGTCGAAGCAAAATACTGCAGATTTTAACGGTGACTACAGACGACTGATTTTGCTTCGACCATTTGAACCCCCTAGAAGTTTTGGAATTTGATGAAAATTTGTGAGGATGATCATCTTACCCTAGACAACACCCTCACCAAATTTCATCAAATTCCAAAACTTCTAGGATGGTCAAACAATGTCTCAAAGCAGCAAAAAATGCTGTTTTGATAGGCAGCATCCCATTCCTCATATATATATATATATATATATATATATATATATATATATATATATATATATATATATGGGGAGGGATACTCTTACTCATGGCCTCTTACTCATATAGTTACCTATGATCTGGGCCATCCATAAGATCCTGACGTACGGTTCGGATTAGATGGGGAGTTAAAGCAATGGTGTCCGCATTAAATGCGGGCTTTTAATACGGGCATTTAATGTGGACACCATTGCTTTAACTCCCCATCTAATCCGAATCGTACATCGGGATCTAATGGACGGCCCGGATCATAGGTAACTATATGAGTAAGAGGCCATGAGTAAGAGTATCCCTCCCCTATATATATATATAAAATAAACATTAAGAAAACTGAATCTCTGTTCCATGTGTTTCTTCTTTTTTTATTCACCTCCATCCCTTCTGGCTTTTGACACTAGTCCCTCTCGTGCCCACATCTCCCTTCTTTTCGTCTATTCTCATCCATTATAATTATGGGGGATTTTCAGGATTTGCCATAATCCTAACGGAACCGTGAAGGATGTCTAAACATATCACCTCAACGTTCGTCGTGGAGTTGTTGGCTGGAGCACCGACCTACAACCACAAGTCTTTGGCCCTAAAGGTGTCAAAAGTCCCTACGACCTACAAGTTAGAGAGGAAGAGTGATGGGATCTGATACTAACTAAATGCGATGCGGAATGCTTAAATGAATCCAAGTGCAGAATTTAACAATAAAAATCAGATTTCAGCATGTATCAATAAATTTCAGCAATGTTTAGAATCACTATTCAACCTTCATTCAATCCCCAATCAGATTTAAGTCAATGAGATCATAAAACTGACAATAAGAACAATAATTTCAGATTATAAGGACTGAATTTCAGCAATGATAACAATCACTATCTCAAATAATATGCCAATGTCTCAAGAACAAATAAAGATCTAAACGAATAAACCCAAACGGATGAGACTCTCGGGAAAACAGAATTTTAGGGGTTCCTACAATGAAATCAGCAATAGGGCCGGTTGCAAGAAAGCAGGTTATCACATGAAAATTATCGAGGATCGATCTCACCGTGCTTTGGTCAATGCCGGCAGCTTTCCGATGCTCCGATGTTGCAGAGGAATGGCGCGGAAGGGGGAGGTGTGGTCCAGAAGACGGGGTGAAGAAGCCGAGACGATGATCTTGAAGAAGAAGACACTCCACGTCGATCTTCCGTGAAGCCGAGGATGAATAGCGAGGCGGCGGGGTAGAAGCTTGCGAAGGAAGAATAGGATGAGAAGCAAAGAAGAAATCGTCGGAAAGGATAAACCGAACAAGCGAGCCGCTTCTCCGTTTCTAGGGTTTCAATTTCAATTTCATCTTCCTTTGTGCAATTAGGGTTTTAGAATTTATAGGGGAACAACCAAAGAAAACAAAAAAGGAAAGAAGGAGAGAGAGGGGCCGGTCGGGTAGAGAGAGAGAGAGGGACGCGCGGGTGAGAGAGAGAGGGCGCGGGGTGTTCGCGGGAGAGAGAGAGAGGGCCGGTCGGGTGGGCTTAGATGAGGGATTTTTTGGGATTTTAATTCCCCTTCGAATCTCATCCGTTGAGATCTATTCTAACCTAACATCCTACGGCTAAAAAGTAAACACAGAAACGAGTCAGTTCGGCATCTGTGGCTCGAACCGGATGCGAACATGGCTCGCACCTACCCAAACCAGAAATAAAAACTGAAATAACTAACGATCCGCTGGTCGGATCGAAATAAAGTAAAAACCAAAACTGTGGGGCTTCGATGAAGCTTTCCACTGATGCAGACGGATCGACGATCGGGTTCCTGGATCTCCGGCGCGGATGAAAATACGCCATCAGCTGTAGAAAAACTGCACGTAGTGGCTCATCTGCATCAAGTCCCCCGGACTCAAAAGAACTCGACTCCTGTCGAGCACGGTCCTGGATCCGGCGGGGGCTCTCCTGGTAGCAACCGCAACCACTGAATCTGCTCGAACTGCTCTCCCGGGTCCGGTGGCCAAGTAACCCGCCTCAAGTATGCAGCAACTCCATCAGGCATCCTCCGCCCCTCGACGCCAAGCGAAGACCTGAAAGCCAAAACCAACATCCTCCGCGGCACGATAAGATCATCAAAAGACTCAGATAATTTCATGTGATAATAGGAGTTTGGGTTGACATGAAATTCAAATGACATATAAAAAGAAAGGCCGCGGGAGCATAATGTACTGCGGGTCATCGGCTTGCACGATTGGCAATGGTGTATTTGGAAGGCCATGGGTTGCGGGTGCATTATGTGTTGCTCAATGTGGCCTGCGCACGATGCAAAACAAGGGGGTTCTAAACCAAGAGGATATGTCATGTCATCATTGTCCGGATGCAGTGAATAAAATAAGAAATTACAGAACTCATCATGCCAATTGTTATGATTTCGAAAAATCAAAGATGATGGGTTGTCTGAAAGCTGAAAACATGATTCATAGATATTCTGCCTCGAAAAATGATCAAACATGCCAAAATCTTCTTTAAGGTTAGACTCAACACTTGGATGATATGAATGCACATATGATTGGTCTATGATTGTATAGATGGAAGGCAAATGATGAATGCGAGTGTCATGAATGCCTACAGACTCTAAATGCGATGTGCATGCAATGGAATGCAAAATGTTGTCTAATCCCTTCTCAATCGACAGCGAAACAAATGAACGCCCTACTAGGTTATCCGCGGATGGTGGTAAGGTTTGGTTCTGATTCAGAAGAGCTGTAGGTGCAGGGGGTGATGGGGACTGGTGAATAATCAGCAGTGGTGCAGTCGCATCCTTTCCCTCCAGGACTAACTCATTGAGGTGTTCGCCCTCAGACCCCTGACTATCCTCGTCATTGTCCGCCAGATTTGTCTGTGGATTGACTTGTCGTTGAGTACAATCGGCTGACTTGTGATCTGGCTGATCTACCGATTTGTGCTCTGGTCGCAGGGTTTGGCGACTTCTGTTTTGGCTGGTCTGCACGTAGTACGCTAGCGGACTTGTGCTCTTCTCCCTAACACGACGACTAGTGCACTCGGATACTTTCGAGGATGAATTCTGGAACACACTTTATTTGGAATCGGAAGGGAGGAACTTCCGTTGCAGCTTTTCCCTCATGTGGGTCCAAGTGGAAATTTTATCTTTTCCCTTTCTACCCCTAGCGGTCTGCAACTGTTTCCACCAAACCAGTGCATGACCTTTCAGTTTAAGACTGACAAACTTAACTTGTTTGTCGCGGGGGATTTTCTTCCACTCGAATTACCGGTCGATATGCTCGGCCCACTCTAGAAACTCTTCGGGATCCGTCCGACCCCCGAACTCAGGAATTTCTATGTTGGTGCTCTGATCCCAGCCCCAATGGGACTTCGATCTCCTATGAGTTCTGCTATTCCGCCTATCAGATCCATTAGAGGAACTGACGCTGGCTCCTCCTGACTCTAGGTCTAACTCACTATGCCCTGGCGACGCTCTAGTCCTGTGTTCCCGATGGGGTCGAGGTGGATTCTGGGATTTGGTGACGGCCAAGGTCAATTTTTCTATTTGGGTCTGAAGCCTACCCATGCGTTCCTGTTGCCTTATGAAGGCATCGTGCCAAGTACGGGGTGGAAAAGGTCCAGCCATTCTAGATTGTTTAGTAGATGCTATCGATTCAATCACGAGAGAAAGGGATGACCCTAATATGGATGCGACACGCGATGCGTGTGACTAGCTAATGCAAGATACAAACTAAAATGAAAGAAGGCAAATAAAAAAAAAAAAAAAAAAAAAATTCAGCAAACAGGCAATGATGCGAATGATGCGAGAGGACCGGCCGTTGCGTAAGGACGCGACGACTAGTGCGCTCTGATACCAACTTGATGGGATCTGATACTAACTAAATGCGATGCGGAATGCTTAAATGAATCCAAGTGCAGAATTTAACAATAAAAATCAGATTTCAGCATGTATCAATAAATTTCAGCAATGTTTAGAATCACTATTCAACCTTCATTCAATCCCCAATCAGATTTAAGTCAATGAGATCATAAAACTGACAATAAGAACAATAATTTCAGATTATAAGGACTGAATTTCAGCAATGATAACAATCACTATCTCAAATAATATGCCAATGTCTCAAGAACAAATAAAGATCTAAACGAATAAACCCTAACGGATGAGACTCTCAGGAAAACAGAATTTTAGGGGTTCCTACAATGAAATCAGCAATAGGGCCGGTTGCAAGAAAGCAGGTTATCACATGAAAATTATCGAGGATCGATCTCACCGTGCTTTGGTCAATGCCGGCAGCTTTCCGATGCTCCGATGTTGCAGAGGAATGGCGCGGAAGGGGGAGATGTGGTCCAGAAGACGGGGTGAAGAAGCCGAGACGATGATCTTGAAGAAGAAGACACTCCACGTCGATCTTCCGTGAAGCCGAGGATGAATAGCGAGGCGGCGGGGTAGAAGCTTGCGAAGGAAGAATAGGATGAGAAGCAAAGAAGAAATCGTCGGAAAGGATAAACCGAACAAGCGAGCCGCTTCTCCGTTTCTAGGGTTTCAATTTCAATTTCATCTCCCTTTGTGCAATTAGGGTTTTAGAATTTATAGGGGAACAACCAAAGAAAACAAAAAAGGAAAGAAGGAGAGAGAGGGGCCGGTCGGGTAGAGAGAGAGAGAGGGACGCGCGGGTGAGAGAGAGAGGGCGCGGGGTGTTCGCGGGAGAGAGAGAGAGGGCCGGTCGGGTGGGCTTAGATGAGGGATTTTTTGGGATTTTAATTCCCCTTCGAATCTCATCCGTTGAGATCTATTCTAACCTAACATCCTACGGCTAAAAAGTAAACACAGAAACGAGTCAGTTCGGCATCTGTGGCTCGAACCGGATGCGAACATGGCTCGCACCTACCCAAACCAGAAATAAAAACTGAAATAACTAACGATCCGCTGGTCGGATCGAAATAAAGTAAAAACCAAAACTGTGGGGCTTCGATGAAGCTTTCCACTGATGCAGACGGATCGACGATCGGGTTCCTGGATCTCCGGCGCGGATGAAAATACGCCATCAGCTGAAGAAAAACTGCACGTAGTGGCTCGTCTGCATCAAAGAGGAAGAGAAGCTGAAGTTAAATTGAGCCTAGAGAGTTAAAGCACAAATTGGGACGGAAAATTAGAATCCTTCATTTGTGTGCCCATCGATCTCTTATACAGGGGGACTGAGAGAGCATGGTTTTCATTGCACCACCAACGCGGATCTTGTCGGCCATCATGCAATGATTTAGAGGACATGGCCGACGTGGCATGACAGGTTGATGCCTTTTCACCTCCCCGTAATTGCTCCTTTGTTGTTTAGCGCGCTCCGGCCTCATCATGTAATTGAGGCATGGCCCACGATCTCTGGGTGTGGCTGACATAACAACGTTGTCGGAGTTGCTACAGGAGGTGTTGGGCCAAATAGCCGGAGTGGTGTACTCTCCACGTGCATTCTGTTATGCAGCAATTCCGTACTGGTAATGGGGACAAGCCTGCGATTTTTGAAGGTTTGAATTCAGTTAGGACTGGCAAATGGGAGATGCGTCTTGATATGCTCTTATCGGTTGGCTATCGAGTAGACGAGGTGGCACCTGGGCGACTTGATTACTATCAGGATTCTTGTAGGACAAGGCCGACTCGTAGTTATCCAACTCAGACTCCACAGGGAAGTCGATTGTGCCTCTAGTCAGTCGTCTGTAGCTTGCCTAACGCACCTGTGACCCAAGCTGACCTAATTGTGATCGGTGTACCCGGTGGATGAGGAGACCGCCTCTTAGGTGCACAACCTAGACTTCTCGGAAGTTGTTGCACCTCTAGTGAGTCACCTGGAGGCTCTAGCCTGACTGTCGCATAGGTTCTACGTCGGTCAAGGACTGAACTGAATGCTTGGTTGTGTCACGTGTCTACATCTCGTCAGGCCCTATGACGACTTCCAATTGGGCCACATATTAGCTTCTGGTTAAGCCATGTATCCGACAGAGGTATTATATTTTTGGTACCTCAATGGCCTTCACCCTTCACGTTATAGCCTTCCTTTAAATCCCTACCCTTAACTCGGATCTAGGTCTAACCAACATCTTATGCTTGTTCTATGAATCAATATCTTGTTCACTGTTGGATTTGGACATCAACTCGGATCATATAAAGCCTAATTGGGTTAGATTCAAAACCATGTAGGTTTGACCTAAATTGAATCCATGGCCACTGGCAAGACACACAGACATGCACACACAACAGGTACATGCATGCGTGCACAAACATACATACAACATACACTGCATATATTACATTATATACATACATTAGTGTGTGCACGTACGTGTGCGAGTGCGATGTGATTGTACACCAATGAATTAGAGGTCATCATTCAATGTAGACCACTATTTTGAGATAATAAGTATCAGATGTGGCATATTGTGATGGCAAAGTTGCCAAAACGAGGTGCCCTAGAAGAGTGTCTGGCACACATGTGCATATATGCCTAAGTGTATTTGAGGTGGGTTGGAGGGTGGCGGTATTATATACACATAAAATTGAATATACAAACAAATCAAAATCCAGCCCATTCGAATAAATCAATATACTCATTGCATGCATTCACACCATTCATCATGATCTACACATCTTACAGTACACATGGATCAAATTTTGAATAATCCCCAATATTAAGCAGTAGCAAAATGAATCGTCGTCATAATAAAAGAAATTTGTCATCAATCATAATACCCAAGGATGAAGTTATAACATTTATCCTTAAGTAAACATGCATTCACCATTAGATATCACGACTTCAATGGGCTTATCACTTGATGACGGGCATTTGATCCTTTTTGCTAGATTTCAATCAAAGAACATGTGTGCTCTCGAATAAAAAAGAATGGTGACCAACTATATCTTAATCTCCCCCTTGACACGCATTGTTTAAGGATAAAGGGATCTAGCAAAAATGTGTGTGGAAATTCCTAGGGGCAAATCCTCCTTTAGTTTATCCTTTTCCCTTTCGATGTCCTCTTCAGGCTCATCATCTGGCCAATCGTCTCCAATAAGGAGCGATTGCTTTGTCTTGCAACGATGGCTTGGAGCGAACTTCCTGTCATAATTGTAACACATCCCCTTGTCCCTCCTAGCCTTCGCCTTGGATGGTCAATCGCTTGTTAGGCGGGTTATCTGTCTGTGAGTGGCCACGGAAATAGGAGATGGGTCTGTGGAAATCATCTTAGAACATAGGCGTAGTGCATCAGTTGTTCATCCTTAAGCAAGTCAGTGCCCGTCATAGTGGTATGTCGAAACATCTGAACTCCATGCTTAAGTTCCTCATTTAGGTTGCCCAACAAACACCTGAAAAATAAAAAAAGAACTTTTGTCATCCCAGTAGTACAGTTAGCAAGTTCGAAGAAAGATTGGTATTTTCGGACGATCTGGGATGCATATTTTCACAGGTTAGTCAACATTTCTACTTAGCCTCATATATGCTCAGTCCAAATTGAGTGGAAAGAGTCTCCAAAAACTCAACCTTGCTTTTCCCCAACAATTGGTACATTGGAGTGCTTCCTTTTCCTTGTGAAAAAAGGCAAAGAAACCTTTCGGTTTTCTAACGTCTAATTAAATTTAAAAAAATGATTTTTTCAATAAACCCACTTGTTAGGATATTCGCCACCAAACGGGAAAATTCATGTATGTGTGATTCATGGTTGCACTACGACTCCTGTCTCTTGCAGGCGGTCCATCCCTTACGACAGTCAGGTGTGCAATCAGTTGGCATCAGTAACTGAACCCGGACATAGCGTCGGTCGGTATTATTGTTTTGGACGCACAAGATTGAAGATCCATGGTTGTGATCAACCTCGTGGATCCAAAATCGCACAAAGGTTCTTCTCAGTCACCTCGTTCAAGAGTATCATCTCAAGCTTGGCCTATTATCTTTAAGCCTTGGTGTTTTCCTTCACCATCTCCAGGGGCCTGGTTCCATCAGGCATAGCTCTGATACTAGACACAGTGTTGACGTATCAAAAAAAATTGATCACTTCTAGGGGATCATTCCTCCAAATAAAAGAGAAATCAAGCAATTGTATGCATAGTCATCATGGCCTGTATGGCTTACAATTTGTTGATTTTCAAAAAATCAAAATTGTTAAGATTCGTTCTATAAGAAATAGGAATAGCAAAATCAGGAAACCCAAAATGGAACTGTTTCATCATGCTTGAAATAAAAGGAAATAGTATCAAGTATCTTTACTGTGACTGTGGTCATATCTCAATGGTAAAGATTTCCACCAACATTTTGCCGATAATGGCCGAATACCTGTGGACTAGTAGGTTCCCATAAGGGATTGTACCTAGGCCTTGTAGACAAAAGCAAAAAATAAATAAATAAATATATATATATATATATAACTAGACCCAGCTAAACTGGAAATGCATTGATCATCCGCTTCCCACTCCCCCACCCCTTATGTACATGAGAAACCCTCCTTAGATAGAGAAAAAAGACACTATACAAATATGAGTGTAAGAAACCCAATCAGACTCTAATCTCGTAGATATAGAAGAAACCCGGGAATAAAAAGGGAATTTTTTTTTCAAAAATAGATCAAATAAGACAAAACAGATAGGTTCAATGAGGACCTACTTCAAATATTAGCTCCAACCTATCCCGGTGGCTAGGGCTCCTCTCGGTGGCCCTCCCCCCAACGCTCCACCCCATCCCTTCCCACTAGCGCTCCTCTTCAAAGAGAGAGAGAGAGAGAGCGAGCAAGCGAGAGAGAGAGAGAGAGGGGCCGACTAGGGTTGTCTTCCCTATGCGGGATCTCTCTCCTTGTGTTTCGACGTCCATGGCTGATTGCTAGCTATGGAGGCCATCGATGGAGAGGATGGGGAGGGGGATTTTCTCCCTCCCCTTGCTCCATTTCGAACGGCTTTTGTGGATCAAGTTCTCTCGAGAGCTGGAGCTTTGTCTCGAGGCCGTAGATCTAGATCTGGCCTTTAAGGAACAGCTGCTAGTTCTGGTGGTCATGGCATAGGATATCGTGCACGTGGTGGATTCCAGTCTCGCTTAGTTAACGATCTGTGATTGGGGGTGGAGGATAGCGGATTCTCGCCCCTCAATTCTGTCAAGGAGGAGGCAAACCATGTGCTCGACGTGGTGTCGCAGAGAAGTGATGATGCTGGTTCGCATGCATTCCCAAATTTTGTTCTGTCGAATGTCACTTTGGAGGCCCCAACTCAGAGATCTACTTCAAGTAGAGCTTGGAACGTCGTGTATGGTGGTTCTCCCCCCAAGTACCCAAACACAAACATTTTTCTTAAATTCATTACTCCTAAGGTTGAAGATGGTATTTGCATTGTTGTTTGCTTTACTGATGAAGTCCAGGAAAACATGGAGAGTTGGGCGCACGTGTTGATCAGGTATATTCTTGAGAGGAAACCATACTTCATCAAATTCAAAGATATCATAGAGAAAGTGTGAAAGACTAAAAGAACGTAGGACCTCTTCTCGTGCAAGAACAGACGCCAAAGTTCAAGATAAATGATGATTGCTTGAAGGTACTTGAAGGAGGGCCTTGGTATTTTGAGGGCTGTGATGCTAAAGTGCTAGCATAAGTGTGAACGCGATGTGTTTAACAAAATTCTTGTGTGGGTTTGGATGCCAGACTTTCCAGTGAAGTGATAGTCTAGACGCTCCATTAGCCGAGTTGCGAGAATAGTGGAAAAACCACTCTACATTGATTGTCCAGCGAGGGCCCAAGGACATCTCTCATTCGCATATTGTCTGAAGATCGGGGTGGACACTTTCTCAGATATCGCACAAGTTTAAGAAACGTAGAGCGGATGGGGTAATAGATACAATGATGATTACGCAGACCCTCAAGTATGAATAGAGCCGACGAAATGTGACTCTCGGAAAGTGTGTGGGTATTCATCAAATGATTGCTAAGCTAAAACTTTAGCCCAACCGTCGAAATCTTCGACCATGCCTAAGATCAACTGGATGGCAAAGCCCTCTGCCAGATAACCCCAACATGTTCCATCTAAAGCTTTAGTGGAGCAAGAGGAGAAGCTAGCCGGTGAAGAATCCTGGACTTTGGCCGGGGGGTCAAGGAAAGGTAAGGAACTTCTACACCCTCCTTAACTTATCTTAGTCTAAAAGTCTAGAATTATTATCCTTGGTGAGGAAGACAAGGTCAGATTGATAGAGAAGAGAACAAAGAGGGTCAATATGCAGCCATTCCTATGGTACTAGAGGAGAAACATGTATATGCAGAGGCAGCACATGATGTCAATCTAGACCGTGCTACACAATAGTTTGGGGAGGCCAACTTGGAAGGGTTAGGCCAAGACGAACAAAGGTGCTACTCAGCTACAATGAGGGATGATTCGTTCAGAGAAGAAGGGGATGGGAAGCACCCGGCTCTCCACCCCGAGGTGTGTAGACCATAGCCAAAACTAGTCTGGAGGAGTGCACGATAGTTGATTCGGCAAATCAGATCCCATTATTATGAATCTTCCACGGCATATGTTAACTCTCGACGAAGAAGAGCAAATCCACCCGCTTAATTCGTTGGATGACAACACCATCCTCCACATAGCACGTTCTCACGGCTTCTCGCTGCTGAGTGAGGTGGAGGGTACAAAGTCTCTACTCGCTCATATCCGTGCTTTGGAAAAGTCGAGAGCTTCCAAGTCTTTAGACTTACGGGGCCTTTTCTTCCCATCTTTGGGAGTTATGGGCTGATCATGTTACACCTTTGTTTGTCGGGGGGGGGGGGGGGGGGGGGGGGGGGGCATCTTTGGGAGTTATGGGCTGATCATGTTACACCTTTGTTTGTCGGGGGGGGGGGGGGGGGGGGGTCCTTTTTGGTTGTCCATTACTTGTAATTTCTTTATTCTCAAGCTAAGTAGACAGGTTGGGATCAAGGCCAAACCCTCCCTCATAGAATGGAATTCTCACAAAAAAAAAGAAAAAACAGATAGGTAGGATAAACCCTACCAAACCCAAATCATTAAAAAATCCCATACATTAGCCAAAATAGAAGAGAATTTACATTCGAAAAAACGAAAAACAGAGAAGTCCTAAAGGGATCCTACACAAAATGGAAATTAACTACAGCCCAATAACCCTAACCGCAGATTAAAATGAGGGAAGAGAAAACGGTACTTGAGGAGAGCTCTGCCGATTGATTCTCTCCAGTCGACGGCGAACGACGGCCGCCCCGCCCCGCCCCGCCCCGCCGGCCGGGAAGTGGGAGAGGCGAACGGAACGGAGCAGATAAAGGCGCTGGCTATTCGCCACTTTATTCTTATCGCATTATCTGACTGACTAGAATAGGGAGTCATCCAACCCTTTATTCCAAGCTATTCCCATTACCAGATGATGCCAATACTGAAAGTCTTGTGACTTTGAACTCTCTTCATGAGTTCATTCATGTGGTTACTAGGACTTTTGCATATAACCCCAAACCAGATAATCATTTACAGAGTGCTCCCAAAGTGTGATGTTGTCAAACCCTCCCACAAAATCCCTTGCCCATGTTATGTTTCCTTTTCATCCCAGCTAGGGGTGTTCATGGTTCGGGTTGGTTCGGATTTTTAAAAATTTTGGAATCAAACTGAGGTTGATCGTTTCTTTGAAAAATGGAACCGAACCAAACCAAATCAGAAAAATTCGGTTTGGTTCGGTTCAGCTTCACAAGCCAGTCAGATCGTTAGACAATCTTAAACATAGAACCAAATTCCTAATATAAGTAGCCACTATGTACTTGAGCATACAACTAAATAACCAAATGACAACCATATTAGTTTTGAATACAAAAAACTTCATACAACATCAGCAATCCGGCCATGAAGCCTGCCTAATGTAATCCGACACAATAAACAGATCAAATGAGACGACTGTTCAACACACATATATCTCAGTGGTTCGGTTCAGGTTGTTTGGTACACAAAACTTAGGATTCAGAACCAAACCGAACTGAACTGATCGGTTTTTTTTTTAATTTTTGAAACGAACCAAATATTTAAAAACCCAATCCAAACCGAACTAATTAGAGCAGTTTGGCTCCTTTACCGGGTCAAACCGAACCAATAAACACCCATAATACTAGCCAATTCGGAATGGATGAAGATCTAATTCAAGATGACCTTTGAAACTTGTGGCCAAAAATATACACCATGGCTGGGAATACCACATAAAATAACAAAGAAAAGTATAATGCGGTATATATATATATATATCTAATACACCATTAAAATTCGAGGTGAGTCACATATTGAGAGTTTACCGAGTAAGAAGAAGAACCGTCGAGTAGTGAGACTTTGAGAAGAAATCGGCAAGCGAAATGATGATGAACAAAGTGGCAGGCAATCCCAATAGAAATAGTCGTCTTTTGAATGATTGGGTTGCTAGCGATCTAAATAGCACTCTGGTCATGACAGTAGATGGATAAGAGTGTGAGAATGACCCTTATTCTCGAATAAAACATCAAAACCACAGAATGTCACACGCAGGGATGGATCCGGGGGGGTGTGTGGGGGCGATCGACCCTCCTAGATTCGAAAGAGAACCCCTTATTATAGTAGTATTAGCTAGGATTATTTTAAAATTATATAAGTTCGTCCCTTCTGAATTTTTAACAAAATTTAAGACCCCGTCCTCCAAAGATTTTTCTAACATTCGCTCCCCCAAGGTTCGATTCCTTGATCCGTCCCTGGTCACACTTGGAGGAGAACCATCCATGTGACGCGAGAGAACACATTCAAGGTTAAAATTAGGTGAAATTGCGGTGACCTCCGCTGAGATTTGGTTTAATTATAGTGGATCTCTCTCGCTTCTGAAATATTACTCTAAACTTATGCAAGTATTCGTTCTATTGGTAGAAACCATCCCTCGACGAACAATTGGTCTGTTGTCCACAAATAAATTCAAAAGTACTTAGCCTGCCCACTTAAAATTGTGAAAAATAAATCCAAAAACCACACAAGTGAATTGGAAAAACATGACGTGAAATTAATAGAGGATGAATAATTGTTTTTTTTTTCAAAATTTCAAGTAAGGGTAAAATAGTCAAAATTTTAAGTAAGGGTAAAATAGATGGGAAAGATGACATTTGGGCTCCCAAAGTGCTAAGCGCATCCAGGAAATACAATACGACGAACGCCAGACATGAGGAGCACATCCGGTGAAGATGCCGTGGGGCTTCTAGTGTGCTAAGCGCACCAGGGGAAGAGACAGAGGAGGAGTCCCTGTCCGCCACAATGCCAAAGAACTGTAGACGATTCGGTTGCGAGCAGCAGTTTCGGCGTGAAGATTGCGAGCGACACCGGAATGCGCCGACGTGAAGAGGTCTGGATGAAGCCACACGAGCTAGTGACGATGTCTGGATTACTAGGAGGACGCAGCACAGAAGATCGCAAGCCGATCACGCGCGTGACGATGTTTGGACGAAGCCTCATGATCGGGATGAAACTGGCTGACGATGTCTGGTTCAAGCCGCGTGTTCGAATGAATCAATGCGATCGGGAGGTTGGGACACCGTCAGCGATCATGGCTTGTAGACGGTGTTGATCACAAACTCGAGGAATGGATCATGAACGAACATGAAGAAACGATGGGCTACGATCAAGGAGGCTGGAGATGAAAACTCTGAAATCCTAGGCCGAATAAATATGCTCTGATACCATGTTACGAAAAAGAGGAAGAGAGAGAAAAAGAGATTAGGGTTTTGGAGAGAGCACTGATTGTATCGACAATTATATTGCATAGCACTGCCTCTCCTTATAGAGGGAGAGAACATACATTGATCATATGGGACTAAAGATATAGACATGCAGGACAAAAGGGTTTAGTCATCATGGGTGAAAGCATCATAGAAAGTAACAAAGAAAAATACAAACCTAACAACCGTAACCACATCGATCTTCTCAAAATGTCGATAACCAAATTTATGGTTATGTCAAGGCGAGTAGTATGGTCCAATGGAAGCTGGCGCGCGGCGGCGGCTACGACCACAATGGAGGTGGGAGTCGGAAGGTGGAGTTGCAGGATCGTACAGAGGTTGGAAAAGAGGAAG
This sequence comes from Chamaelirium japonicum, assembly GCA_947650365.1. Classification (NCBI taxonomy): domain Eukaryota; kingdom Viridiplantae; phylum Streptophyta; class Magnoliopsida; order Liliales; family Melanthiaceae; genus Chamaelirium; species Chamaelirium japonicum. The sequence goes on from OX393550.1 coordinate 45,362,240, forward strand.
GCGGTTGCGGTCGAACAATAGGAGGGGAAGGAGGTTGTGACTGTACCATTGTTGAAGTGAGAGCAGTAGGAGCAGGGGATAGAGATCAAAGACGAGGAGAATTGGGGTTTTTTTCCTACTAATATGCAGTTAAGTGTTAAAAATCAGTAGGAAGATCTCATATGTTATGAGATCAAGTGGATCGTGTGGTTGTCCGATCTCCCCTGATGTTGATCACAAACTGTCAATAAGTATTAAAAACCAGTAAGAAAATCCCTAATAATTTTTTTTAAAAAAAATTGTTTCGGTGAAAAGTGTTTACACGACATTGTCATAAAAGTGTTTACACGACATTGTCATAAAAGAATCAAGGGAAACTTAGTGAGCCGTCCTTTGACAAATAGATCGGTTAAGCTGAAGGACTTTGAAATGCTATGGATAAAAATGTCCTCCGTAGTATTTTAAATTCTTTTTACCATGCCACCAAACCAATAAAACACCGAACTAAACCACCGAACTACTCGTCGTCACCGGAGCTGTCGTCATCACCGGAGCTGCTCGCTGCTGCTAAATCGAATCTAAACCTAACCCTAGACCCAAGATCTATAGGCCATGGGATGAGCCCTAGACCTGGGATCTAAACCAAACCCTAACCGTACACGCTCAAGTAGCTCCAACTCTCAAGGTCTGTTGGACCAGGGATCGGGGGCCGACAGAAGTAAATGCATAGATCGCGCTCGAGAGAGATGGGAGAAGAGAGCAGAGGAGGGCATTTCGGATTTATGAAAAAAGTCAGTGACCTTAGGCTAAACGAAACTTAAACAAGTCCTGTTCACAGGAACTATATGTTGTCAGAGACCTCTCACACACTAACCCAAGAATCAGACAAGCCCAACTTGTTCCGCAACAACGCTATACAAAACAGATGCATCGTCAGATCCCGTCAGCGAGTGCGGTATGGCTCCCTATTCAGTGGCTTGAGAAGTCCCTTGGAGATGGTTCCAAAAAGTGACTCCCTATTTGATTGAAAAGTTGATACGGCTCCCTAGAATAGGGAGTGGCTCTAGGAGTCCATCTAATCCCGATATGAGTCAGAGATGCTCTAATCCCGATATGAGTCAGATTTCTTTCACTTCAACAAGTTAACAATAAAACTTTATACATATATAGGCAACTAATTATGCATATATAATTAATTGTACACACAATTAAGTATGTACATTTTAAGCAGCTACTACGGATGAAGGCTGTCTCAGTATGTGTGAGCTTCAACAAACAAAGAGGTGCCACGTGTCCACATTGCATCGGGAATGTTTGAAGCTGCGGTCGAGCTGCACCGCGTGTCCGCACCTACATACAAGATGATTCAGTAAAACTGTTGCATGTATAACAAGAATTACGTAGGTAAATAATCCAAGATTAGAGGATTTTAAAGCTGTGTTTCTTTTCCTGGGACTTGCAACTCCCAGGAATTGGGCCCATGCCTATTTGCTATGTCCTCCCCATAACATGGCTTATATGTTTGCTTGTTCCCCAGGAGATGAAAGCCCACCTTTTGTGGGATTTCATTTCTCGGGTAAAACATAAGAGTTGTAAATCCCACTGTACCTCCCCCATTCTCATGGAGAAAGCATGTACCTGTATACAAAACCAGATGCGGGAAGATCTATAAATCACATTATCTGGCGGCTTAATGGAAAAAATGATTTTTTAAGAAAAATTATATTTAAAAATAAAATATTTAAACAAATAGCGTTTGACCAAAAGTAATTACCATACTAGCGCTCTGACAGCCACATGGCATGTCAGCGCCGTAAAGCGAGTCACGATTTTTTTTTTTATGTTTCAAGTAGAACCCAGTATTTGGATTACTGGGTCTAAACCCGGTATTATGGATACCGGGTTTACCCGAAATCCAACGAGAAAACGGCTAAGTATGGGAACGTTATACAATGGGGCTTTGGTTAAACTCGATGTCCAAAATACTGGGTTTAAACCCTGTAATCCAAATACCGAGTTCTACTTGAAACGGGGAAAAAAAAAAAATCTCGTGACTCGTTTTACGGCGCTAACATGCCACATGGCTGTGGGCCCAATTCCTGGGAGTTGAAACTCCCACGAAAAGAACAAAGCTTTAGGGAATTTCCACTCATAACAATCTTAACATGTGTACTTCGTGCTGCTTTAAACAGAGACCAAATGGTCGACAGGCAATCTCTACAGCTTGAAACAATCAACTGATGAATGAAAGATCTATGCTTCTTTCTTGATTTTTCGATAGAGGGGTTACCTTGTCCTAGTCGAGAGATTCGATGTCAGCTAATGAAGAACTCACCCACGGTAGGAAGACGGGCTTGGTGCAGTAGGACGGCGCAATATTGAATGCTTGGGGGTCTGGTAATCAGATCAAAGAGAGCAAAATCTTGCAACGTTCTTGCAGCACTTCGTCCTAGGGTTCCTCTATGGAATGTGCTTCTAGCTTTGTGAGCTTAAACTTAGGGTTAGGGTTATCGGCCTCGGCTGCGTCCTTTTTGGAAGAAGTGTTTGCTCTCTCCTTGATGGCCTCCTTTTCTAACTTCTTCTTTTCAGCTTCAGCATTTCGAGCATTCTCTTCACGTGATTTATTGAACATGTTGACGAATACAACCAAAATTGATGTCACTGCAGAAGAATGAGAAACAAGCACGCATGAAAAATAAAATCCGAATAGCAGAAATGATTCATAGTGTGTCAAAATGCATTTGTAGTCAGACTTATAGGAACTCTTTGTTAAGGAATAATTCTGACCATAAGTGACAGTAAGTAGAAGGCAAAAGAAAAGAACCTATGGGGTTTTCGGCATCATTCTGGAACCGTCCGTTTCTATTCCCAGTTCCAGATTTATAAACTGACGGATAGTATTTGTTCCGGTGGAATGGAGTTGGAGACGATAATGTATCACTCCATGCTTTTTATGCTAACCGGAACACTAAACCATCGAATTACAATAGAAATAGTAATTGATGGGAATACCCTCTTCTGGATGAGAATTAAGAGGAACAACTGTTCCTCATGCCAAACACCATCTAAGGGGGTGTTTGGCATTGTTCCGGACCCATCTGTTTCTATCCACAGTTCCATATTTTAAAATCAACGGATACTATTTGTTTCAGTGGAATGAAGGACTTGTGAACGCTAATTTATCACTCTGTCTGTTTCTAAGTTAACCGGAACGTTGAACCATTGAATTACATTGGAAATAATAATTGATGGGATTACCCTCTTCCGGATGAGGTTTAAGCAAAACAGCTGTTCCTCATGCCAAACACCCGCTAAAATGCCAACTAAAACCAGTTTCAGGCTTTGCATATAAAGAATAGGAATGAGATGACCATTAGACCTTCTAGAAGTGGCAAGAATCAGATGTGGACGAGATGCCAGGATCGAGATTTCTGATTCGAATACATCAATCAAGAGGGGGATATATGTCAGAATGATCATCAGGCAGGGTTGTACATCAAAATATCAAATTCCAACTATTTTGCATCAGAACATATAAATGACATCAGCCATTAGAACGTTTACAAGTGCCATGAATCATATGAAGACGAGATGCCATGATCGACAGCGACAATTATGTGACAAGGCTCTGATAAAACATCAAAAGGAGGATTGTAGTCATTTAATGAATCTGGGCTACAGAATTAAAGTCTTGAACTTGTTTGGACTGTGATGGGGGTAGTCATTGTTATCATAAGAGTCATACCCTTTACTGAGTACCCTACAAATTTAGTTTGCAGCAACTTTCCTTCCTCTTGTCTTTGACAATTTTAACACTTACAGGGTAGTGTCAGCGGTCATTATTTAACCAAGTTAATGTACTGCTTCTCTTTTGTACCCTCTTCAAGTGATTGAGCCTTATTATACTAAGAGTAGCTTCTAAGGCTTATATACTCATTACTCCCATGAAAACGAAATCACCCACTTATTGATTGCCAACAATCATATGGTTACGTGCACCAATAAGCGGCTTCATAATGATTAGCACATGTCAGATGATATAGTTAAATTTTCTCCTGAAGTTTCCTTTTATTTTATCGGTCACTTTCCATTTGGGTCCTAGTAGTACTTCCATATCCGGCTCAATTGGAAATCTGCAGATTCTTTAACCCTTTTTAATGGACAATCCACAGGCGAGTGATCCATGGAGCCGCATCTATTGCATAAAATCAGTAGATTTAGATAGGGAATTGTTTCCTTTTAGGGTCCATTCTTTTGGTGAGTAAAATAGGTTGGACATTGATTTAGCCAAGTAATCTCACTTTGTGCCATGTTCTTTTGTCCAATATCCCGGATAAATGGATTTCCAAGATTCTTTTTTTTCCTAGTTTGGTAGCTCATTTAGTCCCACCAAAATTGGTCAGACATTGATTGCCCACCATGGGCTAGACATTATTTGCCTGAGCGATCTGTTCGACACATTAGATATCTTGATTTAACCAACAAAAAAAAACATGGGACATTTAGGGGGTGTTTGGCATCGTTTCGGACACATCTGTTTCTATCCATTGTTCCATATTTCAAACTCAACGGATACTATTTGTTTCGGTGGAATGAAGGACTTCGGAACGATAATTTATCACTCCGTCCGTTTCTATGCTAACTGGAACCTTTGAATTGCATTGAGTAATTGACATAAATACAACCTTCTGGATGAGGTTTAAGTGGAACAACAATTCCTCATGCCAAACACCCACTTAATTTCCTGAGACATCATTGTCCTTGCCCATGAATGTCTCAAGCAAACGAATTTCCAATCCCATTTATGTCTCACCGAAAGAATGGACCCTTAGCATAGTTTATTTACTGTATAGTCGCATAGGTTTTCTTTTATTTGTTGGCTGCATTTTCGTTTATGGGTTACATATGGCTACAATATTTGAAAGGTAGTTGTTCTCAAGCAAACGAATTTCCAATCCCATTTATGTCTCAAGCAAACGAATTTCCAATCCCATTTATGTCTCACCGAAAGAATGGACCCTTAGCATAGTTTATTTACTGTATAGTTGCATAGGTTTTCTTTTATTTGTTGGCTGCATTTTCGTTTATGGGTTACATATGGCTACAATATTTGAAAGGTAGCTGTTCCCTTACAATGCAGGGTTGGCATCCTTCACTTAAGTTGTCACATGCGTAGCATAGGACAAACTAAGTGGATACAAAGTTAGGGAAAAATAATATAAGGAAACACCAAAGATCTAGGTAATACAAGGGATAGGGCTTAGATTATTCATGATGCATGTGCTATATTTTTTAAAAAAACTACCGGATAGGACCGCAAAAGCAAGGTATATACCAAAACGGATAGTTCTCAAACAAAACACCAAACCAGACAAAATAGTCAAGGGGTAATTGCAATGCCCATTTTAGCCTTCCAAAGTTAGAATCATACTATCAACCTATAGAGGCAAATTAACAATGTACATGGTCATATTTCAAAACTTAAATTGATTGTCACTCTAATGTGTCTAAATATGATTCTGTAAGTTGGAAATACAACTCTAAAGCCCCGACATATGTTTGGTCATTTAAAAAGGGGTATTGATCACTTCCTATGTCAGGTCATTTTGAAATTTGAAATATTTACAAAAATACCATAAAAAGTAATTTGGCATTGTTTGGTCGTACTATTTTCTACTTAGTTTAGAAAGAGGTCTGACGCTGTATTTATTTAGGTTTTTTGGTCCGATTTGGTATAACATCCTATTTTTTTTATAAGTTGAGATAGATATCTTCAAAGATCCTTTAAGATTCCATGTGTTTTGCCATTACAAGGTTTGATGTGTTTTGCCATCCCTAAAAGCAAAACTTTCTATTCTCGAAGCCCCTTCCCTCTATATATGGGCACAGGTAAAACATTATGCACTTTCCAAGTCTGGAAGACTTGGAAAGTTAGTTAAGCCTGGAAAAGTATGAATTTGACAAAGTCTGAATGACTCGATTTTGACTAAAATCTAGAAGACTCCAAATTTTGGCGAAGTCTGGAAGACTCCAAAATTAACCAAGTCTGGGAGACTACAAGTTTGGCTAAGTCTGGGAGACTCAGAATTTGACTAAGTCTGGAAGATACAAATTTTTCAAAGTCTCAAAGACTCCAAGACTTCAAAATTGGTCAAATCTAGAAGACTCTGAATTTGGCTAAATCTATAAGACTATAAAAAGTTATTAAGTCTGGAAGACCCCAAAATCAACTAAATCTAGAATGAATTTTGGCTAAGTTTGGAAGACTCCGAATTTGACTAAGTCTGAAAGTTAAATTTTTTTATAAGTTTGAGAGACACCAAGACTTCAAAATTGGTCAAGTCTGGAGGACCCCTTCATCTATTAAGAAAGAGAAACAAAGTGAAAATGAAAAAAAGGGAAGAAGTAAGAAAAAGAAGAAATGGAAAGAAAGAAAAAACAAGGGGGGGGGGGGGGGTGAAGAAGAATTGGTCAAGTCTGAAAATTTACCCACACAGGAAAATTGGATAAGTCTGGAGAATTTTCCCACGTAGGAAAATTGGCTAAGTCTGGAAGATAAAGAGGTAGAGAAAGATATCCCAACTTCGTCATCTAAAGGCTATCTCTAAGTCAACAAGTGACACTTAGAGATATGCACCCTTCAATACGCCAACATACAAGGTCGAAGATAAGCAGGAATTTAAGAAAATGAGTCCCTACCTCAATGTGATGTGGTCCACCAAGTCAAAACAAGGTGACCAAACCATAAAGAAACTCAAACCAGAGTCTTAATTATTAGACTTGAGTTCAAGTTAGTCTAAAAAGACAAATTTAGTCGATCCAACACGTCGATTAAGAGAGACCGAATCCCGAATGTCGATCTCGAGTCACAGTAAGTAAGCTCGAGTTTGGCCCAGTTCAAGTGCAAAGGAAGTTACAACTACTGGGAAGTTACGCAAAATTCTCAGGGAGTTATAGAATAACTTCTCCGAGAAGTCCCACAAACCACCCAAGGTCGTTATGGTAGGAAATAACTTCCTTTGGGAGTTATGAAAAGTCCTCAACCACTTGCTTTCCTATAAAAGAGAGCAAGGACAAAAAAATGAACCCTTTTGAAGCAACTCTACCCACACAAGAGCCAACTCAAGAGCCAAAGCACTTGAACATCAAGGGGAGGAAAAACTTTGAAGTCTTCCACAAGTACGAAGAGTTCAAGAGGCCTCCACTCAAGATACTTCAAAACTCCAGGAAACTCCGTAGAAAAATGATTGAAGATCAAAGCAAATCAAAAGAAGTAGAAGTTAAGAACGAGTGAAGAAACAAGAAAAATAATAAAGCAAAGCACCTAACCGATAAAGCATGAAGCCCGGAAGGATCAAGCACCACAAAGCTCTTTTCTTTTCATCTTTCTAAATGGTTCCTTGTAATCTTTGTACTCCAAAAATCAGTGAAATCGAGTATCAAAGGATCACATACAAATCTCCCACAATCTCCTGATATCCTTATACTCTGCTTTCTCAAAGTGAGTCTAATTATAATTTGTACTTGAGTAACACAAAATTTGCCCATACAATCTTTGGCACGCCCAGTGGAATCTTTGTATCCTTTCATCCATCTGTTTTGTTGATTCTAATCCTCAAATTCTTCTTTCCTTCGAATGATTCTTGATTCCCAAAATTTTAACATGGTTAGAATTGGTGATGCCATGACCATTCCTGCAGCTATGCCCGTTGTCGAGCCTAACACACTCCAACAGGGCAACCAGAAGAATGTCCCCACGAATGTCGATGTTTCGGCATTCGAGAGACCCCTTCGACACGCGTCGACACGAGGTGCATGAAGATTAAGACCACTTCCATGCTCGCGTCAAAAGTTGAAGCCGAGGGAACCCTCCAACACGCCAAGGAGTACATGGTGCAAGACGAAGTACTCTTCAACCACGATGGCCAAGTGGATGCCGTCATTAATCACAACTACGTCTCCGAGGACAACCTCGAGGCTCTAGAAACGTGACGTCAAGAAATTCGTCCAAATTCCACTACTCCACAATGACCAAGCTTGAGGAGCAAGTGCAACAAATGAGCCTAGTTATGGCTCAAATGGCTCAGATGATGGCAGAAAAGGATCGTTAGATCAACACCCTTCTCCAAAAGATGGGTACTAGGGCGTCTTCTGGCTAACCTTATATTTATTTTTCATGTGATCCTTGTTTGTGGTTGATTTCATGCTTGCCAGAAGGTAAAACCTAATCATAAATCTTATTTGGTACTCCAAAGTCCAAAAGCAACCTAAGGCCTTAATCGAAACCATGGCTGTAAAAAACTAAAAGATGTGCCCCTTTTATTTTTCATGCTTCCATCTCTTCCTTCCCAAATCTCACATCTTTTCTCTCTTTCCTTTTTCCTTCTTTCTCTTCCTTTTATTCCTTTCTTGCTTTTCCTTGTATCCCTTTAAGGGGCATCTCCTATGCTGTGATTTTCATCTTTATGTAAAGGTACGAGACCCTAACTCAATATAGCAATTACTAAATGTCTTAGAATAAGGTAAGTCACGCATTGTCCTTCATGAATAGTTACTGCAATTTTATTTATTTTTTATCAGTAGTTACTGCATTTATAAGATGAGACGATGACAACAGCAAAGTGATAATACATGCTCAAAAATTTTAAAATGACATGATCAACAATAATTTAATATGCATAAAAAAAGAATGCCTGAATTATTTAAAAACAAAATTAATTACAAGTTTTCAACATGTTAACCTCAGTAAAAGATTAAATCTGGATGCATTAGAAATCAAGTGATTTTTGACTGAAATCAATGAGTTCAAAGTTCAAACAAACAAGGGATGAAAAACCATCATAATTTCACATGCAATCCATGAGTCAGTAATGCAGTTAAACATAGTGAAGAAACACTTAACCTTGTTCAAATGGACATCGAGCTGGATCCTCCCCAAAGTACTGAACTAAAGAATCAGCACTTCTACCCTGCAAGAAGACATTTCTATCGAAGCCAGACGAATACAACTGAGCAACGGTAATCAAACAGCTACCAGAGACGAAACTCACCACTTCAGCATACAAGGATATAAGTGACCTAACATCAGCCTCAGCGGTATCAAGAAAACTTTTCAATGCCTGAAATGGAAATATTAATATTTACGTATATTAAATTACTAAAGCTTAAGATATTATACATTGCATCAGACGAATACTGATCACATTAACCATATAAAAGCTCCTAAAAATGATATCCCTTGAAAATAGTTGTCTACTTTCTTCTATATATGCACACCCTAAGATTCAGATTCAGTGCTTTGAATGAAAAGAATGAACTTCAGATATCATGTGTGTGAAATCACTTCAATATAGTTATATTAAAAAATATCTGTTCTCCTAGGAACTTTAAGAGCCAAGACCTGTGATGACTTTTCATCAATTTCTGAGGTTTAGCCGTTTAGGAAAGACTACCAAAGGTTATCTTAAATTATTCATTATCCTAGGGAAAATATGCAGAAAGGAGGAAGGGATGGATGCAGCATATTCAACAATAAGATTGCAAAAGTTGCAAGCTTTAATCACTTCAGATTGAAATACAACATTTAAATTTCAACATTTAGACATGTACCATACTGCATCATACCATACAAAATGATTTTTGCCCATACAGAGGTCCCTTCAACAAAGTGGGTCAAGTATTGATTACAACGTATGTATAACCTATCACATTTTACACCCAAAGGATAGCATGACTTGTCCACAAAATTAAGTTGCACAAATCTAAATTGGCATGAATCCACAAGAGTTAAAGTAGGAATAGTTTCATTTTTATCCATCAATCATCAGCTTGAAAGGGTAACCAATTTTTTTTTACTTCTTTTTCTAGCTTTAAAAAGAAAATTACTGCAATGCAATCTCATGTAATGACTTCAAACAGTAGTCACTTATAGGCAAGGTTCGAAATCTCCATTTCGGTGGAAATTTCGACCTTCTGGATATGGAAATATTTCGTGGAAATATTTCGACAGTGTGGAAATATTGCAATTTTGTAGAAATGGTGAAAATATTGATTTTTTGATGGAATTTTTTAGTGAAACTCCGGATAGTCATAAACCAAATATAGATACACACTTTGGAACACTCAAATAATATGTGTACTCTATCTAGGGGTGTAGAGCTTCACATAACATGTATTCAATGTATTGAGTCTGTGAGTCTTGTGCAATCTTATTTAGTTCGGTTTTGATATATATTTTTCAAATGTTTTTTAATCTTTTTTTTGGATAAAAATATTTTTGAAATAAAGATTAGTTGATTGTTAAAATAATGTTTCAAACGATTTTGAAAGCGGACTTAAAACAAGAAAGTTATGCAAATTTGAAATTGTGCAAAAATTATGCTGAAATGTGAAACACAGTTTTTTTACTAAGTCTGAAAAAAAGAGCTTTTATATAAAAAAGGTTTTATACATTCAAAATTTCCTAAGACGGACCATGGTTTTCTAGATGTACTCGTACTTCTACATCTTGTGGAATTTTTTGAGCTAAAAAGGAGTTGATTTAATCACTTTTCTCACCATGTAGAGTTTATAAAAATCCATAAAAACTGTTTTCTCCTACTAAAATTGAAAGTTTACTTTTTGATTCCTTTGTTTTTTTATTTTTTTGATATTTTTATTGAAATCAAATGGGGGGGTATTTGCTTATTTACATATAATAACTTAAAGTAAATGGAGAAAATAAAAATTAAGTAAAACGACATTTACTTAAATAAGCTGCTGAGAACCATGCCCCCCAGTCCCCTTTTATAACCAGTCAATCACAGAATTTCGGATAAGTTTTGCGAAATTTTTCAGAATTTCCGCGAAATTTCGACAAAATCTCGCGATATTTCGTGGAGATGGAAATATTTCGTGGAAATATCGCGATATTTCACGAAATCGCTCGATATTTTAACATTTGTAGTTCTGCTCGAGATTGCAGGTGGTATTTCGTATCGGGCTTTCATTTTTCCAATATATTTCGCGATATTTTGTGAAATATATCGATTTTTTGTTCCTTGCTTATAGGTCCATAAATTCTTCAATTCATGGATGTATGGTCATCTTAAGTATTTATACAAAAGTTTAGACACTCCAAAATTGCAAAAGGACACAAGCAAAAATCAGTAAAACTTGATTCATCCACTTGCAGATCTTTTTTAGGAGTGAACTAGCACATAAAAAATCAATGTTACTTTTATCAATAGATTATTATACGTCTTTCACAAAAAATTGCTAAAATATACACATACTAATAATGTCATAAGAAGAAAGTATTGATGGCCTACTTTGGAGTCCATCTAGCCTCTTGTAAGGATAAAAACAATCCTCTTAGTAGTCTTATTGTAAGAATATTTGAAAATAAATAACAAGAAGATAATAATTGATCGACTGGTCCGATAGCGGAAACTTAAGGATCGATATTTATGGCAATACAAAATAAGTTGCATACCCAGATGAGAAATCGGCCTACTTCCACCGGAAAAGCAAGAAATCTTTACTATTACCCAACAGTAGTACAAGACTACAAAGATTTAACCGATAGCAAATAACAAGAAAGATCACACCTTCTTCGCAGCTATCCAAAACCTTCGGCAAGCTTTTTCCAAACCTCAGCACACAAGAAAAACAACGAAAAGATCCCACGAGAGAACGCCAAAGAGACTTGGAACAAGATAGCGCACTAAGATCACCATAAGAAGTCCAAGAATCTAGTAAGAAACCACGAAAATCTCTCTCTCTCTCTCTCTCTCTCTCTCTCTCTCTCTCTCTCTCTCTCTCTCTCTCTCTCTCTCTCTCTCTCTCTCTCCCCTTTGTTTTCAGTATCTTGGGATAGGCCTCGGTTAAATCACGTTAGGTTGCCCTTTATAAGGGCTACAAAACCCATAAGGTGTTCGAATTGGAGTCCCACTCCAATACGACCACTTGCCATCCTTAAAAGGCATAAATATTGTAACATTCTCTACCTTGACTTTTAAATGTCGTCTAACAGGAAGAATACCTTGAAGCCTTTAGGCATCATCTCTCAAAACAATCCCTCCCTCTGGGGTCGAACTAACTCAACTTTGAAAAAGATACAAACTCAAGTTTGGCTCGAATTCGCTCTTCTGAGTGCAGCATTGCCCCTATAGAGACTCTTTGGAATACTTTCTTTTGCTGACTTCATAGCAAAAGTAAACCTAGTAGACCACATGTCTGCCACTGGACTATCCTGAGAACACGTCTCCATCTTGTTGTAGAGCCACGAGAACTCCACCTGTAACAGAGTTTGTGCCTTTTAGGGCTGGTAAGTGATCGTGTATGAGTGGGACTCCTACTCCAACACGTGAAGGTTTTGTAACACCTTATAAAGGACAGCCAAACGAATTTGTAGGCTGAGGCCTATTCCAAAGTACAAAAAACAAATAAAATAGATAGTGGATTTTTTTTGTGGGTTCTCACGAGTTTCTTGGACTTCTCTTATGGTGATCTCTTAGCACTCTATCTTATTACAAGTCGCTTGTTGACGTTCTCTCATGGGATCTCTCTGTTGTTTTTCTTGTGAGGCTTCGAAAAGCTTGTCGAAGGTTTTGGATAGCTACGAAGGTGTGATCTTCGTGTTATTTGTTACCAGTTAAATCTTTGTAGCCTTGTACTATTGTTGATTAATAGTAAAGATCTATTGCTCCCCGGAGAATATAACCCTATTTTGAGTGAACCACCTAAATCGCTCTTTATTTCCCGTGTTTCTGGTGTGCTAATCTAGGTGTGCAAGTTGTTTTGTATTGCCATAAAGATCGATCCATAAACTTCCACTACCAAATCGATCGATTTCATAACATAAAGTATCAAATCATCAGAAGCCTATACAAGCAAGATGTCAAAGACTTCGATGGTTTACATGTTCGAGGTGGAGAAATTCAACAGTAATGGAAATTTCTAAATTTAGCAAAGAAGGGTGAAGGGTATGTTGGTTCAACAAGGCCTCAATAATGTATTGCTCAGAAAATCTAAAAAGTCAACGACAATAAGCGATGAAGACTGGGAGTTGTTGGATCTGAAGGTGGTGAGCGATGAAGACTGGGAGTTGTTGGATCTGAAGGTGGTGAGCAGAATTATGTCATGTTTCCTTGACAAGGTGATGTGCAAAGTGGTGGAAAATGAGACTTATCGGATAACGGTCCAAGTTGGAGATATCATACATGGTGAAAAACATCTCAACCAAGTTGTACCTGAAACAACAGTTCTATGGGCTTCGTATGAAGGAAGGTACAATGATTATAGAACATCTGAATGTTTCAATAAGATCATCACTGGTCTCATGAGCATTGATGTAAAGTTGGATGAGGACGATAAGGTACTTGTTCTTGTCACGTCACTTCCTAAATCTTTAGAGCATTTGGTGACCACGATTCTCGACGGAAAAGAAACTCTCATGATGGAAGATGTTACAACTTTCTTATCATATGAGATGAGAAAATCACATCACGAGGAAGGGAGTCAGGGTTTAGTTGCAAGATGTAAGGAAAGAGGAAGATCAAGGGAACATAATGAAGGAACAAAAAGGGTCCGATCAAAGTCCAAGTATAAAGTTCAATGCTAGTATTGCAAGGAGAAGGGTCACATAAGCATGCACAAAAGAAGAATAAAGGTGATACTCTAATGCAGATGTGGTAGTCGAGAGTACTAGTGATAATGATGATGGATGTGTTCATATAGTCTCTGTAGGTATGGGAATTTCTTTTGATGAGTTGATTTTAGATTATGGTTGTTCTTAACATGTTTGATCCAAAAATGATTGGTTTGATTCCTTCAAGGCCAAGAAGGAATGTAATGTTCTATTATGTGAGAATTTAGCATGCAGGGTTACTGGTATAGGGAGTCAGGGACAATAAAGATCAAGATGTTTGATGGAGCAGTGCATACTCTGAGCGAGGTGCGATATGTACCAAAGATGCATAGAAATTTAATCTCACTCGGTGTTCTGAACTCCACGAGTTGTGTTATTCGGTAAGAGGTGGAGTTGTGAAGGTGACCCATTGCATCATGGTTTTGAACTTCTGATAAAAGGAGAGAAGCACGGGAACCTATACAAATTGGTTGAGAATACCATTAAAGGTGGAGTTTTTGTGACCTCTACAACAAGGTGGAGACAAGTTGTTCGAGATGTTTCAGTGATAGGCAGGCAGTCTACCATGGTTACTTTTGCTATAAAGTCAGAAGAAGAAAGTTTTCCAAAGAATCTCCATATGGGCGGTGTTGCAGGACAGAGAGCATAATTGAGTCATGCTAGAGTTTGTAACTTTGTATCTTATTTAGAGATGAGTTAGTTGAACCCTAGGGGGAGGGGTGAGATGAAAACATAAGACTCGGAGATTCTTCTAGTTGGTTGGCATTTAGAAGCCAACGTGGGGAATGTTGTGTTATATGTATTTTACATACCAACAACAAGCAGCGTATTGGAGAGGGTTGGAGTCCTTGTGGGACTCTGACTCCTACCCCACCCAAACATGTGAATGTATATCACTCCATAGGATTGCAACCGAAGCTGATCCCAAGGTACGGAGAAGAGAAACGAGAGGAGATAAAGAAAGAAATGAGAGATAAGAGAGAGGAAGAGAATGATATTTAAATTGTGTATTTCTTGTTAGGGTATCTCGTCGGATCTCGTGTCTTCTCATGTGGTGATTTCTTGGGGTTTCTTGTGGCGGCTTCTTGTTGTCGATCTCTCATACGATCTCTCGATTGTTTCTCTTGTGTGCTGAGGCTTGGGAAAAGCTTGTCGAAAGTTTTAGATAGCCGCAAAGCAGGTATGATCTTTCTTGTTATTTGATATTAGCTAAATCCTTATAGCCATGTACTGTTGTTGATTAATAGTGAAAAATCTCTCGCTCCCCTAGTGAACATAGCTCGATTTTGGGTGAATCACCTAAATCGACTGTGTCTTGACTTTCTGTTATTTTCTGGTGTGTACTTCTCATCTGAGTGTGCAACTTGTTTTGTATTGCCATAAAGATCGATCACTAAATTTCCGCTACCAGACTGGTTGATTTTATAACAATAATCATATAGAAAAGGATACTACAGTAGTTTAACAACATGCATAGAACACTAAGATGTGATAATTTACATTAGGAAGAAAATGAGACTTGCATACCTCTAAAGGATTGTTGTTGGTTACATTTTATCAGAATAAATACCTCTGATTCTAAGTTTAGGAAGACTTGCATGCCTCTAAAGGAGATAGAGAATTTGTTGAAGTTGCGAGTTAAAATTTTTGAAGGAAGCCTTCCAAATAGGTGAGCGGAGAAGTCTAAAGGAAGTTAATCATCTTTCCTAAAATAAGTGGAAGCCCAACTTTTAATCTTTCTCATGGGAAATCTGAGTTTAGAAGTAAGATTAAGAACAGAATTAGAAAGAGCAAGTTAGTCTAACCACCAATGTCCAATTAGAGAATCAAAGCTATCTTGACAGATCCACCTCTTCTCAAAACAAAAACTGGCTTAATTAGGATCTTGGATTTTGTGATCAAAAGAATAGGCACACCTCCAAAATAAAGACAGTCAGAGCATACTGGCATGTCAAGGGGAAGAGGCTGCAATCACCCGAGATTAAAATGTACCAAGACGATCAAAAATAGGGAACTCCTCTTGTTGCTCCAAGTAAATAACAGCCTCCCAAAGAACTATCAATAGAATTGTCATTCCAGACGATATGAGAGAAGGCCTCCATAACTCTTAAGATGTCCTGACTTTCTATTTCTTTTGAAAGAAAATCTAGTAACATTAAAATCTCTCACTAAAGTCTAGAACCATGAGAGATCAATTCTGTCCAACAATTAAATCATCTTTTGGGGTTTGTACGCCCATAAACTAACATAATCAACCAGGCAAAAATTTCCTTCCTATTCTCCCACACTAAGAGAACAATCACCCACAATTTAATTATTAAGATTGAATAGATTGTCATCCCAGACGATTAAAATACCTCTTGAGGAACCCATGGGATCTCTAGATTCATAGGTAGAAATTTTATTTGTACTGAAAGACCTAAGGAAATGTCTAAAAGGGTTCTTAGTTTTGGACTCCTGGATGTAAACCACATCAATATTAAATAATGAGGCAAAAAATCTAGTTGCTCTTTATTTCTCCACTTTGACAATTCCTTGGATATTCCACGAAAGAAACTTCGTAGGAAAAAATAAAGCTACTTCGGAAAAAGCAATCATGATAGTAGCCAAAAAAGAAGATTCTATATAATAAAAACCAAACATATGATAAACAGGGACTCCCCAGCCAAAAACTAAGATGGCAAACTTCACAATGAGATTAATTTAGCTCGTCACCTCTAACCCTCGATAAGAACCATAAATAATTTTGCTCCTTCAATGTATGTGGCTATATGGAAACCACATTCGTTTGCTACTTGCAAAATTGTATGGTCCTCAAAGGGATTGAGAGGGAATGCAATGTCCACCTCAGAAGTAGAATCTTTTTCAGAAGAGAATTCTGAAAGTTTGGATCCCTTCTATGATAAGTTATCATGAATTGACAAACACTTATGAATGACCCTAGGGGAGTTGGTGAGCGGTCCCCGACAAGAGATCAGTTAATGCTAAAGGACAAACATATGCTATGGACGAAAATGCCCCCCACAACATATTAAATTTGCATTTATAATGCCACAAATTCTCTAAACCTGACCGAACCCAACCGAACCTTCCATCAGAGCTTCTCGCCTCCACTGCTCGCCGCCACCAGAGCTGCTCAATGTCGTCGAACCGAACCTAAACCTAAACCCAAGATCTATAGGCCATGGAATGAACCCTAGACCTAGGAATCCTAAACCTAACCGAACCCCTTCTTTCTCGTCTCCGGGCGGCAACGGCGAGCAACTGCAACTCAAGCACCTCACCTGCCCGATCTCCAGCCACCTACTGCAAAGGAGCCGCTGGCCTCCGGGTGCTCGAGAGAGATGGAAGAAGGAGAGGCTAGGTTTGAGAGGCAGTTTTGGGTTTTGAAAAAAAGTCGGGGACCTAACATTAAATGAAATATCTCGCTAGCCTGGGATTTCAAGATTTGTTCTGTCGAGGATTAATCACCAATTAACCCAATAATCTTTAGTTGTTGTTCAGGCTGAGAATTTGGAACATCTGACCTGCCTATGAAAAAGAGAAAAATGCTCCACCAAATCAAAGCCTGAGGAAACACAATCACCAAAAACTCACGGGCTACCTGTCTAATATTTTTTCGGTTTCGAATTCAAATTTGAATTCTCATGAATAGCTAGGTCAATCGCAAAACATGAGAAAAAATTGCACGCTTTAAATAAACTTGGACTCTCTACTCTTCAAATCTAGGATAGTGTGAGTCAAATTATGAACTACTAACCAAGAAAGTGTATATTTATCCAGAAGTTCTCTATGCTAAATATAATTTCAAACGAAAATCTTGAGAAGAAACCACCTAAGAAACACTACAAATCACCTTCCGGAATCCCATGGAGATAGAACCATCATTTTCTGATGCAATAAGTTCTTGTTCAACCTTTTCAAGACCCTTACTCACTGCTTGCATTTCTTCAGCTACCAACTTTAATTGGATCTATGCATTGAAAAAATAAAACACTTATCGTAAACAATCAGAATATAGTTAGAACCCAACTCACTAAGAAAAAACTAACAAAACTAATAATCTTCAGTATTGGAAAATATAGATATACCTTAGAGGCAGCTTCTAAATGAATCAAGTCTTTGTCAAAATCAAGTAACTCAGGCATTTTCTCAGCAACGAGCTAATAACAAAACACACAGTCAGGGTGCTCATCCCATCAACCATGGATCAGTAAAAGCGGATATAAAACCAGTAGGAAGGATCAAGATGCAATCATCCCATTGTATTGTCCAACAAACTACAATATAATTCATGACAAAATAGACATTCAAAGTACTATTAACTAAAGCCAGAGACAAACAAAGACTGAATCAGCGAGCCAACATGACCCATATCATGTGTGAAGGGCATGACATATACTAATGACCATAGGTCACACAAACAAAAGAAGAAAAAAAAATTCTATATCTTCATATGCACTTCATTTATGATTTTTTTTTTTTTGAGAAATTCCTCACTAAGGGAGAGAGGAAGGGGGTTAAGCCGTACCCTAAGCTAAATTATTTTAGATAATAAAAGAAAAGAAAACAAGCTCAATTGAGATCAATCTCCAAGGACAATTTAGCTAAGAACCCGGACGACCAGCTCTTGGCCAAGGATACAATGGACTTCCAACCACTCTTGTCGCAGTGACTTTGTTTCGGAAAATCCGGGTGTTCCTCTCTTTTTAGATACCCAGCACACACAGATGACAAGATAGTCCCAGGCAAACTTCAAGGGCTGGCTAATCCTGCACAATCTCTACACCATCCAAAGGGAGCAACTTCATTTAGGATAGTACCAACGTTAGTTGATTTCTCTTCAGAATAAATCATGAACCATTAAGAACATATTTTCCTACGGGATATTGTGTCATCTTTGTAGACAACGAATGGTCGAATGCTTCATGCTTTTTCTGTGCCTCCCCTTTCCTTAATAGTAATCCCTACACAACACCAATGCATCCCTACCGCCCTATTAACTAAATGAGTGGGCCCCTCTTTCATATAAATGGCCAATTTTAGGCCTATTTAGTGTCGAGTTTGTGGTCCCCATCCCTTAATGATACAAAACCATTGATATTTGATCTAATCACATTACTCACTATAATCAATCCCTTAAAATGGCAAACAATCTAACCCCCTCTTCACCCAAATAAATCTGAATAAACTGAAAGAAATTCCAAGAAAACTAAAAAATTCAATTAAAACCTCTGAAGCACACACTTCTTGGAGGGTCCCGTGTCAGTGTCGAACACGTGTCCGGGTCTAGAGGCCCCAAACACATGTCGAACACGGCTCTAAAGTGTCTTTTTTTTTTTGTCCCTGACACAGCCGGACACGGCTCGGACACAACCGGGACATGGCACAATCGTTCGTTGCATGCGATCTGAGTTGGATGATTTGTTTGGGGCTCAGTGTAATGGACACTTGTGATTAAGATTTGGCTTTAACCTATATCCTTTGAGGTTATAACCTCATAGGATATAATTAATGGGGCTTTTCTTATAAATATTAAGATCATCTTTTAGCAATAATTCTAGAACTTGGTGGATTTTGTGGACTTTATTGGACGGTTGTCACTAACCTTATGACCTCTAGTGAGGATCCCATAGTGCCAAACCCGACCCCATAGTTAATAAACTTCATTTTGCCCCCTTCAGTTCAGTTTTGATTAGATTGAAATTACCAAAAGAGGAAATTTAGTAGTTGTCAAAAGGGGGTATTCTGCTACCATTGAAATTTATTAAGCATAACCATCAAGTAATCTACCATCCAAGGATCAAAATCTCAAAATAAATCACGAAATATCTCGGTTTTATGAAATCTCGACATGAAATCTCATATGCTGTATCGAACGAAATGGGATTCACGAGAATATCGCGATATATCGTGATATTTCGCATGATATATTTGTCGGCGAGAAATGTCGTGATATTTTGTGCCAAAATACATTGAGGCACATAAATTTCGTGGAAATTTCGAGAGATTTCAGAAAATTTTGAGAAATTTCGGGATTTTGCCACCGAAATGTTGGAACTAACTGGTTATAAAAGGGGACTGGGGGCCTCGGTTCTCAACAGCTTATGTACATGGGCTATGACTTTCTCAAACATGTCTCATTGGCAACAATTCAACTAGACCACATTTCAGTGTGATATTTTGAATCCTTTTAATAATGGGGTTTGACTACAATGTAGCTCCCAAAATGAGGTCAATTGGGTGGACTATGTAGTATATAGGGATGTAGAAGGCAATTCGTCTGCAGCATATTATGTGAACAAGTACGTCCGGAACCTATTGCAGGATTTCATTCTTACTCTGGCCAGACTTTTTTCCACAACTACCAAGACATACAACTTCTTTAAACCACTTTTCCCTCCCACATGTTAAGATCTAGAGATCTACCAGACCTCCCTCCAACCCCACGCAAACATAATTCAGCTCTGTTGATGATGTCCAAAGTTTCAACAAAGATAAGAGCTACTCCTCAACTCTCGCCCAGGAAACAACATTCCTAAAACCACAATGGCGTTCCATGGAATAATGTTAAATTGTTCCTAAGTGAGTACAACCTTCTACTTTATTCAAGAATTTACTTCATAACACCCACTCTTCTTCCAAAACGGTAGTGTTAAAAGGGAAAATTGATCCTTCCCTCATTCACGGGCTAAATACCCCTCCAACACCAAAAAAGGTGATTCATGAGACTAAGACCACAAATCAATCTCAACCACACACAGACCCAAAAAAAAAAAAAACGGGATAAGATAGTTGGATAGGTGTTCCATAACAACCGCGTGTGAATCAAAAGCACATTACTAATGTTTATTTCTGGATTTTCTATAAAATAGATTCATATGGGCAGCTAAATAAATTCTCATTTAAAAGATTCATGTCAATTATAGAGCTGAAGTGATAATTATTCAAGTTAATCATAGCACTAATGTGATGCAACACAACTCCAATTCCTGAAACACCACATCTTGTATTCAACACCCATCAAGATATAAATGGTAAAAGATATCCAAAGGTCTTACCTAGCATTCTTCTTGGTTAACACTGATGGAATGTCCAAAGAGATCTAATAGTTAAAGTTATGAATTTTTTTATCAGCTTTTATCTCCAAGTGATGTGATAATTAAACGCAAGTACAAAAAATAGTTTTCATCTTTCAAAGCTAATTGTTTTTAGTTGAATCTATGTACTTTAAAGTATAGAGTTAAATAATCAAAATAAAGGCGAACTGAAAGCTATGAAACACAAAATCTGATGGAACAAAACTCTACATGCTTCATATCAACCAATCACATAAGGTGCACGAGCCTATCTTTCAAATACTTGGCGTTAATAGATCGTTCTTGGAAGAGTCCCAAAACAACATTTTCTATAGGATCTTATCCATTTAATGTAGTTCTAGCTACCTAATAAACATTAGCTGGAAACTTTTGGAGATTTTTGGAGTGTTGACACTTTTGGAAAAGATAGTCATCTCGTTCGCAAGTCATAGGCAATACATTTTATGAAAAAAAAAAGTCAGATTAAAATAAGTATTCAATTCATATATGTTACATAATTCTTTATCAGTCTATAGAGATGCAAGAAGAAAACTACGTTAAGATCTGAAGTCATCTTACCAATAGGAGTTCATGAAATCGATCTCCCTTCTATCTCCTTGATATCTCACTCACCTTTCCTCTCTCTTATTTTTCTTGTGACTGAACTAATGCAAGAGAAGCAATGGTGATATGTTAAAGCCTAATGCTAAATTTAGATAAATACTATTAACAATAAATACCAAGATATTACTACTAAATTTTATTGTTATATGCGTTATAAGTTTATAACATAATATTATACTACCTAAGTTAATCAAGGTATTAGCTATGTTGGTACAAATACATAGAACTTATTGCCTATCCACAACATATTTAAATATCAGGTATTTATTATATGTAACATGCTCACGAGACTAAGCAATTAATAGGGGCTAGATAGCCAGCTAGACTTGCTAAAACATTTGGGCACCGCACTGCCTGGAACCTATATAAGCAATAGACACCTAGGCTGTGGGCAAAAAAATCACCTTGGCGGTGGTGTAACCAAAGCTTCGTGGGACTACCTATACACCTGGTTCACACCCATGATAGTGCTGCTTTTGGACAAGATGAACCAACATAGTTCTTCTTGATCTCAAAAGAGCATCGACACCTAGCACAAATGTTGAAAGCAAACACTTCAGTGATAATGATGGAACTCAATATCTCAAGCATCAAAGCTGACATAGTACTTTAACCCTGAAGCACAACTTCCAACAATAAAACTAATACGAATGTAGATGAATAAATATAAAATTAGGAATTTTAACTCTCGATCAGTTCACCATTCTCTTCGATAAACTATTATATTAAATATGAACGCTATTAGATAATCAACTAGTCTAGTAGTCAAAATGGACAAATATGTTTGCACTATCAGAATTATCTCCACGTCGGTGTTTTGGAGACTAGCTTTAGACACTTAAGGATATGTGGACAAACGCCTAGGAGACTAGCTTTAGATACTTAGGGATATGTGGACAAACGCCTAGGCAGCATTACTTATACTAAAGAATTTGTGGAGCTATCAATATTCTAAACAAATGATCAGCAGAATTTTGTAAAAAGGTCCATCACCTATAAAGGAAGTAAGAATGAATAACTTGAGAATTTATATCATCATATCAAATGAGTTATATTATACCAGTTGTACACATGTAGAGAAAGACAGAACAGAGGAAGAGTGAGCATGCATCTGAATGTCCAATATTTATTACATGAATAGAGGAACAGTGCTTTGTTAAACATATAAATGTGGCCGTGTAAAAGATAACAGAAGTATGATCACATTCGTAAAATAATGATACATATATTATCTTCATTTTTATTTCAACTCAAACAATTAAGAATGTGGAAGGATGTTGAATGTGTATTTTCCATCAAAACTGCTCAAAATATGGATAGATAAACAGTTAAACATTAGTAATTGATTGACTTTCTAACCGCAGATCGACAAACAAACGGCTTTCTACACAATAATCATGGGTTACATTTTGCTATTGCAAATGGATATCCGGAAGGATTGATATTTACTTCACATGAATTTGCATATAAAAGCTGCCTCAACTTGCATACCTTGCATAAATAATGCATCAGTGTCATTTTGTTGTTCCTTGCACGAGTATCTGACAATTTAAGAAGGCTGTCCAGTCTGAATCCCACAGCAGACCCTACAAAATCAGAAATACAAAAATGATCAATTAGCATTCTTCGTATAAGAAACTACAAGATGAATTGTATGTACAAACACCAATACCTCGTGCTGTGCCCTGATTCAATGCATTTCCTAATGTAAGAATTGTCTGCATTATTTGCCGCAACTTTATAGAATCTTTAACCTAGGATGAAAATTGGCACATTAAGTCAAACAAATACACAAAGAAGCATATTCATCTTATTATTTTCTTGCTATGGAGCTACCTCTTGAGATGCATCGTTAATTGTATTTAAGTTGGATCGCAACTCCTTCACCTGTTTAAATTAAGTACTTTCATAGCCTACTATTACAGCTGAAAAACCTAACAACATCATTTCAATCTTACAGAGCAACATACCTGAGTGGAAAATGTTATTCTAAAAGAGAAAACCCTTAACTTGGATTCTACCCGAGGGACCTTCATCAGCACAAGAAAAAACTGGCAGAAGTATTCATAAGTTTAAGTCATCATCCACAGGAAACTAAGATAAAACATGTACTTAGTATATCTGAACAGACCTGCTCACACCTCCCAAGCATTTCTTTGTTGCCATTATAATTCTGACAAATTATTTACAATAACAATAATCAAATTACTATAACAACAGCTAAAATAAAAAACAAGAATAATTTACCATATGGATGACTGCATAACATGAAAAAGGTAAAAAAGGAATTCAGAATTCCACCAAAACTTAATTAAATAACATAAACTGGACAATATGAATGAAAGCATTATCATGTGACCATCTCAGGCCATGTGTCGACCCCAAATAAAATTTTGCTACACTAATAAAATAAGAGTAATAAACTGTGAAAAAAGAAAACCAAGTTTAGGAACATGTTCTTTGTATGAGATAATTACGCAAGGAACGCCATTTCCATTTACCTTACAAAATGGATGACAAGCCCCCAAAGAATTTGGAAAAAAAAATAGAATTACACATTATTGGGTGGAACTACTACGTTCTTACATGAATGGAAATAATGTATGATGTTATTCCTCCTAAAATTATTAAGTATAATTTGTTTCCCCTTCCAGGTGGATTGCAATTCATACAAGCTCAATGATAAGATGTTTTTTATTTCCATTCTTGCACATAAATGAGCTCGGTTCTCAATCTGGGTGCTCCTCCCGATTGTTAACCTGGTTGCATGTAACATTGAGTTTTACAGGAGCTGTTCTAAGAAAGGTTGCCTAGAGCAATAAATGAAAGATATATTAGAACGTTTATCGCTAATATTATACAAAACTCAATATGTTTAATATATAATCTTCTTTTGAAAGTTTATATCAATTCCAAGACAGTAGGCAAGGCACTATTTGCAAGTGAAGTAGGGAAGTCATTAGAGAAACCAAGTTGGTTCCATGTATGAGATTCTTTATACTCATTTTAGTTGAAATTCTTCAGAAACTTAAAGGAAAGTCAGGCTTCACCCATCATTTTACACGTTTTCTGGTTGGTTTCACCAGTCGGCCTGCTTTACTGCTTTACACTTCACTACCAATAAGAAGTCAACTTGTAAGTTGTAACCATGCAGATATCCGTTGTCAAAGTGACCAATTATATGTTCACTTGATCATCAATAGCTGCTGCTTACGGCTTCCTTCAATGGTCCAATTCCAATTGCAGACACCAAAAGCGGTTAACTTCATATTTGCATCATGCTTCTCTTAATAATCATGGTTCGTGCAGCTCACTTCTTTCAATCATCTAAAAAATAGCATCCTTTGCATTTTTTTTTTCATCGGAAGCTTTGATATCTCCGAATGCTAGTGAACCCTAATCTACGGCTATGTCCTCATTCATCATATCACCTACACACCACCAGGGTCACGACTCATGGCATGAGGCAGTCTCCACTGCTGCCATGATACTCCTCTCTGACACTCCCTTTCCTATCAAAAAAACAAGTGTAGATTTTATGTTGATCCACCTTTCTCATGAAAATCTCATATTTACTGGTTGAAAGAGAGTTTGATTGAGTTCTTTAGAAAAGGTTAGACTAGCAACCTACCACACTTTGTATGTATAAATAATATTATAATCGGACTTCCTTATTCGGCCATCCTTAATCGTGAGCTTACCATAAAAAAAAAACTCAATCATGGGGCATTAACTGTGGGGAATTTAATTGGCGTTCCTAATTCGTGGGGCTGATTTTAACCAGCATGCTTTAATCGTGGTTGCTGATTTTAATGGACTTCTTTATTTGGCAAATGGTGCATCTGCTTAAATCTCGGTCATTGAATAAGTGAATCGCACTCGTCTTTGTGCATATGGATCGACGGCCCAAATATATCTTTTATCTTATGTTATATATTTGGACCGCACGTCTAGTCTCTTATTATTATTATTATTATTTTATATATATCGGCAAGTCATTTCTAAGCCATGAGAGTTATGTGGGAAGCAGAGGTGCTGGCTTACTTGAATCAGTTAGCATATTGTTTAGCAAAACATGTTTTTGTTGGCCATTGAGAAGAGCAATTAGAATTTAAGTTCCAAAGTTATAATACAGTCCTGACTTTTTCACCATTTTCAAAATCAACAACATTCAAGCTATAAGAGGAAATAATCATATAATTTCATATATATGTCTAACAATCAAACAGCAATAGAATGAAAATTCCACATATAACAGAGAAAGACAGGACAGCCCGCATATGTATAAATTGTCATGACGGGCTATTATAACTTTAGAGGATCATGTTTCCTATTTTATAGCTTTTCTTCTTCATACAATAACAGGACACACTTAGCATCTTGATGTTACAGTATCAACGTACAACTGCAAGCCTACTCCTAAACTAAAACCAATAGACTGTAACATCGTAAGCATCAATAAAGTTTTACCATGGCTTTCTATGTAAGAAAAAAAGTATTGCAATATCTAGACTACAAAGGTGATTTTAAACATTAGAGGAGAGAAACGGACATCAACAAATATAAGCGACAAAACCAGAAATAGAAAGCATTTTCTGACAAATTGCATGTGTTCCTAAGAGTTGTTTCACTTCCAATAAGCACATGATTGAAATACGATAAACACCTAAAGAATATGTAGAAAATAAATTACAATCCTACCATGAATCAAGCCACAATTAAAAGAAAAAGAAAAGGAAACAGGTACCATCATGACCCCCCCCCCCCCCCCCCCCCCCTACCCCAACAAAAGTAACAAAAAAAAATTTGCATGCACAAGAACGCATGCACAAACAAAAACAAACATAATAATAATAAGAAGAAGAAGAAGAAGAAAAAAAAAAAGGAAAGACACATGCACAACAATGTAAGGAAAATGATTTACCTTCAGCATTTCCATTTCTTCTTTTGTAGGACAAAATTTGATGAGATTTTCCACTTGATCAATGTCCAAAACTGAGGTATCCAAAGCTAAAACTGCACTCTGGGAGTAAATTACAATGTAAGTGGGTCATATGGTGACCATATAAATATATTTATATATAACATTCATTCTTCATAAAAAAAACAACAGCTAGATGTACAAAACTATTAGAAAACTTATATACGCCACAAGTTGTATGAGACACAATGATAAAAGACCTATTCACAAAACAAAGCAAAGGCATTAGAAAAATATTTCCAAATTCTCATAAATAGTTAAGATATCCACATATCTTGGTACCCTCAAGCAGATTCAAGAATGGAAGCGAAGTTGGAAGTGGAAGCAGATTCATCACTCCAGATCACTTATATGGTTACTCTCATGCTTTGTGTATCGCGTTCATCACTCCACGTTACATTTTTTAGCATTACCGTACCTACATTTCAGTGTGTTGTCAATATATCTACTATTTGTTGTTCTAGACATGGCTTGTGGGTATAGCACTTCATCGAACTAAATAAGAACCCTTAAGTGGCGCCTTGCTTATAGGTTGAGCCCTTTATAACTGCACATATGGCTTGATGACTGTCCCACTCATAGGAGGTTTCCGACAAGTTTACACGACCACAATGATAAACAAGCACTTCCTGTAACCTTCTGAATTCTATTTGTTCTTCCAAATAACTGGCCGGGCAAATCAGTCTCCAACCAGATTTTCTGGTAACTAACAGTTTAACAATTTGCAGTTCCCATTCGATGTCATCTAGCTCCAAAAGGTAAAAGAAACTTTAACAGAAAATGGTGCCTAAATAAAGTGAGTCATTAAGTAAAGCACCTAATCATTCACGTTGTTCAAAAGTCATACATTGGAGTTAAGTTTCACCAAAACTGGGAGGGTAGGAGCCCATTTGCAATAGATGAAGCTATAGCCTACCTACTGAAGGTTGCAATCCCACTTTTTGAGAATTAGCCTACTGGACGTAGTTGATTCTTCCATTAAATAACAGCTCTAAACTTGGTTAGTAACCATGTAAAACCTTGGAAATAATGGGGGATTTTTGGGTTTGCTTATTTGCAAAAAAACCCTGAAACTGGCCTCTGCAATTCACTACATGACAAGGTGTAGCGTGTAGCAATACGAACGTCAGATTTCAAGAGGAATGAGAAATTAAGGTATTGGGACAATATGTAAAGAAGATAGTGATGAGTGTCTTTCTAGAAAAATGTTAATGATCTTAGCTATGGAAGAAAAACCCAAAAAGATAAAATTGTAAGGAAAATATATTGGTAAAAAGGAGAAATCTGAAGAAGGGTAGAGAGGTGGTTTTATATGTAGAAGGATGTGCTTAGAAAACTATACGAAATTATAAGAACTTATGACCTAAAGGCACTTATTATCTGGTACGCAGCATTGCGTGAACACAGAAATAAAACAAATTGTCCCTCAACCATTATAGTTTAGTGTGCAAAATAAAACAGTAAAAGGTACAAATGTCAAAAAACATTGCAATGTGAACGACATACACTATCCGTACATCAATATATTCACAGAAGCGAATAAGGCAAGAAAGATGAAGCATGAACGAGCAAAGAACTTTAATGCAGGAATAACAAAAATTGTGGTACAAGCTGTCAGAAAAAGTGGCAAAGAACAATCTTCATCTTTAGTTAAAACTCAACCTGTTTAGAGCATGATTCAAGGGGAAAGTGAACTTACAATCATATCTGGAAGAGGCATCTTAATTTTCGTAAGCATAATTTCACAATTGTTTGCTCTGCGCAAGTCAACCTGAAATATAGTGAAGAATTCATGCCTTGCCATGATAATTTGATATGCAATGAAAAGCGGTTAAGAGATCAAATTTTACGTGTCAAAGGCCTCGCAATTAAACTCAGGCACCAGGTTAAGAATATCTCAGGTAACTAAAACATAGACAGGAAAATTTGGGGGAGACATGGATTTTTACCAAAATACAGAATCTACAGGTCTCAAAATATGAAGTAACATGTCAAAGGGATATTTTGGCAAGAATCAGTGTTGGCAAAAGGCAAGATAAATAAGATGTAAGAAACAGCGACACAACAATAAAAGTTGCCATATTAATTGATTATCATGCACATTCATGAAGAAAGATGAGTAAGTATATTTAATGTTGTTCTACATTCCTTGCATTTAATAATGTATATCATCTATATTACCTATATTTATCGCAAGATATTTTATAATAGGTAAAGATATTAAATGGTGGTAAACATATTATTCAAGACTTCAAGTATACGACAAACTTTTATACAATTTACTCAATTACGTACCCAATGAAATGATCAGGCCAGTTTTGTTCAAATTAAACCATCCAGTTTATGAACTCTCTCTCTCTCTCTCTCTCTCTCTCTCTCTCTCTCTCTCTCTCTCTCTCTCTCTCTCTCTCTCTCTCTCTCTCTCTCTCTCTCTCTCATGTAGTTAGCATCCAACCTTTTGCTGCCAATTACTACAGGATCAACAGCCCTCATGAAACCAAATGAGGGCACATCCTTCAAGGAACACAAAAACCAACCATTTTTTTTTTGCTGAAGATCAATAAAAGATAGCCTGATAGGGTATACCTTTGTAGCTGAGAGCCTGAGACCACCGCAAAAGGTGACTAAAGGGAGAACCTCACCCTATTTCTATGGCCAAGAAGGATCCATCGCTAGCATTAGATTTCAAAGCTCTAGGTTCAAAAGTTTGGGATCATAACAAATTTTTAAAAGTTGCTACTTGAAGTCATGAGTGAGTCATTTATTGTTGCCACCAGAAGGGACAAAATAAGTACAAACAGTCTTCGCAAATCAGAAGCCTGTGTCGAAGCTTACTGTGCAGATTCCAAGCTTTATGACCTGACCTCGGGTGATGACTCTAGTTCATCCTTGGTAAGCTATTGCCTCACCAACTAGCTAATCAGATGATCGTTTTCAATTATAAGATGAGCAATTAATCTGGATGTGTTGATGGTTTTCATTGTGTGTATCGTATTTGTGCTTAATGCTCCCCGGTTCTATCAGAAATCTAATAACAATTAGCCTGTCCCATCCAACAAATAACACAACATAAACAAGGAAAATAAACCATGGGTTGACATCTCTCACCCACTGACGGTGATAAAGGCCACATTTAAGCTCAATTCACAAAAGCATCTTTGTTCACTTCAATCCAGCATTTCATGGCATTACTAATCAAGCGCAAGGGCAGTCCTTTGAATTTCACAGTGAAGTTTAACGAGTAATGGAGGTAGACCTAGGAACCTAATGTTGTCCCCACCGCGTTAAGGAGTAGATACACCAAAGATCGAGGACAAAATGTCTGACACCGATTACTTCAATGGCCAAACTTTTGGAATGGAAGACACCTCACAGGATCTATACATTTTGTCGCTCAATAGCCAAAGTTCGATTTCATGCATGCATACACGCAATCAAGTACACACATGAAAGCACACGTATGTGTGCACAAACGAGTTTGAACACAAGTATCCCTAATCATCATCATTAAGTTTTTATGCCTTCCGATGGGGTTGAGTATAGGAGGATTGAAAAAAAAAATTCCACTGGAAAATCAACAAGTCATCACCTCTAAGATTGGTATCGAAAAACCTAACAAGTCAACTTGGCAAATGAGGAGCATTCCAATAAACCTACAAGGCTAGTTGGTGGGTATGGACTATGGAGACTTACCTTGTTGGTTACGCAGTTTAGCCTCATACAACCAGGGAAAGAAAAAACACATACAAAATCTCATGCCATAGACAATTAAAATAACCCACAAAATGGCTTTGGTGGTGTTTGGACAAACTTCCAAAACAACTTCCCACATCAGGAAGCTGGAAGCCTGGAACAAGTTTTGTTTGGATGAGCTTCTCACGGGGCTTTTGGGTTTCGAGCTTTTGCAGGAAGCTGTTTGTAGGTCATTTGTAGTTTTTCATAAAAGCTTCCATGGAAGCTTTTGCAGGAAGCTAATTTCTAGTTTCATACAAGAGTTCCAAGCCCAAAAGCCCTTTCCGGTGAAACTACAATTTCCGTATTTATTAAGAGAAACATTAATTAAAAAATGTGAATCTATATATCAACAAACCATAAGCATAAACAAGGTTTCAAAATCAGGTATCGGTCGCAGAATTGGCCCGGACCAAACCGAGTCAACGCAGTCAATATCGCCCAGTCTGAACTGATACTAGTTTCGACCTTTTTATAAATAAGACAAAAATACAGGTTAGCCGATACGACTAAGCCGAATTGGCCGATATTAGACTGACTCGGCTGAGACAAACCAATACGTACTTGTATCGGTAGATACGGACTACCGGTACTGGCTGGTGACTTGGTACTTGCCAGTAGAAAACTGAGTAGTACCAACTGATATGACTCGATATCGGCCGAGCATTTGAAACCATGACCATAACCATCTAGCCTAATGTCATCTACTTGGGATTGACTTTAGAAAGACTTCTTTTCCCATCATTCTCATTACGGGCTATGCCTATTGTCGGTGAAAGCTTTTCCATGTCTCTTCTAACCGTTTCCATCGATATTATCGATGTCCCCTCTTTCTTAACCTCTCTATAATAATCCAGAACCCTCTCCTTGCATGGACTGCCTCTGCTATCCATTGTAAATGCTCATACCATCATAATCAATTTTTTATCATTTTGTCCTCAATTATGCAACTCCTACGATTCATGTAGTATACTCATCTCTCGTCCTACCCCTTCTACTTTTACTGCACATTCAACACAACATCACCATCTGTGTTGATCACATCTTGTGTTCTTGAGCCCTCTTTATGGCCCGACATTCTAAACCATCCATTATTGTTGCTCTCATTATTGTCTTGTAGAATTTCCCTCATGCCTTAAAGGGAGAAAAGAACGTAGGTATTACTAATCAATTCAATAGTGAGAAGAATCATGAGTAGTATACTCGAATCGGTAATCTTATGGCATATGGAATTGTATGAGCAAATATTTGAATTTTTCACTCAAGTACAAATTTCAAAGGACTCGCTTCGAGGGAGCGGAGTACAAAATGTATATCAGGAGATTGCGGGGAAATCCGTCTTTGATCCTTTGATACTCGATTTCGAAGTACAAAGATTACAACAAGTGAGAAAATGAAAAGAGAAGAGCGTTGCGGTGCTTGATCCTTCCGGGCTTCGCGCGTGATCGGCTAGGGGCTTTGCTTTACTCTTCTTCTTCTAGAATCTTCACTTGTTCTTCGCTTGTTCTTCGACTTGCTTTGGACTTGAATCTTCAATTTTTCATCTTCGATCTTCGGTCTTCGATTTTCTTTGGTTTGCTTCGATCTTCGATCCTTCTTCTCCGGGATTTCTTGGAGCTTTGAAGTATCTTCAGTCGGGAGCCTTGTAGGTTCTTCTTGCTATGGCCCAAGATCCTTTCTTCTCTTCTTGTCCCTCCTTTTATAAGGGTCGAAGTAGTTATTGTAGAGAATAACTACTTCGGGTGGTTGAAGCAACCTCCTGGTGGTTTCTATAACTTCCCTTGGATGGTTAGAGAAACTTCCAGGTGGTTTACATAACTTCCTTGATGGTTAGGATCATATTCGAGTGGTTTTGTAACTTCCACTGGTAACTTAATCCTTTTGAGCTTGAGTGAACCGGTCTGATTAAAACGACTTGTGGTTCGGGTCTTAAATCCGAATCGACTTACTGCGACTTAGATTTTAACCAAGTTAACTCTTGATCCGGTCCTTTCTGACTTGGTAGGTTCAATGAGTTTGTCGAAATCTAGCGTAAGCTTACTTGTAGGAGCTTAAGCTTGATTATTCTTCGGCCTTGTATATCGGCTTGTCGAAGGATGCTCATCTCTAAGTATCATTCTATTGACTTAGATATAGCCTTTGGACGATAGGGATATAGTACTTTCCTTACTCTCAGACTTGGTCAAATTTCAGAGCGTAAGGAAGCAAGAAAAATTTCCTTGGTCATCAAGGAAATAAAGTATAAGGAAGCAAAATTTCCCTAGTCATCAGGGAAATAAAGTCTTCCAGACTTAGCCAAATTTCTGAGTGTAGGCAAAAATTTCCCTGGTCATCAGGGAAATAAAGTCTTCCAGACTTAGCCAAATTTTGAGTGTAAAGCAAAATTTCCCTGGTCATCAGGGAAATAAAGTCTTCCAGACTTAGCCAAATTTCTGAGTGTAGGCAAAAATTTCCCTGTTTATCAGGGAAATAAAGTGTAAGGAAACAAAAATTTCCCTGGTCATCAGGGAAATAAAGTCTTCCAGACTTAGCCAAATTTTGAGTGTAAAGCAAAATTTCCCTGGTCATCAGGGAAATAAAGTCTTCCAGACTTAGCCAAATTTCTGAGTGTAGGCAAAAATTTCCCTAGTCATCAGGGAAATAAAGTGTAAGGAAACAAAAATTTCCCTGGTCATCAGGGAAATAAAGTCTTCAGACTTAGCCAAATTTTTGAGTGTAAAACAAAATTTCCTTGGTCATCGGGGAAATAAAGTCTTCCAGACTTAGTCAAATTTCTGAGTGTAGAGAAAAATTTCCCTGGTCATCAGGGAAATAAAGTATAAGGAAGCAAAATTTCCCTGGTCATCAGGGAAATAAAGTCTTCCAGACTTAGCCAAATTTCTGAGTATAGAGAAAAATTTCCCTGGTCATCAGGGAAATAAAGTGTAAGGAAGTAAAAATTTCCCTGGTCATCAGGGAAATAAAGTCTTCCAGACTTAGCCAAATTTTTGAGTGTAAAGCAAAATTTCCCTGGTCATCAGGGAAATAAAGTCTTCCAGACTTAGCCAAATTTCTGAGTGCAGAGAAAAATTTCCCTGGTCATCAGGGAAATGAAGTATAAGAAAGCAAAATTTCCCTGGTCATCAGAGAAATAAAGTCTTCCAGACTTAGCCAAATTTCAGAATGTAAGGAAGCAAAATTTCCCTGATAATCAGGGAAATAAAGTCTTCCAGACTTAGCCAAATTTCTGATTCTCTAGCTTTAGGCAATATTTCAATGTCTACAAATTGCCCCCTCAAGGATTGACGTTTCAAGCGAAAAGCGAAAAAGGTCAATCTTTGATTTTTTTTTATTTTTTTTATTTTTTTTTATTTTTTTTATTTTTTTTTTTTGTCAGGGCCGGCCAGGTTTGATTAGGGCCGGCCAGAAACCTCCAGGGCCGGCCAAAAAAAAAAAAAAATTTTTTTTTTTTTTTTTTTTTTTTAGGACGGCGGTACAGCTCGTCCTTTGACCCCCCTTTGTCTATAAAAAGGGGTCTCCTCTTCTTTTCTAACTTATTTTTCGGTATTTCTTGGAGCTAGGTCTAAAAACCCTACTTCAAGGTATTTTGCAAAAACCATCTCGCAAACTTGATTCCTTCGGCAAGTAGACGATCAAATCATCCAAGGTAATCATAATCTTGATCTTTTCCTTTGCTTTGCTTTCTCTTTGATCTTCGTTTCTCCTTTTGCAATGATCTTTGTGGGCCCCTTTTTTTTTAAAAAAACGAAACCCTAGTTCAAGGTTTTGCAAGAATGATCTTTGATCTCCTCTTTTACCTTTTTGAATCATATGATATTTGATTCTTGGATCATCTTTCATGCATCTAGATGATCTTTGACTACCCATCTACTTGAATCGACTAGGTTTTTTTAGAAACCCTAGTTCAAGATTTCGTAAGAACGATTTTTTTTTTTTTTTCTCATTTTTACCTTTTTTTTTTTTTTTTTTTTTTATGCTCTTGTATATCTCGTGCATGATGTTAGATAATCTTTGACTATTCATCTACCCGAATTGACCAGGTTTGACCAGGTCATTTTTTTTTTTTTTTTTTTTTTTTTTTTTGCCAGGGCCGGCCAGGCAATCCCCAGGGTCGGCCAATTTTTTTTTTTTTTTTTTTTTTTTTTTTTTTTTAAGGACAGCGGTACTTATGACGGTACAGCTCGTCCTTTGACTCCCCTTTTACATAAAACGGGATTCTTTTCTTTATTTTGCTTGTTCCTTGATCTTCTTTCCTTCCTTTGCAATGATCTTCGATCTTTGATGTTTTTTCGATGGTCAACTTTTGCAAAATGTATTCAACTTTTAACTCAATCTTCTGTGTGTAGGTATGAGTACTTCAGAGAAATACATTGCTATGCCAGAAGATGGTTGGTTAGAAGAAGAAGAAGAACGAAGGGTCACTTATCTTGTTTTTCCTCATGCGAAAGTCAAGCAGCATGGGGCAACTCTGAAAAAGAATGGCCCAAACTCTTTGACTACCTTGAGAACTATGCTATCAAAGTCGGGACTAGTCGGCGACTAGTCCCCGACTAGTCTCTGGGCGGCATTTTGCCGACCGATTAATTTCGATTCCGTCATTGCTGGGCGAAATCCCGACTAGTCCCCGACTAGACCCGACTAGCCCGACTAGTCCCCGACTAACGACTGCCGACTAGTCCTCAGGCAGCATTCTGCAAGCAAATTTTTTTTTTAAAGGAGTCTTTGCAAGCAATTTTGTTTGGATTTTTTTACATTGGCTCAAAGTCTTGAGTCGCAAGACTCACAACTATGGCTCTTCCCTGTAATTATCTGTTGAGCACATGAGAATCTCAGATAAAAACATAGACAAATAATTAGTTTATTTGTTGATATCCATATAACCCTATAATCAAAATTAGGGTTGTTCACTGATTAAACATCATCAAACAAATATTGTGATGAATTATTAGTTCTGAGTCTTTTGACATGGGCATGAAGCTAATACAACTGTGTTCTGTTAGACTGTTACTTATGTATTTATACCCATGCTGTGAAGTGTGAAGGTATGTATTGTTATTAACCGACTAATATCATATACTTATTGACATTTATGCAAGTTCATATATCATATATGTTTAGGGAGGGGGGGGGGGAGGGGTTAGAATAAGTTTTGGCCGACTAGTCCCGAATTAGTCCCGACTAGTCCCGACTAGTCCTAGTCGGCCCTTAGCCGACTAGGGCCGACTACCGACTTTGACTGCATAGCTTGAGAATCGTTGAGCACGAGAGTTGTGACAACGATAGTCATGGAGCTGAGAAGAGCGCTGGACCCATTAGCCGTTTCGAAAAGGCTCCGATTCTTTCTTTTCCGTATCATCATACAACGGCTGAAATGGTACCCATTCCTCAAATTGCTTCAAAAATTGCTTCAAGATTCACTCGATGGGGGGACGAAATACGAGGTCGTGGCGATGTTCAGTATCTCAATGGTTTCGGTGAATGGATGCACGAAGTCTTCGAAGCCTTGCGCGGCCGAGAGGCTACTAGAAACATATCTGTTATGCTGGAACCTGCTTGTTATGAATATTGTAGGCCTGATGGAATGTATAGAGCTTTGTGTGAGCTCTGGTGTCCGGAAACGAATACATTCCTCACTTCTATTGGGGAAATAGGGATTTCCTTGTCGGAGATCTATCAGGTATATTCATATTTGAAATTGAATTTGAGCGACATTCATACGTGTGACTTACTTTCTTCATTTTTCTTCTTCCAGATATCAGGTTGTCTCATGAGTGGAGAATATTACCAAGAGAGAGTCCCTAATCTCTTTGAGCTTTTCGACTGTGTATATACTCCTTCAGCACTTTCCTATCTTTTCAAAGCTTTTGCAATTATTGCTGCATCTTGCCGTAGTGACCGAGTTCGGCATTGTGACTGGATTGATTTTTGGTTTCGTGGGTACCCTCGAGCTGTTAATTCTCAGAAAACCGATATCATAAGGAAAGCCAAAGCTAAACTTGACCAATCAGGAGATATTGATAGGCCGATCAGTCTTATGCCTCCAGAGAAACGACCTTCTGGCTCGAAACCCAGTCCTTACGTTTTGCTAGGATTGTCAGCCAATAGCACTCTGGGGAAGATTGTCTATAGGTCTGCGGCGATTGTTCTTTTTCTTTGTAAGTTCGCCCTGCCTTGGAGTGGTGACTTGATTCGTCCAGGTACTTTCATCCCAGCTGTAAATATGGTGAAAGGTACCGAATACAATTTGGCTGTTCCCATATTATGCTTACTCTACAATGGTCTGACGCGGACTTACAGCAGCCTGTCTACAAGCCCCAAGTTCAGTGGTGAGCTAGGTCGGGCTAGTTCCTTTTGTCCCCTTCACTACTTATATGGGTGGATTGGACTTCACTTTCCAAGAGGGATATTTGCCAAGAATCTTCGGCAAAAGAGATTTTCTTTCCTCATAGCAGTATCTGGTGCTCTGGCAGCTTATCAGCCTTGGGAAGGGTCAGCTCAAGACGCTAGAATAATTCTTCGTACTATGGGAGAAGCTGATTTTCGTTTTGCTCATGAAGCTTGGAAGCCGATCCCTGATAGAGAAAAGGGCATTTTTTATGATAATGGCAAGATGCCATACCCCATCTTCCTCTCAATGTTGAGCTGTAAACCAGGGTTTCTTGTATTCCGTCGGGGTAATACGGTACAGATAGCACAGTATAGCCCTCATCGGTTTTCTCGTCAACAAGGGTTTATGCAAACGATACCTGGAACACCTATCCCTTTTAAGGAAGAAGTGTCTCCAAAGTTGGCGTTTGGCTATTGGTTAGCATTCAGTGAGAGACATACTGGAGTTAGTTTCGCTCTTCCGTTACAAGGAGTAAACCTCAGAGACTGCGTATCTTCAGCATATTCAAGTTTAGTAAGAGGGAGAATCAAGAATCAATTGGCTATGTATCCTTCTTCTATGCTGAAATCGAGTGAGAAAAGCTCGTTTGAGTTTAAAAAAGATGAAGGCATGAGAGATAGGACGGAGATTCGATTCCAAAAGAACTCTCGTCCTGGTTCTTCACGAGCGAGCCATCGCCGAACAGAATCTGACAGAGAAGTTGAGTCTTCTTGTTCTGGCACTTCTGAGCGTCCTGTTCCTCCAGCCGTGCCTTCTGAGCGACAGGGAGATGAAAGAGGTACCAGGAAGAGGGCGAGAACATCAGAGGATAGTTCTTCTATTCGGGAGATCATTAATCCTCTTGCGACGTCCCCTACTGGATCGAGGCATCAAATATTGGAGACTGCTCTTGTTGCAGCTTCCCCTGCTGAGATGGCAACTCAAGGTGTTGATATTACTACTTCAGGTATGAGTTGTCCCCTTTGTAATCCTTTGAATATTAATGATTGCTGTATGTTTTACCCTATCGCTTTGTTGTATAGGATATTCTGCTGGCGGCCTTTGTATTCCTAATGATGATCTAACTGAAGTGATTGGCAAAGGATTATTGGAGGATGATGCCTTTGAAGCGACATACCCATTTTTCCAGGATTTGCAAGATGAGGGTGTTGGAAAAAATCACGAGGCATCAGTAACCGTTGAGATGACCAGAAAAGAAATAGTGGGTGACTCTATGTTTGAGGAGCTTGCAGGTCCTTCCACAACACCAGTGGATCATGAAGTTCAATCTTCTTTGGTATGCCAGAAAGCTCAGGCAGAAGTCCCTATTTTTAAGAAGCCGAGATCGATTGCTGGGATGGGTCCAACTATGTCTGAGGCAACTGGATTTGTGCATGGTTCAGTTGAGGAGATGGACCGTTCTTTGGCTGCTATTATGCTGGTTCCCTGCAGGTCATTCATAGACTGCTCACTGAAGCCTTTTCATCAAGCGGGATTCTCAGCACTAGAGAAGTGGTGGGCCAGTATGGGTGTTATCTTTTGTGATCGTCTTCGAAAATTCGGAGTGAACGATTCTGTCTTTGTTGAAAAGATCGAATCGCTTCTTCAAGACAGCCATACTTATCATAACCGACGTTCATCGTTTGTCAAGGAAAAGGCTGTTGTTAGTCCGGACCATATAGCGAAGATAGAAGAGACTTTGAAGTCGTTCTCCCAGTTCTTAGATGAGGGTGATTCTGCACTGTCAACAGCAAAGTCAGAGGAAACTTCTGCTCGTTTAGCATTGGAGGAGGCTAAAGCGTTGGTTATTTCTTGCGAAAAGCGTTTGGCTGCAGCTTCTGATGTCGTGACTTTACAGAATGATTACCTCAACTCCCTGAAGGCACAAAAGACTGAAAAAGAGAAAGAACTGACCGAACTCAAGGGTCAAGAGGAAGCTGGGGCATCTTCTGTCTTAGCTATTGATGGCGCACGAGAGGAACTTATGCAACGTCTTCGTGACTTAAGCTCGATATATTGATTATTAAGCTTTGTACTTTTTCCTTTTAGACTTCATTAAGATTTATGCAATATGAATTCTCCTGGTATTTCCTTCTTGATTGTTCTACTGAATATGGGTTATTATTTTTTTTGTTTGGACTGAACCTGAGGGGTTTCCTCAGGCTGCCTACGTACCCTTTTTCAAGGGATCAAGTCGCACGTAGTTCCCTTGGAATTTTTTTTTTTTTTTTTTTTTTTTTGCATCACCCTGATCGATATGCATCCCAACTAGGTTGGCACCCACATCTATCAGGACTATCATTTGCAATATAGAGTGATTTTCTTCATGCATAATATCGCTTGAGGAACTTGCCGTTGATTGGGCCAAGTTGTCCTCCTTCTGGTGTCATAAGTAGATATGCTCCATTAGTATAGACTTCTCTGACGACATGAGGGCCATCCCACTTAGCATCAAATTTTTTTCCTGCTCTGTGAGATAAGATGATGGGACGTCGCACTGCTAGGACCAAGTCCCCTTCTTGGAAAGAGCGAGGCTTAACTTTTTTATTGAAC
Organism: Chamaelirium japonicum; assembly: GCA_947650365.1. Taxonomy (NCBI): domain Eukaryota; kingdom Viridiplantae; phylum Streptophyta; class Magnoliopsida; order Liliales; family Melanthiaceae; genus Chamaelirium; species Chamaelirium japonicum. Next base: position 45,401,185 of record OX393550.1, read on the forward strand.
GCTCGAGAAATACGAGCTTGATAGCATTCAAGTCGTTGCTGAGCCTCAAGTCTTTTCTCGTCTAGAGCTTCCAATTCCACAAGTCGGAGTTGAGCATTTTCATCAGTAGTAAGACCTTCTTGTATGGCAATTCTTAGAGAAGGAATTTGAAGTTTTAGAGGTAGAATCGCCTCTACTCCATACACAAGGGAATATGGTGTTGCTTGAGTCGGAGTGCGAAACGATGTTCGATAAGCCCATAGAGCCTCGTGCATACGCTCGTGCCAGTCTCTTTTAGATTTAGAAACCACCTTCTCCAAGAGTTTGCATAAGGTCTTATTGAAAGCTTCTGCTAAACCATTGGCGGGAGCATTATACATTGTAGAACATCTCTGTTTGATTTTATACTTAGCACAGAAATTATCCATAGCAGCGTTTTTGAATTGCTTGCCATTATCAGTAACGATGCAACGAGGAATTCCATATCGGAAGATGATATCATTTTGAATAAAATTCATGACTGAATTTCGGTTCACTTCTCTGAGAGGGACTGCCTCTGCCAATTTGGAAAAGTAGTCTGTCGCCGCTAGAATATAAAGGTGCTGTTTAGAAGATTTGGGTAATGGACCGACTATGTCAAGTCCCCAAGAGTCAAATGGCCATGAAGCGACTGTAGGATGAAGTGGTTCTGGCGGCTGACGAATATCATCACCATGGATTTGGCATGCATGACACTTTTTGGAGAAGTTTAAGCAATCTTTAACCATGGTAGGCCAGTAGTATCCCATTCTTTTGATACGAAAGTGAAGTTTCGGCCCTGACTGATGAGTACCACATATACCTGAATGTGACTCCTGGAGAGCAAACTTGATGTCTTCTCCGGTCAAGCATCTCATAAGTGTACCATCATAGCTTCGACGATATAATTCGCCATTGAAATGCAAGAACTTGGGGGCTCGTCTTCTTACCTCAGTTCTGTGTTTAACTTCTTTAGGGAGTTTACCACTCTCGAGGTAATCAATAAGGGGTTGTCTCCAGTCTTGTTCTTCTATGACATAGGAATGATCTTCATTTTTCTGACCTATAGCCTGATTGAATTGATCTTCCAGAGTGAGTATCCACCTTCGACAAACCGGAATATTTAATTGGTCAAGGTCTTGAATAGCAAGCGACGCTGCTAGATTCGCCAATGCATCAGCTTGTTGATTCGAACTTCTTGGTACATGTTGAATGCTTGCTGCTTCGATGCTGTTGAATAAAGTAAGAGCATATTCATGATAAGACTTGAGGTCTTCCTTATTGACTTCATAATCTCCCAAGACTTGATGAATGATGAGTTTGGAGTCACCATAAATTCGTAGCCCTTGAAGTTTCATGTCCCGAGCGAGTTCAAGACCAATAATTAATGCCTGGTATTCGGCTTTGTTGTTTGAACAAGGCTCTGCCAATGAGAAAGAGTATGGGAGAGTTTCGGAGTTTGGCGAAACGAAAACAATCCCTGCCCCCGCAGCTTGTCGTTTTGCAGCTCCATCAAAGAACATTTCCCAAGAAGGGATTATGTTTACAAAGAAGACCTCCTCATCTGGTAATTCCTCAGTTAACTCCCAATCCGCAGGAATAGAGTGATGAGCCAAGAAATCTGCTAAGGCTTGCCCTTTGACTGCTCTCTGGGGGGTGAAGATGATATCAAATTCTGACAGGAGTAGAGCCCATTTTGCTAGTCTTCCTGATAGAACAGGTCTTGACATAATATATTTGAGGGGATCTGCTTTAGATACAAGTTTAATAGTATGAGCCAACATATAATGCCTTAACTTTTTTGTGGCAAAAATAAGGGCTAAGCATATCTTTTCTATAGGAGCATACTGTAATTCTGCCCCCACAAGAGTACGACTCAAATAGTAACAAGCCACTTCCTTTCCGAATTCATTTTTTTGTGCAAGCAATGCCCCCAGAGAGTGTTCTTGTGCGCTTATGTAAAGTATCAAGGATATCCCTGGAATGGGTGCTGTCAGAACTGGTGGTTTCAAGAGATAGTCCTTAATATCTTGGAAAGCCTTTTGACATGCTTCATCCCATTTGAAAATAGCATCCTTTTTCATGAGCTGGTGAAAAGGGTGACATCTCCCGGAGAGGTTGGCGATAAATCGCCTGATATAAGCCAAGTGACCTTGTAAGCTTCTAAGGTCATGAAGTGACTTAGGGTCGGGCATGTTGAGAATAGCATCAATTTTAGATTGGTCTATCTCAATGCCTCGATGCCTTACGATGAAACCGAGGAATTTTCCGGATGTAACTCCAAAGGCGCATTTAAGCGGATTCATTCGTAGTTGATACCTTCTTAATCTATCAAAGATAGCACGCAAATCATTCAGATGTGAAGACCTTTGTTTGGTCTTCACGACTAGATCATCAACATAGCATTCTACATTTTGGTGAAGAATGTCATCAAAAATCCGCTGCATGGCTCGTTGGTAGGTAGCTCCTGCGTTCTTCAGTCCAAAAGGCATTACTTTATAACAAAAGATGCCCTTAGGTGTGCGGAAAGCTGTGAGTTCTTCATCCTTCGGTGCCATTCGGATTTGATTGTATCCTGAAGAGCCATCCATGAAGGATAGAGCTTCATATCCCATTGTAGCATCCACCATAAGTTCGGTGATTGGTAAAGGAAAATCGTCTTTGGGGCATGCATTATTCAAGTCTCTGAAGTCGACACATACTCTGATTTGCCCATTCTTCTTCTTCACGGGTACAACACTAGAGATCCAAGTAGGATACTTAACTTCTCTAATGAACCCTGCTTCAATCAGTTTGTTCACTTCGGCTTCAATTTGTGGAATAAGTTCTGGGCGGTATCTTCTTTGGCCTTGCTTGATAGGATTAGCACCACGTTTCACGGCAAGCTGATGAACAGCAATTTTGGGGTCTAAACCTGGCATTTCTTTATAAGACCAAGCGAAGACGTCCTTGTATTCTTGGAGAAGCTTGACATACTCGACTTCTTCGTTCGTTGTTAGGAGAGAACTGACGAATGTCGGTCGTGGTTCTTCTTCAGTGCCAAGATTAATTTCTTTTAAATCATCCACAGTGGACTGCCCCCCTTCTTCAAGGACTGGAGGTGCATCAGCTAAGTCACTGTCCGAAGAAGTAGACGAGCAATCGATGTACTCAGTAGAAATATGATTGACAGATACAACGATTTTCTTTTTCGACCCAGAGGAAGAAGATGCGTTCAAACATGCTGAATTGGTAGTAGAGTCAGAAGTAGCATCGATACTGATTGTCAAAGGAGCATCCTGAAGAGGCGGAACTCGATGCCAGGTGAGACTGTGTCGCTGAAAAGACCCGCTGTGACCATAGGAGATTTTGGCATGTCGAGAATGAGCAAACCTGGGTGGGCGGGAGGGCTTTGCGAAACCAAGTTCAAGTCTGTCAAAGACTGATTGTCGTGGATGATTATTTTTGACGATTTCAGATCTGATTCTTGGTTTCTTTATCCTCTCAAAGACTGAAGTTTGATTAGGCTTTAACTGGTGATGTACATCGGGCATCTCATATTGTGCCATGAGTATTTCTTTCTTCTTTGCACGTCGTCGCCTTCTTTTTGCTAACTTAGACAATGTCTGAAAGTCTTCATCTGTGTTACTGAGATACTTCTTTTCTACTGTGTCATCATCTGCATCATATAAAGCTTTTGTATAGTCTTCTTCATCTTGGGCTTCAATGAAGTTTGCGGACATAGTTTCTTTTGCGCTTGTTTTGAGCACAATGGGGATTTGCTTGGCTCCAATGCCAGGTCGAGTTTGTGGTATATTTTCTCCAGCCAAGAAGAGCCGCTCTTGGGTTTTAGTTAAACCGTAAGGGGCTGTTCGTGGTGGTAATGTACCTAAACGTTCAACATCTTTTGGAGTGAATCCAGCTTTGCTCAGGAGACTTGATGCTTCGCTTCCCCATGTTCCTTCTGGTTTGAATGTAGAGTTGCCCTTACTTGAGTTAGTAGCTGATGTTAGGCTGTGCAGCGGCAATACCAAGTCTTCTTTTAAAGTGACCAAATTAGCATCTGTAAAAGAGGTGGATGGCTTTGTATGCATAGGAGTCAATGGTGGCTGTCCTATCTTTCGGCCTCTCTGTGGTACGAAACTTAACACCGGAGCAGATTCAGCCATTTTTGTAGGATATTTATTAACCTTCTGTTTTCCTTTTATACTCTTCATTTGAACTGGCACCGCTTGCTGGTTTGATTTCTTCGGATAAAGGACATAAAAATCGAATTTCCCTGAAGGTTGGCCAAGTAAACCTACTTCTGGGTCACCGTTCTCATATCTTTGTTTGAGAGATTGTTGTGATGACTTCTTGTTTTTCCTTCGCCGATCTTCATCATCTTCGTATTCCAATTCCAGAGCCTCTTCAAGGCATTCGTCACATTCGCAATCACCAAACATCGTATGACGTTGGGTTGGAGGATTTGGAGAGACCCTGACTGATGGAGTCACTTCTTTTGCCTCTGTTTCTTGGAGAGAATTTGTAGCTTTGTTGGGTGACGTTTCCTTGATAACGGAGCCTTTACTGTGGTAGAATTTGGCGTCGGCGAGATAAGCTTCTGCTTCATTAAATGGTCTATCATCTGCTAGAACGCACTTCTCAATGCCCCCTTGGTGATATTTGAAACATTGATGTAATGTTGAAGGCATTATTTTATTCATATGTAGCCAAGGTCTTCCAAGTAAGAGTCGATAAGAGGTTTGACAGTCTATGACATGGAACAGAGTCATAGTGTCAAGTTCTCCCATTGACAACTTCAAGCGTATGATGCCGACAGCTGACTGTGCCCCTTGGTTGAAGCCTTGAATGACCAATTTGCTTCTGGAAAGTTGATCACTTTTTATGCCCAAGTCCTTCATGGTTTGACTAGGCATGATATTGACAGCCGATCCGCCATCTATCAATATGCGAGTTACTGGTTTTTCATTGATATAACCAGAAACATAAAGAGGTCGGTTGTGCAACCGTGCTCCCAGCTGCAAATCTTCGTCAGAGAAGGAGATAGTCATATCACATTGGACTGATTTTTCTTCATTAGTCTTCACTTGATGACTTTCTGGGTCAGTTAATGCCGCAACCATAGCGTGGCGTGCATCTTCCGAAAGATGGAAAGCCTCTATAAGTGGCAAATGTAACATAGCTTCATCATAAGTAGCTACGAGGTTTCCTTCGATCGGCTCAACAGGAGGTATATTATCTGACATTTCTGGAGGCTGAAGAGTTAGTTCCTCATTTGATTCTTTCTCATGGACTTCTGCCGTATAGCAAGTTGACGAAGAGGATAAATCATTTTCGAAGAAATCTTCAGGAATGAAGTCTTTTAGTGTAAGAGGTCGCCGGACGGCTTGATGTAGTATTTCTTCATCATTGACTGTAAGAACTTTAGGCATACTTTTCTTTTGGCCTTTCTTCTTTAAAGACTTCTTGACGTAAGTCTTTTCTCTCTTTCTCTTAGACTTATCAGAGATTATGGGAGAGACTTTACAGAGAGGGGCTCGAGGGGTTCTTTTATTTCGAACCACCAAGGTCCATCCGTCCTTCTGTTCCGAATTCTCTTTTTCAAGGCAATAGTCATTCTCTTTTGGAGGCAAGGGGGCTTCTTTCGTTGGTAGACTTTCACAACTCTTGATCTGATTTTTGCGCATCTGGATTCTGAGTTCTGGTGCCCCCAAGCTTGCAACCTGAGTAACATGCATATGCCTCCTTACTGAAGAATGTTGCTTGTTGAGGAGGGCTGAAGTTTTGAAAACTAGCCTCTTCCTTGCTGCTGGAATTTGAACTGGTGGGAGAGAACCGAAGACAATGGATGTCATGTTAGTTGCGACTATCTCATCTGAAGGCAACTCAATCTTTCCTTGACGTGCCAACGACATGATTTTCTCTTTGAACACGAAACATTTTTCGATAGGGTGACTCACGACCCTATGATATTTGCAATATAAAGGATCATCAACTTTATTTGCTTCTTCTGGTCTCTTGGATAAAGGTATTTCAATCATCTTCTCCTCCAAGAGTTGGTCAAACATGGCTGAAACTTCTGAGTCTGGAAAGGGATACTTCTTCGCTTGGAGCTCTTCTAAGGTCATCCGGGGTGGCCTTTGCTGTGAAGACTCAGGAGTAGGCTTGGTGTTGTCTGGTCTATCTTTCATCTTCAAGGGTTTTGAAGAAGAAGCGATGTTTACAACATTTGTTTGTTTTGCTTTTGGGGCTGACATTTTTTCTTTGCCATCTGCCTTAGACTTCGAAAAGTCCCTTGGCTTGGAATCTCCGTGAGTAGCCAAGCTAAGCTCCATATCGTGAGCTCGTGTGGCCAATTCTTCAAAGGAGCTGGGTTTGATTCCCTGGAGAATATAGAGTAATCCCCAATGCATTCCTTGAATGCACATCTCTATTGCTGAAGACTCGGAGAGTCGATCTCGTGAGTTGAGAGCAAGGTTTCTCCATCGATCGATATAGTCTATGACCTTCTCATCCTTGCATTGCTTGACAGCAGTAAGTTCCACCATACTCACCACACGTCGAGTGCTGTAGAACCAAGTGAGGAACTCCCGTTCTAATTGTTCCCAGCTATCGATAGACCCCGGAGTGAGGTCTACATACCATTCGAATGCGGTCCCTTTGATAGACCGAACGAATTGTTTGACCATTTCATCATCATAAGTGCCGGCGTTGTTACAAGTTTCTATGAAGTGGGCGATGTGTTGCTTTGGATTGCCTTTTCCTTCGAATTGCTGGAACTTGGGTGGGTTGTATCCTGCCGGAAAGCGTAAGTCTTGGATACGTTGGGAGTAAGGCTTGGTGTACCCTACTGTGGACTTAGAAAATCCGTCTCCCCTTGCTTGGATCATACTCGCGACCATAGACTGTAATTGTTCAACAGTCATAGGTGAAGATGTAGGCATGATTGCACCTATCTCTGGAGAAGTGATTATCGGCGGCATCAAAGTCCGAGTAGTCGTGGGGAGGGCCTTGGTTGTTGCAGGAACCAAAGCCTCTTCCTTAGTATCCATTTTTTTGAGAAGACTGTTGATTTGACGATCCTTTTCTGCCATTGTCTGGACCATCTGAGCCATGAGTTGGCTCATTTGTCGTACTTCCTCTTCAAGTTTAGTCATTGTGGAGTTAGTAGAATTTGGGCGAACTTCCTGGCGTGCCTCGAGAGTCTCAACGTCGTCTTCCGAGACATAGTCATGATGAACAACAGCGTCCACATGACCATCTGGATTGAAGATTACTTCGTCTCTCACCCCGAGTTCCTTAGTGCATAGGATATCTCCCTCGGTTTCGACTTCAGGTAGAACTGAAGAAGTAGTCTTCTTGCGCCTAGTGTAGACACGTAGTGCAGGGGCCTCCTCGGATGCCGAAACATTAGCATTCGTGGTGACATTCTCCTGGTTGCCTTGTTGGAGTGTATTTGACTCAACAACGGGCATAGTGACGGGAACGACCATAGCATCGCCGATACCGACCATGTTGAAAACTTGAATTAGAAGAATCCTTCGTAAGGAAGAAAACTTCGAGTATGAGAACCAACGAAATGGAGGGATGAAAGGAGACGGACGTCCCACCGGGCGTGCCAAAGTATTTGTATGAGCAAATATTTGAATTTTTCACTCAAGTACAAATTTCAAAGGACTCGCTTCGAGGGAGCGGAGTACAAAATGTATATCAGGAGATTGCGGGGAAATCCGTCTTTGATCCTTTGATACTCGATTTCGAAGTACAAAGATTACAACAAGTGAGAAAATGAAAAGAGAAGAGCGTTGCGGTGCTTGATCCTTCCGGGCTTCGCGCGTGATCGGCTAGGGGCTTTGCTTTACTCTTCTTCTTCTAGAATCTTCACTTGTTCTTCGCTTGTTCTTCGACTTGCTTTGGACTTGAATCTTCAATTTTTCATCTTCGATCTTCGGTCTTCGATTTTCTTTGGTTTGCTTCGATCTTCGATCCTTCTTCTCCGGGATTTCTTGGAGCTTTGAAGTATCTTCAGTCGGGAGCCTTGTAGGTTCTTCTTGCTATGGCCCAAGATCCTTTCTTCTCTTCTTGTCCCTCCTTTTATAAGGGTCGAAGTAGTTATTGTAGAGAATAACTACTTCGGGTGGTTGAAGCAACCTCCTGGTGGTTTCTATAACTTCCCTTGGATGGTTAGAGAAACTTCCAGGTGGTTTACATAACTTCCTTGATGGTTAGGATCATATTCGAGTGGTTTTGTAACTTCCACTGGTAACTTAATCCTTTTGAGCTTGAGTGAACCGGTCTGATTAAAACGACTTGTGGTTCGGGTCTTAAATCCGAATCGACTTACTGCGACTTAGATTTTAACCAAGTTAACTCTTGATCCGGTCCTTTCTGACTTGGTAGGTTCAATGAGTTTGTCGAAATCTAGCGTAAGCTTACTTGTAGGAGCTTAAGCTTGATTATTCTTCGGCCTTGTATATCGGCTTGTCGAAGGATGCTCATCTCTAAGTATCATTCTATTGACTTAGATATAGCCTTTGGACGATAGGGATATAGTACTTTCCTTACTCTCAGACTTGGTCAAATTTCAGAGCGTAAGGAAGCAAGAAAAATTTCCTTGGTCATCAAGGAAATAAAGTATAAGGAAGCAAAATTTCCCTAGTCATCAGGGAAATAAAGTCTTCCAGACTTAGCCAAATTTCTGAGTGTAGGCAAAAATTTCCCTGGTCATCAGGGAAATAAAGTCTTCCAGACTTAGCCAAATTTTGAGTGTAAAGCAAAATTTCCCTGGTCATCAGGGAAATAAAGTCTTCCAGACTTAGCCAAATTTCTGAGTGTAGGCAAAAATTTCCCTGTTTATCAGGGAAATAAAGTGTAAGGAAACAAAAATTTCCTTGGTCATCAGGGAAATAAAGTCTTCCAGACTTAGCCAAATTTTGAGTGTAAAGCAAAATTTCCCTGGTCATCAGGGAAATAAAGTCTTCCAGACTTAGCCAAATTTCTGAGTGTAGGCAAAAATTTCCCTAGTCATCAGGGAAATAAAGTGTAAGGAAACAAAAATTTCCCTGGTCATCAGGGAAATAAAGTCTTCCAGACTTAGCCAAATTTTTGAGTGTAAAACAAAATTTCCTTGGTCATCGGGGAAATAAAGTCTTCCAGACTTAGTCAAATTTCTGAGTGTAGAGAAAAATTTCCCTGGTCATCAGGGAAATAAAGTATAAGGAAGCAAAATTTCCCTGGTCATCAGGGAAATAAAGTCTTCCAGACTTAGCCAAATTTCTGAGTATAGAGAAAAATTTCCCTGGTCATCAGGGAAATAAAGTGTAAGGAAGTAAAAATTTCCCTGGTCATCAGGGAAATAAAGTCTTCCAGACTTAGCCAAATTTTTGAGTGTAAAGCAAAATTTCCCTGGTCATCAGGGAAATAAAGTCTTCCAGACTTAGCCAAATTTCTGAGTGCAGAGAAAAATTTCCCTGGTCATCAGGGAAATGAAGTATAAGAAAGCAAAATTTCCCTGGTCATCAGGGAAATAAAGTCTTCCAGACTTAGCCAAATTTCAGAATGTAAGGAAGCAAAATTTCCCTGATCATCAGGGAAATAAAGTCTTCCAGACTTAGCCAAATTTCTGATTCTCTAGCTTTAGGCAATATTTCAATGTCTACAGGAATGTTTAAAAATCATATTACATGTCGGATAAATCCTTCAGCTTAACCATCAAGTCTAAGCTTTATGGATTGAAGTATGATCCATTAAAATTGGAAAATATTTGGGGCATGCATTTAATTGTGATTCAAAAATCAAAATAATGAAAGAAATCAAAATTGAGGAGAATATTAACATGTCAAAGGCTCAGTTCGCAGTTATCCCATAATCAGAAAGGAATTTGATGGACAAGCAGACTCTGTAAAGTGGAATGAACATTATGATAAATTCAGATGGAGCTGAAACTACTCAATGAACTCTGGAACCTTAGTAAGAACATGTCACAAGCTATTGCATGTAAGCAACAATTTGCCAAACATGTTGCATCCAAAGATCAATGTAGAGACCAGGAGAGAAGACAAATTATAAAACAAACTGTCATATACCAAGTGAACTATCTCTGGCTTGTTGATGCTAGAACCTCGTCGAGTTCCACCTTTATCAGTACCACTCCCTTCAGCGACTGAAATCGAGAATAAACTTTCTAATTCTGAAAAATCAATCTCAGGAGCCCTGTCGAGTACATTCACAATTTATCAGATTTGAAACGAAAGCAGAAACTGATTGCATCCAACATAAATGTGCAAAAGGCCATTAAATTTGACTAAATAGTTAAAATATATTAGATAAGTAGTATAAAAATGAAACTATCTTCTGGAATCTGATAAAATATGACTGACAAGTGGCGATAAATAAGTATGTAAGTTGGGGGAAACAAGTTTATAACTCAAGCTCATCCCTTGGGAGCATTCATTTAAGAGGACACCAATTGGATGTGGCATTGTCCAGATCCAAAATCATGATCAACCATTACTATTTATTATAGTGCGGCAGTGCCCACGACATTCATTTAAAGAGGACACCAATTGGATGTGGCATTGTCCAGATTCAAAATTATGATCAATCATTTTTTATTATTTATTATACTGTTTAGATTGAGAGAAAATAAAAGGCAAGGAAAATGGTAAAATTTTAGGTCATTGAACACTAATTTAAAATAGCCATAAAAAATCTTCACTTCTGCAGAACAGTAATATTTAAAGAAACCCACAAGTTTTTCAGACAACGATATGGAACTCCCAAGGTTTTGTTATTGCGTTTACCTTGATTGATTTTCTTGTTTCTGAGAATCAGCCCATAGACTTCCTTGCATTGCTCGGGTAACTTTCACCCAATGTAATGGTTTTAGTGGAGCTTTTTTTGTTGCACTACTAGCTTGTGTAAATCCACGACCTCTTCCGGATGTGGGTACAACTACTCTTCCTCTTCCCATAGGAGTGGGTGGTGTTGGTGCACTTGAAGCTTTAGGCCCGGGAGGTTGTGGTGGACCCAGTACTTCATGATTCCCTCTATGTAAGGGTGGGGGGGGTGGCACGCTGCCAGGAGGCTTCAATCCTTGAGGTGGCGGAGGTGGAGGGATTGGGCTTTTGCGATCAGGTACTTTGGTAGTAGTTGGAGGCCCTGGAGGGGTACCTTTTACGCCCATTGAAGGAGGTGGGGGAGGTGGAGGTGGAGCACCTTTATTAGACATAGTTGGGAAAGGAGGGGGAGGGGGAGGGGGAGGACCCTTCCTAGGTAGGGTCTGTAGAGGATGAGGAGGTGGAGGTGGAGGTGGAGGTGGAGGTGGAGGACCCCTAATCGACACAACAGGGAGAGGAGGTGGTGGTGGAGGCAATGGAGCAGTACTAGTTTTAGAAAGAAGATTAGGATGCCGTGGAGGCGAAGTACCTCTATTAGATATGTTAAGGAGAGGAGGCGGTGGGGGAGGCGGTGGAGGACAATTAAATGATACAATAGGGAGGGGTGGCATAGGTGGAGGTGGACCATTTATTCCTGTAGTTGGAAAAGTGGGTGGTGGGGGTGGAGGAGGGGGAGATGGTGGCACAGGACCTCTACTTGATGAATTCAAAGGAGGTGATGATGGGGGTGGGGGTGGCGGTAGTGGTGCACTTCCTCTGGTTGAAGCTGAAGGTGGTAGAGTTCCCTGAAATGCAGATAAAGATGATTGAGAAGGTAGAGACGTTGGAGGCATAGCCAGATGTGGTAGAAGAGGAGGAGGTGGGGGGCAAGAATTTTTATCGGATAAGGCATGCATGACTGGAAGTGGAGGTGGAGGTGGAGGTGGAGGCGGAGGAAGAGGGCGACAGGTAGATTGTGGCAAAGCATTGGACAATCTTGATGACTTAGTTGAAAGAGTGGCTCCCAATGATGCATGAAATAAAGGTGGCGGAGGAGGCGGAGGTGGGGGAATATTGGTGATCTGTGTAGAAACGCTGGAGGAAGTTGATTGTACAAGACCGGACATTTGCTTCATATTCACATGCATTGAATTCTGCACTTCATGAGATTTAGGACTCACATATGGAAAAATCACCTCACCAGCCAAATCAAGATCTTGAGGCACAGGATCACTGATTTCGTTTCCAAACTCTGCAGTGATATTTCTACATTGTAAAGCCTTTTCATGGTCTATTGAAGTAACAGACTCCGAAGTTATTGAGCCTTCTTTTTCTTCATCAGAATCTGTGGGTGATATTAGGGGCATTTGTGTACTGACTTTACTCTGCAGACTTGTCAGTTCTTTCACATCCCTTAAAAATAGCTTTTCAACTTTTCCTTGCAAAGCATTTGATGATATTTGTTGGAGCAACCAAAAAGCAGCATCGTCACTGCTGTCAACCCATTCAACACCACTAAAAAGCTCATGAGCCCTAGAAAAAGCTTCAATAGGCAATCCACCTTTCATCTCACCATTCAAAGTAACAGTTGGGGCTCTGGGAGGAGAGATGCTCTCAATTTCACCAAATAGAACCTGGAACCAGAATTGATTAGAGGATAGCTAGAGAACGAAAGAAAGTTTATTTATTCTTCTTTTACACAAAACCACCCATAACATGAAGTTTATTTACCTCTGCCCGAAAACCTTTTGGATATCTGGCCTTTGAATCCCAAAGTATGTCCACATCCTCACAATTCAGCATCAAAATGTTTGAACGTATGAAAGCAGTGTTGAACATTATGCGGAACATCATAACTTCCCTTTCGGTGTCCAACTCAAGATGAAGACATTCCAAGACAACATCACCTTGAACTAAGCACTGGATATCAATTTTTATCACATCACAATCCTCCTGCAAGGATATATCCTCCCATGTATCAGATAGAGGAAACCAAACAAACTGTAGTATGTTTATACGCATGGAATAAAACTTCTACCTGCCGATAATGACGTAAAGATTTCTTCTTAGGCATTGAGAAGAGCATGTTGGTTGAAAGGCCATCCTTGCTATGGAGATTTAGGCCAAAAACACGGATTAGTGGTCTGCATCCACTATCGGAATCAAAACTTGGAATAGCTCGAAGAATGAGGCAATCCAAAGAGAGAGCTCGTTCCATGGGAGGCCATTCTGAAGATATATTCCTCCTAGCAACATACTGCAAGTAACGGAGCTGAGATGGAAAAGGATTTAGTGGCGATAAAAGCTGTAAAAAACCCTTAGGAGCCTCCCGATGGACAATTTCCAGAGTTCGTTGCTCGCCATTATGCAACTTTCGGTAAATCAAAAAACTAGCTAATAGAAATGCCAAAAGCGGCCAACCTCCTCTCTCACAATGGAGCAGTATAATGTTTTGATTATTCCCAAGGGAGAGCCAGTTCTCACTGACACGAAGGAAGTGCTGAATAAGAGACAAAGAAAGAAGAGGGCAGCCTTCATACTGTCGAGGATAGTCAATGACGGTGACATCATACTCACAGAGAATTTCTGCAAATTGGCTTCTCTTCTCTCCCTCTCTAAAATTCAATGCAAGGAATGAAGAGTCAGCATACTCTTCATGTAGCTCAGTTACAATTTCATGCAAGTAGATGCGGTACAATCCCTCAGGTAAAACCTCAGTTGAGAAGCATGAATCAAAAACTGCACATGTAAATAGAATATTGCATAGGTATATATCCAAATATAACCATAAAAGATGAAACAAATGCTTACCATAAACTCTGTCAATGAATTCAAGCAAGCCATCAGGTGGTCGTCTGTAGAAGAATCTACTAAAGAGAGACATTTCATTTAAATAAAACGACAATTTTTCCACCAAATTGATGAGAAGACATCAGATGCAGGTTCTAGATAATCATTCAGCACCAAGCAAATTAAAATGCTGGATCACGCTTGCTCATTACTCCCAACATCAAAGTATCATATAAACCAAACCTGAAAACAATGAAAATAGAATAAGAAAAGAAGCCTTCTCTGTCACGGTTTTCACATTCAAAAGCTCGCAAGTTCGCATATTAAGATGTAAAGTCCACGAACAATAGATCTAGGATGGGAAGTCGTGAAGATGAAATCAGTCACTTATACATCTATAGTATAGAACAAATCTGATCATAGGAATGACTCTTAAAGGAACTATTAACAAAGTGAAAAGAGAAGAAAAACAGATCTATGTAGGTTGCGGACCTCTGTTTTACTTATATTATGAGTGGGGTGTCCCCTTTAGGTAATCCATTAACCAAAATACTCTTGGAAGAGAAACGGTCGCTACAGATTCCAAATAAAATTAACAAGGCAGTTATAATGGGCTGAAGAAGTTTATTAAGGTCTACAATATATAAATAGATGATTAACAGAAGTTGCAATAAGAAAATAATACATGAATCTTCAGAACAACAAAATGAATAGGCAATCTTGATCACTTCACTCGTCGAACATTGGATTATATTTTATTTGGACTGATATAAATTACCACAATACAACTACTAAGGACCATCCAATAGTCATTTTCTTATGGAGAGACACACACAATATGGGCCATGGCACAGTATTCTACGATGATACACGACCATGCCAAAAGACCATGCTTCCTGCCCCCCAATGGTTTAGCTTTTATCCGGTAAACATGGTGTGGCATGTTTTCTGATCAATAAGAAAACAAGGTAAAAACTCTCTCTAAGAAACCCTCAACTTGTATAACAACTCTGTACTATGGACAGTATGCCTTGGTTGACCTTCGTACAAGTATCAAAAAATACATGTAACAGCATCAAAATATGAGGCATTCAGGAGCATGCATAAAATGATGACACTAATGGCCAAAAGAATGTCAAGATGGGTAAATTAACTTGCCCACCTGTTGTTGGTATCTTCATGAATCATTGAACGATACCCACCTAACATGAAGTGAGTTTCAAACTGAAATACGTTTGACGGTTACGTTGGTGAGTCCCAGGTTGCCTATTTGACTACCAATCAATGAATGATTGACTGATTAACAACGAGAAAATCGTTTTTAGGCCGTCATGGTATCTACAGGTTTTGTTCTAACTTCTAAGCATTCTTGTCTCTAATAAAAGAACAATAACACGTTTTAATGCAGAATTATTCAATATCAAGTGCTAATAGCTATTACTCCTAAAGATTAAAATCGCAAGACCCATCGTATTGAATTGATGTATGAGAACCTTCGACTTCTCAATTCCATTTGTATGACTTCTCATTTCCATTGGTACACATACAGCAAGAAATAATGTGAATTGGAGAGCTATGCTTGACGATGACATGATGGTCAATAATTCATCTGGGAAGTCCATATTCCTCAGGTACTTTTAAGTTTTAACCTTTTCAATCAGGTAGTTGGTGATTGTCTACAACCATAGATTAACTTTCTCAATCCTCTGCGTTAACCAAAATCCCATCCGTTACTCTATAAACATGTTATGGATTTCCATAAAGCATTTTTTGACAAAATAGTACTATGGCCCTCCAAATTCTTGTGATTAAAGCAACAACTCATACAGAGTTGAATTTGGCTTCTAAGGAGAAAGTCACAAAGAAAAGAGCACCATAAGTTTGTGGATATTCCTTTGGGACAACCCTGGTGATGGGAACAGGGCCCGGCATGCATGACTTCCATGGCCCAACACGTACGGACGCACTCAAGGCCTAATTAAAATAAAATTCAGTTTTAATAATTCCTAAAATAGTATTTTCGGAATAAAATATTTATTTCGAAATTATTATTTTAATCCGAAAATACATTATTTTCGGATTTATTAAATATGGTAATTTTAAAAGATATCATTTAGTTACGATTTAGAGTAGATTTAGATCTTTTAAATATGAAAAGTTTTATCTTGTTATTTTTTGTAGTTATTTTATGGTTTTTTGGAGACCAAGTAATATACGTCTATTTATAGGCCTCCCCTTAGATGAATAAAGAATGATTATGAATGAATAAATAAATTTTGCATTTTTGCAATGGAGTCTTGGTTTCGTCGAATTCGGTGGTTTCCGAATCTTCCCCCTCATCTTCTATTCTCTTTTATTCTCTCGAAACCCTAATTGTGAGTTTGTGATCATCATCGACGGCTTCTTCAAGGCGTTCCGCATCAGCTTGATATCAGAGCGGGCTTCGACGGATTCCGTTTCCATCAGACGATCCACGACGTCATTCGAGGCTTGTCTTCTCCGACAACCATTAATACCTCGACGGCCTTGAGGAGCAACCACCGGCCTTTCACTCGCTCTCCGCGTTCTCGACAAGAACCACAACCATACCACCGGCGACATTGATGAACCGACCACTGAGCCACCCGCGGCCTGCCCGCCCGCGAGCCAACCACCGGCAGTCCCATCCAAGCCACCAGTCGGCCGCAGACAGAAAAATTATCGAGACCGATCGATCGGCTGAAAGTCCGATCGGACGCGACCGCGCCTGCATAAAAGAGGCTATGCCAAATCCGATCGATCGGGCGCGACTGCGCCTGCAGGACATCTACCAACACGAGGAGGCACGCCGAACTCCTGGTCGGCCTCTACCTGCACCACGCCGCACGACCAGGTCCAGCCCTCCTGCCTCGCTGGTCACGACCCATTGCCCATGCCTCCCCGACCGTTGCCCCTTTCAATCGCGCCTGTCGACTTCCTCTGATCCGCGTCGCTAGGCCACTCAGGCCCTACCCTCCCTTGCAGCACCCCTGGCACCCACCCCCATACCTCTGGACCCTTTGACCCATTGGCACCCTCCTCTTCTCCTGGAACCCCTACAGCAAACTCTGCTTAAGTCTATTTAGCCATAACTTTTGATGGGTTATCGGATTTGGTCGGACCAAATACCAAGTTGCATGATTTTGCGAACCTGATCCAATCGTGCCCTCTGTGCCTCTATTCAATCATCCCAAACTACAGATTTACGACTTTACCCCTGATCGTCATATTCTATGAAACCGTTCTTTTTGCACAAATCTTGAATTGGACGAACTTCTTTGGTCTAACCATTTACCCGTCCACATCTCTGGAGTTTGTTTATATTTGGCGCATCAAGAGTCGAGCCCAAGGCTTGTCCTTGTCACCCGATCTCTTCGTCCAATGGTTCCTTCATCAAGGAAGATCGGTCGACGAAAGATATGATAATGTGATATAGTTGATGGGAGAAATCGCGCAAGAGTCATTGATCAAACAACAACGCAAGATCCGAACATCAATCGGACCTCCATCGAATGTGCCTCCTGCACCGACAACACCACCTGCGGTGTTTGCACCGTCGGTCCTACCTCCACCTCCAGTGGAGCCACTTCCCACTACAGCACCTTCAGTGGGGTCTTTTTCAGAGCCCACTGTTGAGCGTCCGACGTCACCAGCAGCCCTACCAGCACTTGCACTTTCAGTGGAACCAACACATTCAGTGGCTGACTTCTGTGGGCATGTCCTTCAGCCCATGGACTTCCTCGGAGACGAGCAACCGCCAGCAGAGGATGTCTTCGTCAGTCATTACCAGCACTTCTCTGACTCCTGGTCCCCGCTCAAAGGCAGCGCCACTTTCACGTGGGACCCATGAGATGATTATAGTGCAGCACGACCACACCAGCTAGGCCTCCATCATCAGTTGCAGACTTCGAGGCGATCCTTCAGCAACCGTGGTGACGCGAGTTCCGCTACCGGCCCTTGCCACAGCTCCACAGAACTCGTGGACGACTTCTTTCTGACTTGGAATGAATGATGGGGACAGAACCCGGCATGCACGACTTCCATGGCCCGACACGCACTCAAGACCTAATTTGAATTATTTTAATAATTCAAATTAAAATAAAATTCAGATTTAATATTTATATATATATATATATATATGGGTCAGGATCGGATGACCCAGCAAAATTTGACCTAGCAAATAACCCAGCACCCTTTGAGGCACCTAGAGGTTTTAGAATGGGCTGATTTTTTGTAGACATGTTGTCTATGATATGTTGATCATCCTCACAAAAAATCAGTCCATTCTAAAACCTCTAGGTGCATCAAATGAGATCTTCAAATCAACGGTCAAAATATATATATATACATATATATATATATATATATATATATATATATGGGTCAGGATCGGATGACCCATCAAAATTTTGACCCATTAATAACCCAGCACCCTTTGAGGCACCTATAGGTTTTAGAATGGGCTGATTTTTTGTAGACATGTTGTCTATGGTATGTTGATCATCCTCACAAAAAATCAGCCCATTCTAAAACCTCTAGGTGCATCAAAGGGTGCTCTTCAAATCAACGGTTAAAATTGACAGTAAAAAACCGTTGATTTGAAGTGCGCATTTGATGCACCTAGAGGTTTTAGAATGGGCTGATTTTTTGTGAGGATGATCAACATACCATAGACAACATCCCTACAAAAAATCAGCCCATTCTATAACCTCTAAGTCCCTCAAAGGGTGCTGGGTTATTAATGGGTCAAAATTTTGCTGGGTCATCTGATCCTGACCCTATATATATATATAGGGGACGGGGAGCCTGGACCTCAGGTGCAGCATGAATGTTGCACCGGAGCCGCTCCCCGCGCGCCATCTGTCCCAAAACCCGGCCGGATCGCCTATAAAGCCCCGGGACGAAACACAGCCGTCCGATCTTTCGATCGGACGCCAGATCCAGCCGCCCGACTGCCAAATACACGGGACGAACCATAGCCGTCTGATCGGTTTCCCCAGCCGTCCGTCCGCCGTCTGATCCCTGCAGCGCACCCCCTCCCCGTGTATCTGTTGGGCCGGGTGATTCCCGTCCGTTCGATTGAGAGAATTGAACGGACGGAAACGTTTTTCGCTGTTACTGTAGCCGCTACAGTAACAGCGAAAAACGTTTCCGTCCGTTCGATTCCCTCGATCGAACGGACAGGAATCACCCGGCCCGCCAGATACACGGGGCGGGGGTGCGCTGCACAGATCAGACGGCAGCGGGCGGAGTGCAATGCACGGATCAGACGGCTGTGGCTCGTCCCGTGTATTTGGCAGTCGGGCGGCTGGATCTGGCGTCCGATCGAAAGATCGGACGGTTGTGTTTCGTCCCGGGGCTTTATAGGCGATCCGGCCGGGTTTTGGGACAGATGGCGCGCGGGGAGCGGCTCCGGTGCAGCATTCACGCTGCACCTGAGGTGCAGGCTCCCCGTCCCCATATATATATATATATATATATATATATATATATATATATATATATATATATATATATATATATATATATATATATATATATATATATATATATATATATATATATATATATATATATATATATATATATATATATATATATATATATATATATATATATTGCTACCAGGGGAGGTGGGGTGTTGAGGGAAAGGAATCATATCAACAAGGATGAATCAAAGACAAGAAAGATTGAGGGGGTTACTGGATTTTGAGCCTGGTTTCGCAAGGTCGAATGGGTAACGACCTGCGCGCCAACATCCCCCCAAACTGCACAGGAACCCTGTGCTGTTAGCCTGGGTCTCAACCGGATGCGATGCACCCATTTGGCTCAGATATGAGAACCCTATCCCGGATCTAACACACACCCTATCTCAGAGAGAGAGAGAGAGAGAGAGAGAGAGGGGGGGGGGGGGGGGGGGGGGGGGGGGTTCGCACCTCTTCAGCGACGAGCAACACTCAGCATTCGACGGCAGATCGCACTTCCCAGGTCCTCTCTCTCTCTCTCTCTCTCTCTCTCTCTCTCTCTCTCTCTCTCTCTCTCTGGTCGCAATATAATGCAGAATGAGGGCTGGGGATAGCGGGGACGATGGGTACCAGGCCGAAATGGCAGCGGGAGTGATGGGGAGGATGGGTGCCCGCCAAATTTAATATGGCACCTAAGTTTTTCTTGACACCGACCCCGCTTTGGTGTACTAGTATTGGCACCCATAAAAACCCATTCCTCTCCATATCCCGGGAATGCTATTCCCATACCAATGTTTTGGGCCTGCCTGGGGTTAGGGGGGAATAGCTTGCCAACCCCCATTTCAGTGTTTGGTTGGGCCAAGGGGTTGGGGTTGGGGGTGGGAATGGGCTCATTTACCATTTTTATCCTTATTTTTATCCATGAATTGTGATTCTAAAATTTTATTTACTAAATTAAATTTTTATTTAAAAAATATAAACCACCAATTAAACTTGACAACCCATTATTACACATCTCCCTGGTAATTTCTTTTTTTTTTTAAGTCTCATATTTGTCAATTTATCATAATGCCAATGTGAATGCAACTAGTTGACTACATTGCAATCCATCCATAGTTGTCATGCCCATTATTATACCCACAACTCAGATATTGCCATATTTTTATCATTGTTGTATAATACATATTACTAAAAACAACTATAGTTCTAGAAGACCACATGCCATTATGAAATGTGCCGAATTATGGCTAAATAGCCATCTCTCCAATCATTCAAGTGATATCTTTGACCTTTGCATGGTGCTAGAAATCCTTCGCTATTTGGATATCCTGCATCAACTAAATAGTAGTGCCCTACATATGATTAAAATTAAAAAATACTTTAGAACGGTGTATATCCAATACTACTTAATAACAACCACCTAACCCTACCACAATGAACTTTCAATCCATTTCTTCGACTGACTGCATCATGTAATACTTGTGAATCTTGTGCATATCCCTCCCAACCCGGTAGAACATATATTAAATCCATGTTCTGGGAACATATTGCTAGGATATTTGAGCAATTTCATTTTTTCTTGTCCTATACCTCGGTTTGTCAGCCTCTGATACTTTCACCCAAATGTATATCCCATCTAATGCTCCTAGACAACCCTACAATATTTAAAATATCAGTATCCATATATTGAAAGTTTGACTTTAAGATAATTGAAGATGATCAATAATTAAGAATTATCTTGAACCGTTTCCATTTTCCATCAGTCGAGTTTTCAGACCCTGCCTTAGGTGTTTTCAACAAATATCCTTGTAGCCGTAATACACCCTCCAAGACTGCATTGAAGTGTTTATTAATCGTCTCTCCAGAACACAGAAATCTAAACTTGATCGTATGAATTTTTTCGTGATACGCACAAATATGTAAAAACATAGCAACCAACCATCTCCTCTACGGTAACAAACCTCGTATCTTTTAAATTTCCATATATCCTCAACATCGAACATAATACTGAAAGTATATGCATATCCATTCGTAGTTGCTCTATGCATGCAATATCACTCTCGAAAAACCATTCATTCAAGATTTCGGTCTTGTAAAAAAACCCTATCATCTTCTTCGGCTTCATTCCTAACGATTCTCTGTCATTGAAATTTTCGTTGAAGCAAAATGAATATTATAATATTAAACATGATAATGACATTAGTCATGGTAGTAATATCATCAATCATAGTCTACAAGAAAAGACATATTCTGCGACATATTAGAGCATCGCCAAAAGTGGTCATAATCATCGCGAAATATCTTTTGCGACGCTTCAAATTGCGTCGCCAAGACGTCGCCTATTCCCCGTCTGAGAATACTTTCGGTGACGCGATCAAAGTGCGCCGCCAAAAGCTTTACCAATCGTGACGCAATAAGCGTCACCAATTGAAACAAAAACATTGCTGAAATGACCTCCTACGTCGCAAAAACAACTAACTTAAGCTTTTATATATAACAGTTAGCGACGCACCGTATGCATCGCTAAAAGTAAAAATATTTGGCGACGTATATAATAGCGTCGCCAATAGCTTCTAGCGAATAAATAATAGTGTCGTAGAATGCATACTTTGGTATTGTATGTATATATTTAGCGATGTAATAAGTGCATCGTCGAATTTATCCATTGAGCCAAATATATACATTAGGCGATGTAATTATCGTACCGCAGAATATACACATTCAGTGACGTAATTATTACATGTGCCACCAAATATCAAATTCTTAATATTATTTGGTTAAATATTAATTTTTTTTCTTGAAATATTTATACACATGCATTCATCTATACACATTCCATTGAAAATAAAAGTACATAAGTATTTATTCAAACTCAATTAAAGTCAAATAAAAAAAGTAAATTATTCTTCTAAGTACACATGTTTATACATACTCGTTTCTATTAAGGATCAGTAATATAAAACCAACATCTATAACATCAACTGAAGGACTACAAAAAAAATGTCTTTAAAGATGACACTGCATCTTTTTTGAAATGTCAAATAAAATGGTGGAAACTGATGGCTAATAAGATCCGTTCGCAGGCCAATGAAGTCAATCGTCCATCTATATATTAAAAAAAAAAGAATAACAATTAGTTTTCCATGAAGTAGTTAAGTTATTTTCTAATGATAAGAATCTACTTAAAGAATTACATTATATTAAAAATTAATGTATTATATGTTAGATACTAACCAAGAAGAAGGCATCGTATGATCGTCACCTGATGAACTCTCCCTACTCTGACTCTCTAAAATAAGACATGTTCGTCGCAGTATATTCATCGCAAAAGATTGAAAAGTCTGAAACTCTTTAATTTTCTTGTTTTGGTGTTCAATCTGTTGTTGTTGACTTTTATTCAGGCCTTTAAGTGATGCTAGCTCGTCTCTAAGGCTCCTCACCTTCTCCCTGGGAAAGATCAGCAGTCCTAGAGGATAAAGGCTTCGGGCCCACCCCAAATCCTCTCAAGTATCCTGATCTTGAGCCAAGGACTTCAATAGACATCTCCTGACTCATAGGTACTGCATCAGGTTGTGAACACTTATCATACAATTCTACAAATATCTCATGTTATTTTTACAAGAACTAAACAAATTAGTTTTATTAAAAAATAAAATTATAATGATCTAGAAAAAAAATATAATCTAGTTACTTACATGATTTTTTTTGCACATCTCATACATCCAATCATTCTTTTTCTTACTTCAATGAGACTCCTTATAGAAATCCGCAATATGGGGTTTTTGACTGTTATTTTATATCGCCTGATTTTCATTAGTGATGTATATACTAATCAGCATTACTAAGTAAAAAATTTTATAAAAAAATAAAAAATCTAACACCATTATAGACATTGCTGCAGGAAAGGATCTTGACCCGCATGCATGATTGTAGGGCACTAGTGCTCGACTGGCTTTAGCTTTTTGTGACTTAACCTACATAATCAGAAAGAACGAATAATTAATTAAAATATTTAGAATAAAAATCTTAGTAAAAGATAAAGTCTCTCAGATGTTACCTTGAAACTCTCCTTAGCCCATACATGATTGATCAAGTAATTCTAATCATCTTGTGTAATCCCTCGAGATGGCTTGATTTTGGGATCAATACCATTCTTCACTAGCTTTTGAAACTTTCTATGCAATTGGCACTTCCAATCCCTGTATCTGCTCATGCATTTATTTTCAATAGACTTTTGTACCATTTTATCATCAGCATACCCCTTGATATCAAATTTAGCCTACAAATATAGGTTAATAATTATAATGACAGACAAATTTGAGTATGACTCACTCCTCTCTATTCCCCCTACCTTATTTTTTATTTAATTTTATTACATTCAAAAAAAAATTAAATGACTCAATAATAAAATTATAATTACCAGAACTCGTTGTATGATTACTTCTCTAACATAGCGATCAATATCAACCCACAAACTAACCCCCTGTATTGGTGCACCCGCTCTGATCTCCTTTCCAAGCTCTATCATAAAAGATGGGGCATTAATCCCCACTGGCACATTGTACTCCTCTGGGACCTCCACTGGAAGCTTACCAAACCGTGCCACAAGCTTCTCTGTCCCCTTGCCTTTGGTTAGCCCCCGTCTACACCTCGTGCTCGGAGTTGAGGCTACAAAGAACACAATGATATTTGAGTTAGTATGTATGCATAACACAGTAAAATAAGATAAAAATTCAATACAAAAAAAAGTTAGAATTCCTACCAACACTGCTGGCCTCAGTAGGTGGACTAGTAATAGGTTCATGTGGGGTCAGTACAAGATGAGATTGTGGAGGCTGGCGTTGGGACTGCGTCCTCTCCGTTGGAGACACTGTAGGTGTTAAAGCTGATGGAAGATGGGGTCTGTTTATGTCCGGGAGCCATTGGTACGAATTGACAAAGCAAAATGAGTCACGGATATTAAATGTTATGAAGTTTCATATTAAGTATATTGACAAGTCTAATTAAAATAAATAAAGAAAAACTATGTTCTTTATACAACCACAAAATAAAGAAATGGATCTAAGTAGACTAAGTGTTCCAAAGTGTATGTTTATGATTGATTTATTATTGTTCAGAATTTCATTGAAAAAATAAAACCTTATCCCCTACAAGCCCTGTATCAAAGATGAAAGTGCAGCAATGTTATGTAAGAACTACAAACCAAGTAGTAT
Organism: Chamaelirium japonicum; assembly: GCA_947650365.1. Taxonomy (NCBI): domain Eukaryota; kingdom Viridiplantae; phylum Streptophyta; class Magnoliopsida; order Liliales; family Melanthiaceae; genus Chamaelirium; species Chamaelirium japonicum. Next base: position 45,425,527 of record OX393550.1, read on the forward strand.
CATGGTAGTGGTTTTCCACTACGGGCAGCACCTAGGATCGACTAGGCCTGGAGCTACTTAAAGCATATTATGTGCCACATGTTGCTTCTCAACTGTTGGTATATATAACAACAATATCACTTGCCCGACAAGAGAGAGACAGTTGCCCTGACATGCATCAAATCCTGACAGAGAAATCTCATGTGGACGTGCTTATAACCATGTTGTCATAGTACTGGTATACAAGCTGATATGAAATGTACAAGCCATAACCTGCAAGTTTATAGGAAAATGCATCTTATACAGACTAAAACAGGTTAACAGTCATGAGTGAACCAAACGATGACTGCATAATGACCAACAAAAACTTGTTGGGGACTTCAGATAAATTTTAGGTTGAAAAATGCATGCTCTCATTAATCTTCTCTTCATTATACCACCAATATTTTGTCATTTTAATACCAAAAGAACTAACAAAAGAGAGAGAACAAAGGAGAACTGATAATTCTAATTCTTTTTTGTAAATTTATGCGCATGCTTTCATTAATCTCTCTAATTCCAACAAACCGAATATGCAAGAAATGTTATTCATACCGAATAGCTTTTACCGATTTGTTTACACAGAATGACGACATCCAATCAATGTCCCTTTGTCTGCCAATCCAAGCTAAGTGCGATTGGGAAACCGTCAACTGTGAGCGCAACACAACATTCTGTGTGAATGAATCGGTAAGAGCCTTGGGGTATATAGTATTTTCCACGACGTAAAACAAAAACTGTGCATAAAAACATTTTAATCTATTTGCCAAGTTATAAACATAAAGTAAACGACTTTCCTGAAAATTGTAAGTCAAAATAGCTAAAACATTTCAAAAAAAAAATCATAATTTGATGTTTGATCTATAGATAGGAGTAAATCATGTGTCGAAATTGTAAATCAACACAAAAGATAGCAATGGTGTTGGTGATGGTGACCATGTATATAAATATTTAAAAATAATGTAAAAAAAAACCTGGTGACTAAGAAAAGGGGAATCTAGGTTCGACGAAAAATACAATTCTAATCCACTGAGATATAATTCTAATCCACTGAGGACCATAAAAGAAGAGAGACGAAACAACAAAAGAAAAGGTGGCCGAGTACATAATATGATGGATTAATGCAATAAGACCATAAACAACAAGAAATATATCAGAAAAAACCAATGGCTTCCAAACGGTCGAGGATAAGAAAGACGAAATGAACGTTAACAAGTAATTCCATAATCAATTTAGCACGTGATAGAATAACACAAAGTCAATCAGAAATCTGATAATCACTGCATCGAGAAACAAGGTCAAAACAATAGCATAAAACCCTACTGATTGAAAATTTACCTTAATCAAAGTAAAATGTTAGTTTACTAGAATCATAGTAATCACAGTCATTTTTATTTGTCAGTTTGGTCACAAAAGTAAATATAATATTCAACATCTTACATATTACTTTTTTTATTTCAAGAATTTACCTTCTGGTGCAATCCCAGAGCATGCATTTTTATTTGGTTCTCCTCAATTCTTTTCATTCTTTGCTTCTCGTACTCTGACATTTGATGGGTTGCCCACCCGGGTCTAACCCAAGATTTGTTGTCTTTGATCATTTTTCGTAACTATGATACATAAAATGACAGAATTTAAATAAATAATAAAAAAAAACACTGTGATATATTAAATGATATAAAATGTAAACTAAGAAATTTATTAAGAATATTTGTCTATTTACAATGCATAAAACAAAAACTACATATCATAATTCATACCGAGATCTATCTCAGAATTCATCCTCATCATTAGTATCATCAATGACAATTGGGACAACCCCGGTGGTTTTGTCCTGTTGGAACGCATCAGTGGGCTCATTATCATCTATCTCAGGTATATCCCATACTCCCCGATGCTGGACCCGTTCTACGACTTTCCAATGAGCACCTAATTTAGTATCATTGACATAAAAGACTTGTTGCTCCTGACTTGGTAGGATAAATGGGTTATTTTGATACCACCGACTCGTGACGTCAATGCTTGTGAAATGTGCGTCGGTGTGTATTGATCTCCTACTCCCGGTATTGAACCATTCACATTGGAACAAAACAATTTTATGCCCAAACAGATATTTTAATTCCCAAACTTTGCACAAGTATCCATAGAAGTCAATCGCTCGTCCCTCATGATCCCCTTCCACAGTCAGCCCACTATTCTGACTTTTACATCGGTCGTCGCGATCTCTACTATGGAATCGGACACCATTGCAAATACAACCCGAATAAAGTTTCACTATCACATCAGGACCATTTGCTATTGACCATAATTCATCAGTTGCTTCTGGTAATCCTTCAGTTCGCAATTTATTCATCTACATAAATAACATATAGCAAATGTATTAGGTTAACGTTAGTTAACATGTTGTTGAGTAATATTTAAATTTAGATATCTTACATGTTCTCTGAACCAAATTGGAAATTCTTATTGTTGTATCTGAATGATGTCAGGTCTACTTGGATTTGGAAGCAAATTCTTGTGTTTCCTACTTGAAAAAATATGATGCATAAGTAAAATTAAATAAAGTATCAAAAACTTATATGCTAGGTGGAAACATAATTATATAATTACATACTCTAGATATGGCTCCGGTTCGGGGCTTTTATACAGCACAAACCATATGGTCATATCATGTTCCTTTTTGATACTTCGAAAGCCCTTGTGATTAGTCCAAAAGGACGCACATTTTGTGTGAAGACCATCAATCCCGGGTCATGTTCACCTCTATCGGCATTCCTTTCTTCTCGATTAAACACAGTTTCGACTCCACTCAGATACATTGAGCAAAAAGTAAGGCACTCTTTAACAATGTAAGCCTCAGCGATCGAACCTTCTGGCCGAGCTCGGTTGGTAACATAGCTTTACAGAGTTCCGAGAATCCTATAAACAAACACCAATTAGAATGAAGATTACATCTCTAACACATTTACACTAAATATAAATTTAAATTATCATATGTATGGTAACAATTATCTTTCAATTGGGTACATCCATCGATACTACACCGGTCCCGTAAGCATGACATCACGTGGCAGATGAACAGCCAAATGGACCATCACATCAAAGAAGGCCGGGGGAAATTTTTCTTCAACTTGCAGAGTATAAGAACTATGCGTTCCTCTAATTTCTCCAAATCATTCCGTCTCAATGTCTCAGAGCATATCTCTCAGAAGAAATTGCCCAACTCAAACAGTGTGGTACATATATCCTTGTTAACATACCCACGCATCCCGATAGGAAGAAGCCGCTATATAAGGACATGACAATCGTGACTTTTTAGGCCCGAAATTTTATCATTTTTTTTTGCTTACACATCTAGATATATTTGCTGCATAGCCATCTGGATACTTGATGGATCTCAAAAATTCATAAAAACCATCTCTCGCTTTTGGAGTCAATGTGTAAATTGATGAGGGCTTTACAATAGATCCATCAGCAAGCCTCTACAGGTGCAATTCTTTCCTTATGCCCTTATCTTCCAAATCCAGACGTGCTTTCTCTGTGTCCTTATTCTTTCCATCAATGCTTAATATCGTTCCAACTGTATTGTCACATATATTCTTCTCTATGTGCATGACATCAAGGTTGTGCCGAAGCTTCAGTTTCCACCAGTACGATAGCTCATATAAAATGCTTTTCTTTGTCTAGTTCAGTTGTAAATGGTCACGGGATTTTTTGTGTTGCTCTTATGCTTCTCAAACTTAACATTCGACAGGCAATCCAATTGCTCTAATATTTTTTTCTACTGGCAACTCTAAAGATTTGGACCTCTCCTCATTCTTACCATTAAACGCCTTACTCCTTCGCCAAGGGTGATCATCAGGTAAATAACATCGATGGCCTATGTAACCTATCTTGCTTCTCAATCCTTGTGATAATACAACCTTATTATAGGAGGGACAAGCAAGATAACCCTTTGTACTCCACCCAGACAAACAACCATATGTAGAAAAGTCATTTATTGTCCATAATAAAGCAGCATGCATTCGAAAAGAATGTCCTCTGGAGGTATCATAAGTTAATATGCCACATTTCCATAACTCTTTTAACTCATCAACTAACGATCGCATGTACACGTCGATCTCTTTCCCCGGTGACTGCGGTCCAGGAATAAGTAAGGTCATCATGAAAAATGGCTCCTTCATGCACTTTCAAGATGGTAGGTTGTAGTTCATAAGTATCACAGGCCACATACTGTAGGAGTTGCTTATGTTTTCGAAAGGGTTGAACCCATCAGTGGCCAGCCCTAACCCCATATTATAAGGCTCCCATACGAGCTCAAGATGCTTCAAATCAAAGTCCTTCCACTCGTCGCTATCGGTTGGATTCCTCAATAGCCCATCATCGATGCGCTTGTTACTGTGCCATCTCATGTCTATTGCTGTCTTCCTTGACATGTACAATCTTCTCAACCTCGGTGTTAACGGAAAATATCATAGTATTTTATGCGGGATCTTCTTGCCCTTGCCATTATCAAGCATGTACCTAGACTCCCCATATCCTGGGCATTTTTCTAGATCTGCATTCTCCTTCCAAAATAAGGCGTAATCATTTTGACATGCATGGATTGGAACGTACCCCAATCCCAGTTCACGTAAGAACCTCTTGGCCTCATAAAGTGATCCCGAAATCAAATGACCTTCTAGCAAAAGGTCCATCAATACCCCCATCAGCATGTCGAATGACTTGTTGCTTCACTTGCTCATTACCTTCACATGGAGCATTTTAATGACGAATGATAACAGAGTAAACTTTTTGCAACCATGATACACTTCACGCTGGGCAGAATCTAATAATTTTTCAAAGTTCCACACCTCCTTACTCTGAACGTTATTAGCAGCTTCGCCAAATTATGAATCCCCCCAATTACGGTCCATGTAAGCCCCTCTGTAATGGTCTTTCATTAATTCTGGGAGTTCATCCCGACCATTGTCATCATTATCTGTCATTTCAGTATCACCCCCATCGTCGTCACTGCCTTCCAAAACATGGGGTTGAATCTGGGGAACAGGTTCCCCATGGTACACCCAGTTTTTGTAAGATGGTATCATCCCATCCGGACTAAATTTTTTCTCACAGTTTCATCGGTATGCCAATCAAGGTTCATGCATTCGTTACACGGGCACCGAATTTTACTATCCTGGCCCGCATTGGCCATTGCAAATTGAACAAATGTCCCCACTCCATCGTTATATTGTTGATTTAACCTCTTCCTGAATGTCATTCAACTCTTGTCCATATCTGATTACATACAAATTAAAGTCAAGATTAATTCTGGACTATAAGATATAAACTTCAATGTATGCATTTGTGTGCGTATATGTTTCGACCTATTAATTTCGCCGCTAAATGATCTTCATCATCACTAAAGGAATGTGTATGAGATGATTTTATTACAACAATAATTTTTGAAATAATGAACAAAGTAAGAAAAAAAGACACGACACGAACTCGAAACTAGACACGACACGAATCCGACCCGACATGACCCATTGCCACCCCTAGTTTTAAATTCTTGCATTCTCCTAACGATTCTGCGACGTACGAAAAACGTTGCCATAAAAAACAAGAAATTTTGCAACGCATAACTATTTCGCCGATTGCAACTAGCAACATACTTAGTCTCGTCGCCAAAACTTTTAATTTTCCACGACTAACTTTATTTTGTCGCGAAAAGTAAATAATTTAGCGACATCTTATTGTGTCGCCAAATAGTCATATTTATCGTCGCCAAAACGTAAAACGATTATGTGACACACGTACAACGTCACTATAAAAAATTAAGAATATATGATGTCATAAACAGGAATTTCACGACGCACAACTACGTCACCAATTGCAACTAGCAGCGCACTTAGTCCCGTCGCCAAAATTTTTAATTTTCTGTGACATAATTTATTTCGTCGTTAAACGTAAATAATTTAGCAACGTTTAACTGCGTCGCCAAATAGCCATTTATCGTCGCCAAAATATTTTATCCTTCTAGGCGCGTACTCAACTATGCTAACAAACCTTTAGCGACACGATTTTGTGATGAATAAGATATTGTGTCGCGAAAATACAACTTTCAGCGTACGGAAAAGGGTCTGCGTCGCAGAAAAACGTCGCTAAAGGTGCAATTTATTGTAGTTAATGTCCTCTAACATAAACGCATGCTTCCTCTTCATTGATGAATGATCCATTCCTAAATAGCAAGGTATGCATCTATTATTTTATAGTTGATATGGAAAATCCTAACGACCGGATCCCTAAGTTATGTTTAAAGATTATTTGAAGCAGAAAAGACATAAGGAAAAAATAAAAAATTAAACAAGTTTTATATACTCAGGCAACAGGAGCCCTCGACAATTTGAGTCATTCACACATCTTGCAAGCATACACCGATATCTCCCAATAAAATTGAAACCACCACCAAGATCAGTGTATATGCATCACAGATCTAGCAATGATCTTTCAAAAATATGTGCATGCACAGATCAATTAGCATTCATCACAGATCTAGGAACCTTGAGCCATGGAGATCACTATGCATTCACTAATCTGTGTATGCACAGACCTAATCAAAGCCACCAAGAAAAACTGCATTCGCATAGATCTCAAAATAATCTCTAAAAAAAATTCGAAACCGCCACCAAGATCACTGTGCATGAACAGATCTGGCCAAAACCACCAAGAAATAACTACTTTCACATATATCTAGCAATAATCTCTGGAAAAAAATAAAAATCACCACCAAGATCACTGTGCATAAAACAGATCTAGCAAAAACTCCTAAACAATATGCATTCAGAGATCGATCGGATCCCTAATCAAATTTTTATCCAAACCTGCGAGGAAATGGTGGAGATTATGATGAACGCCAGTGACCAAAGCCTCAGATCTGGACCAACAGCAACAGCGGAGAGAAATGGCACAAGGGTAACATTCGACCAACCAACGAAATCGAGTAATAGGGCATCCAGGGACACAAGAGGGAAAAAAATTATTGGCAATAGAAAAGGGAAGGGCACCATAGGGTTTCAGTAGAAAAGCACCAACGCCAGAGCAATCGGCATCCGATTCCACCCGATTCAGATGGAATCCAATGCATGTATGATGTGGGAGATAAAAGCCGGCCAGAGATCAAAGCCGGAGCCAAAATCGCCTGCCAAACATCACCGTTGGGGTCAGCTCCGGAATGGGACCTTAACTCCCCGACGATGGCGTTATAAAGAGCCTTGCCAAACGCACCCTTATATATGGGTGGGGCTATATACAACCCTCGATTTGCTCGATTTGCTCTACCTGTATATAGCTCATAACTTATTACGGGAGGTTGTTACAGCCCATCCTGTTATAGGACATCTTCACTTATATAGACGATTGTACCCCTACTTTCTTCCTCCTTTTTCCTCCTCCCTCCTTTTTCTCCCCCTCCTCTTCCTCTTTTCCCTCCGTAGTGTCTGTGTCGATTGCTGCGCACCACTGCCTACTGCCCACCCTTGCCCCCCATCCAACCCATCGTTGTCGTCTCCTCTTCCTCCTTTTTTTTTCCCCCTTCTCCCCCTTCTTTTTCTTCACCTTCTTCCTCCTTTTCTTTCCCAAGTAGATGTACATTTGGCTAGGAAGTCCGAATGCATCACTCAAATTTCCTAGGCGAATACACAATAGATGCATTCAGACTTCCTTGCCGAATTCATATATAGTAAATGCATTCGACCTGGTTTGGCAGAGTGTCGCAATTTTTAGATGAAAGGAGGAGGGAAAGAAAAGGAGGAAGAAGAATGAGAAGGAGGAGGATAAGAAAGAAGAAGAAGGGAAGGAAAAGGAGGAGAAGGTGACGATGGTGGTGGGTTGTCGGCGGCAGAGGCTAGAAGAAAGGGAGGAGGAGGAAGAAGGGAGGAAGAGAAAAAGGAAGAAGAAGGGAACGAGGAGGACGGATGGAGACTATAGACGGGGGTATTTCGGTCTTATGATACCTCAAGTCATTTTCATTTCACTTCAGAGCTGCCTTCAGTCAGGCTGGAAGCTGGCTACAATCATAGGTGTAATCAATATAACTTTTAATAACTAAAGAGTTGCCTAGGGCAAACTGAGGGTTGTATATAGCCCTGTTATATTCTTACCTCTATGACCCTTTCCTCCCAGCCATCCCATCCCATCCCGTAGCCCCATTCATGACAATGCCCCAAGCTGGTCTCCTCATGATGGGTACCACCAAATTCATGATGGCACCAAAGTTTTTTTTAGCACCAAACCCACTTTGGTGGGATAGTATTGGTGCCCACCATACCATAACCATCAAGCATCTATCTCTTCATCCTTCTGTATGACAAACCCAGGATACCAAAAAACAATTAATGTGTGGGAAAATTTAGCTAAGGATTTCCTCTCCCACACCTCTTCTCGAAATACACAACAATCACACAAAATGAGAGTGGTAAGGGGAGAGAGACAAGAGTCACAATCTACAGACACAAGGGTTTTATGTGGAAAAACCCTTCATAGCTAGTGAAGGGTTACAATCACTCTTCTCTCCTTTCTCTCTGCTACAAAAGATGATCCGAAAGGGGGTTTAAAGTTCTAAGACTTCTTCTCGACTTGTTCTCCAAACTACCAAGTAGCCAACCCTTTCTTCGTTGGAGGAGGTGGGTTTATATAGGAAAGTTGTGAGGCTTTGCTTCAGTTCTCTACATTGGGGGCATAAGATCATCAAACGGTTGGAATCTGCCTTACTGAGAGAATTCTTTGACCATCCCTTCTCAGTCCTACTGCGCCTGTTCCACCTCCTCTGCTATGGCTGACAAGCAAGGACATGTTGAGCGGCTTGGTAGGAGATGGGGATGTGGTTCCCCCCATGATCTCTTGCAGCCACACCCGTTTGGCTTGCTGCTCCACTCCTTATGTCATGCCACTCATGTGGCACCATGTCGAAGACCCTATCGCGGATACTGGGGACACCCAGAAAAATGACAGGCAGGTGGGAGGCCCGAGACTCCTGAGAGGATCCTGAGGGTCTATGACCCTAGAACGTATTGAGCCATCCTAGAACTTTCGAGCATGGCTGAACTAGGGCTCATCCTCAATCTGGATCTAGTTGTGGCGAAACTATACTTGTAGTTTGACGCTCATTACCTTGGGACTTGAGATTTATGATCCTGCCAATGGCCTCCTGCATCTTGCTAAGGAATTAAACCGGAGGCCAGAGCCTTGGCTTGAAGGGTCCTGGTTCCTGGGACTCCGAGAGTTTCCTACGATACTTCTGGTATACAATCGTTGATCCTGATCTTGCAACGTGTCCATACAAAATTATATAAACATTGTTGTACTTCTAGCTAATCAATTATGAAATGAGCTTCGTTATCATTATTATTTTCATTAAAATTGTACTTCATATATTCAGTTTTAGCTTAACTTATTTTAAGCCATTGTCTTCCAAATGTTTCCTCCATAATTCAAATTTGGTATTTAACCCCATCGAGAAAATTTAATGGTGGGGATCACCTTAGACGTCAATTGCCTCCCCCAACAATGCCAAAAGAGTCCAGAAGGATAATCGATGAGGTTCCCACGTAGTCTTGCTAGACGACTTCATACTCAAGCCCCACTGCTTTAACCTGATAGAGAAGTCCCTAACCTTGTTAAGTCAGACAAAGTTAACGACCACCTCTCTCTCGGGGAAGCTATCCACCATGATCCCCTCCCCTCCTTTTTCACGAACCATCCCTAATGTTGGTGCCAAAACTCAAATAGTCCAGCACGAGTCTCCTCTGTTGAGGTACTAGCCTCAAAGGTCTTTGACCTCACCCTCTTGCAAAAAGTCCATGCCTTACAAAAAATCAAGAATAATTGGCGTTCTTGGCAGCTACAGAGTGGCCAAGAGGATAGCTGGTTTGAGAAAATCTTACCCTAGGAGTTTACTACATGGTGCCAATAATTGGCATTCTTGGCAGCTACAGGGTGGCCAAGTGGATAGCTAGTTTGAGAAAATATCACCATAGCAAAGAGTAACTTTTTGCGAAGCATTGTAGCAAATAGTAACTTTTTACAAAGTACTATAGCAAAAGGATAAGATTTGTGAATTTAGTATTATAAACGATTTTATCATTTAAAGGGGAGAAAAAGTCTTCGGTGGAACTTGCTCTAATTGTTTCTTTTCAAGAGGGACCTGGCGCAAAACCATTTTATTGGTCATCCTTTTCACCAACTAATCTCTAGCTAGCTAGGTACCCAACACTAAGCCCCCCATTTTTATATGGGAGTCTGACTTCATGACTAGTTCATATCAATATATTCCATCAATTGCTCCCATGTTGATTCACTGACCGCCAGACGCATTCAGTGTCAACAAGAGTTATCCGGAGTTCTTCGTTGGCGCTTAGCGCAGTCTCCATAAAAAGGCTTCATTGTATCCTGGAAACGGATTCACAATCATCCTATCATCAAACTCAATTTGAATGGGAGCAAATCACGCTAACAGAGAGGACGAAGAAGGGTCATCCACATCCTTTGGAGGCCCGATCGCATTTCTATTACTCTCAAAGACAATATTAGCTCCATGGCACTTCCTCCACTCCATTCAACTCTAGAAGTTCTACTCACCAAATTCGAAAAAGAAATTGATAAAAAAAAATTTTGATCGTCAGCACAAATGTATAATATCTATGCTAAAATCATGTTAATACTGTACTAGTGCTTTCGACAACAACCCTTTTGGGAGTTCATCGAACCCCCCCCCCCCCCCCCCCTACTGTAGTATTTATGGAGTTCATTGGAAGAACTGCAACACGATAAACAATAACAATGGCTCGAGCCCCGCGGGGAGGAGACGGAGCAATTCAGGTGCACCCGGGCCCCCATTAGGCAGCGAAGGATACACGTCCGGGGGCGGCATGACGCACTCGTGGCCGTTGAACATCACCTGCTGCGGGAACGCCCACCCGGCCCTGAACGTGAAAGTGTCCGGATCCTTGTCCAACAATATCTCACTCTGAGCGTTCCCGCCCTCCCCGTAGCTCAGCAGCATGTCGTTGTAGTATCGGACCCCCCAGAACATTGCTGTGTCGTCTGCAAAAAGATGTCAGCAATGTCTGTCAGGCCACAGCTCACAGTTACAGCAGAAGTGGAAATAACAAAGCATGATAGCTCTGGATCAAAGATTTTAGATTGAGCTCTGTTGTGGATCCTTCCCTAAGCATGTTGGTGCAAAAATTATATAGATTTCGACTTGGTGGTGTAAAACATTGATTATTGTTGCTGATGATGTTGTGCGATATAAGAGTTCGAAGCTTTTTGCAATCACTGTTTAAGTTTAGTCCCACATCGGTTAGCGGGCTGGGTAGTGTTGTCTTCATATACCCTCTGTGGACCTCCCCTTACAAACCGGGTTTTGAGGTGTGAGGGTATCTAATATGGTATCAGACATGTTTGACCTATGCTCTTTAAGCCGAGTGGGAGCCTACCCACGTGACAAGAACCGGATGAAATCGACCTGCACATGAGAGGCTAGGGAGTGCTGAAGTTTAGTCCCACATCAGCTAGCAGGCTAGTTAGTGTTGTCTTCATATACCCTGTGTGGACCTCCTCTTACAACCCGAGTTCTGAGGTGTAAAGGTAATTAACAATCACGACCTATAAATTCTCTGTTAATATGCATGTAATGAGAAAAAAAATAACAACTTGATCAGGATATGTAACTATTTATTATATTACAAAGATATAGGTATTTCTATCTTTTCAAGAACATCAAGAATGATCCTCAAGCGATCGATCGATCCCGAACGCCCATGCATCAAAAAATCACGATAGCTTAATTTCTATTTCACATGGTTTTAAAAGATTATGTAATTTTTGGGAAAGAAATTCATGATTCTATAAAAAAGGATGCTTAACATCTTCCAAGGAGTCTAAAATAAAAATGTAACTATTTATTATATTACAATGATATAGGTATTTCTATCTTTTTCAAGATCGTCAAGAATGACCCTTGAGCGATCGACGGATCCCGAACGTCCATGCATCAAAAAATCAAGATAGCTTAATTTCTATTTTCCATGGCTTTTAAAGATTATGTAATTCTGGGGAAAGTAATCCATGATTCTATAAAAAATGATGTTTAACATCCTTTGGAGGAATCTAAAACAATTCTTAAAAGTTTTTTTTTACTTACACCCCCACATTTAGGTCAAAACTTGACTTACACCCCCACTTTCTAAAAATTTGATTTTACCCCTAATTCGTCAATTGAGATGATGGATTAGGGGGTAAAGTCAAATTTTTAGAAAAGTGAAGGTGTAACTCAAAATTTGACATAAAAGTGGGGGCTTAAGTCAAAAAAACCCTTCTTAAAATGTAAATTTGAGGTCTCTATCGAGTAGCACTTTCAGAAAGTTCATGAAAAATCCCTGGCACCTTCTGACCACTCTTTTAAATCCTTCCTTACCAGCAAACATTTTATGACTTAAAGACGAGAAAAATCTGATCATGAAGCTGAAATTATTTTAACACAGCCCTTACGCACTAAAACGAAAAAAATTCATGTCATCACTAGTAAAACCTATATCGGCTTTCATTTATAATTAAAACGAAAATCATGTCGCTACTAGTAAAGAAGAGAACACTCACTGATCGCGCCATACGCCATGAGAGGCTTGTAGTTGAAGCTGAAGATTTGATTTATGCTTCGAAAGTTAGGGTGCCGCATGATCAAATTCCAATCACTATAGTTCTTGACAACATTGAAGTTGTTGATCGTCACCTTAACCCTCCAATACGATTTATAACTCAATTTGACGTGCCAATGCACCCGAATCGGGCACATATGATCCGTGCACCTCACGATAGTGGGCGGCAGTCCCTGTTTAGCTTCGGGCAATAAAACAAGATCACCAAGTTTCGCATCGTCCCTGCCAATGAAGCAAACCGAAACCAAGTTGATTCCGCACGAACTTGATCACGCTAAAAAGAGATGAAAGAGTTCATGGAGAAGCTTACGTGACACATTGTGATGCTCCTGGTGAGCCTTGGCAGCCGCAGCTACAGGTATGGCATGGAATAATAGCTTCGTCGTAGAAGGAAGACATCGAAACACAGCAAACAGGTTTATCTGATCCCTTGAATTGCGAAAACGAACAAATCACTTCCCATGTCACTGCGAAATTGCCGCGAAAAAAAAAATGGTAAGGAAATAATTATACCATATTTTCAAGACAATAATAAAAAACAAATTTTTTTTTGCTTCCCATTGCTGAATTAACTGTTTCTAGTGCATAGTAATAATTAGAAGTGTTTGGGTGCTTGGACATGCTAAATAAGGACGAGGTTTTGCTGACATTTTTTTTGGGGTTATTTTGACTTTACCCCCCAAATTATGCCTTAAGTTAGACTTTACCTCCCATACTTTTATAAATTAGACTTTACTCCCCCCCAAAACTAACTGTTCCTAGAGTTTTGAGGGGTGAGCTGACGGAAGAGTTAGTTTTGGGGGGTAAAGTCTAATTAATGAAAGCATAGGGGGTAAAGTCTAATTCAAGGCAAGCTTTGGGGGAAAAAAAGTCAAAATAACCCCTTTTTTTTTTAGCAATTTTGATGCAAAATTAAGAAGTAAATGGACTTATCCGGTTCCCTGAATTGCGAATATGAACAAATCACTTGCCATGTCACTGCAAATTTATCACCATATTTTCAAGACAACAATAAAAAAAATATCCTTTTTTGCTCCTAGAGAAAAAAGTAGGGGTGGCAATGGGTCGGGTCGTGTCGTGTCCAAAACCCCTAGACCCGGACCCGACCTGTTTAGCTAATCGTGTCTAGATCTTAAACCCGTACCTGACCCGCTAATAAACGGGTAGACACGATAAGACCCGTTTACCACCCGGGTTTATTCAGTTGACCCGATCCGACCCAATCCGACTCGACCCGACTTGACCCAAAAGACCCGCTGGTATTATATATTATAGTATCAGATTGCGGGTAGACCCGACCCGACCCGACACGACCGTTGAATACTAAACGGGTCTTCCCGGGTCTATAGTGTCCATACCCTAAACCCGGACCCGACCCGTTTATTAAACGGGTCTATCGTGCCAATCCGTTTATGACCCGAACCCGTTTAGCCCTGACCCAGACCCGCTAACCATGTCGGGTCCGAAATTGCCAGCCCTAGAAAAAGGAGATGCTTTTGCAGCAAAATTAAGAAGCAAATAAATGCTTGCATCTAAGAGTTTTTTTTTGTTTGAAATGTCTAAAGAGCTTATTTACTTACATAGAGCTTGCGTGTATCGTTGGCCATCAGCACTCAAGGACTTGCTCGGCTTCACATCGGTAGCATTGCTGCATGTGTATCCGGGAAGGCCAAGGCTGAACTCCGACGGCCTTCCGATCTGCGGGTCGCTGACGTTCAAAGCGCTCCCCACGCTCATTTGGAACGAAGACACAGATTCAGCACGGCCCTGCGATAGCGACGACAGCACCCCTCCCCTGCAGCAATTCCTCGTCTGGAAGTTGTAAGGAGTCCCGGGAGGCAGGTCCACAATGACCGGCCTCTGCTCGCAGCAGTGTGGAATGCTGCCGCCCTTGATCCTGGAGCAGTTCCCTTGCTCGGTGGCCTCGGCTCCTCTCATGTCCCAGATCACTTCGTCGCCCGCCCATTTCCAACCGAACCTCCAACCAGGACTCTCCACATGCCTAAAGAGCTGGTTATTGTATATATTGACCATCGCCTGTAGAACATTGGCAAAAAGTATAAGGAAACCAATTCTAGACCGATGTGGGAATTATAGTCTGGAATCGATTTCTTTATCAAGAAATCGGTATATGAACATACCAAAACATAGAAGAGTGCGCGATTCGAACTTTCAACAATAAAGAACCATGACACAAAATCAAACAGGTCTTGGGTTCAAAATGATCCTTCCAGCTCAACAATCCAACACAAACATCCTGAAATTCATCACTGATCAAGACTTATTGCATTATCATGGGGTCGATTATGAATCACGACACGCGTTAAGGAGGCTCCACAACAAATTCAACAAGAATTTTTCAAAGGGATCCTTGCCTTCAGCCACTCGACACGAGATTCTACGATAGCTTGAACCACCTAGAACAGATTCCGACTACTTGGCTCAGAGGTCAGGGATTTTGTCGAGACTATCGCTCGGTCATAGACTTCGGTAGAGAAGCCATTGGTGAACTTCAGATACTAATCATCATGAATTCGAGAGTAGCACCCTCTGAATGTCGAATAGTTCCAACTAAATGAAAACCTCTGTTGTTCGATCTACGCAACCCTGAATGGTTTGGTTCAAACCGTGATGGACGATGAAATTCTTGATTATTTGTCAACAAGTAATAGGAGCCCAATGTCAGAATTAATCTTTGGGTTATTGAAAGCTTTGTCCTGAAATTCTTGATTATTTGTCAACAAGTGATCCCTTGGTGGCTTTTGGGATTAACTCAAGTTTTTTATATCATTTTAGAAATCTAGCACTAATATTTTTAGGGTAAATTACACTTTGCCCCCCCTAGCGTTTCGATCAAAAACACTTAACCCCCTGTAGTTTATTTTGTTCCAAATTGCTTCCTAAAGTTTGAAATATTAGCACAATACCCCCTTTTGTCAACTACTTAATTTCCTCGTTCGGTAATTTTTAATCCAATCAAAACTGAATTGAAGAGGTCAAAATATAGTTTTTAAACTATAGAGGGATTAAATGTTTTTTTAGATAAATGTTAGAAGGTGAAGTGTAATTTATCTATTGTTGTAATAACTAATGCCCTCTTGTTGCATGATATTTAAAGAAAACCAAGCAATTGTTTTACAAATAATCCTTCAATGTAAAATGATTTTGTTTTCAAACTTTTTCTTCTCAAATAGGGCTAATATGGAAATTTTTAGAGGGGTTATTTTAACTTTGACCCCCAAATTTTGCATTGAATTAGACTTTACCCCCCATCTTTTCATTAATTTTGCATTGACGGAACAGTTAGTTTTGGGGGGTAAAAGTCTAATTAATGAAATATGGGTGGTAAAGTCTAATTCAAGGCAGAATTTGGGGCGCAATGTCAAATAACCCTTTTGTTTGTGGGAAATTTTATTCATACCCCCAAAAATCTGTAATTAGCCCCCATTTTCAACAAACTTGAACACACCCCATTTTTTTTTTCATACCCCATTCCTGTCCCAGAAATACCCTTACCCCTTACACCCCACCATCAATGCACCCCAGTTAAATAGCCCGCTCCAACTTGATTATACCCAATCAAATACATACCCCCTTAGTATACCCCAATTATATGCACTATTGAATACACCTCACTTTTAAATAAACCCCATGCTGTTGGCTGGTACTTGAAGGCACAGGTAGGGCTGCAACTAGGGCTGGCAATTTCGGACCCGACACGAAGTTAGCGGGTCTAGGTCAGGGCTAAATGGGTTCGGGTCGTAAACTGGTCGACACGATAGACCTGTTTAATAAACGGGTCAGGTCCGGGTTTAGGGTCTGGACACGATAGACCTGGGAAGACCCGTTTAGTATTCAACGGGTCGTGTCGGGTCGGGTCGGGTCGGGTCTACCAGCAATCCGATACTATAATATATAATACCAGCGAGTCTTTCGGGTCAGGTCGGGTCGAGTCGGATTGGGTCGGATCGGGTCAACTGAATAGATCCGTGTAGTAAACGGGTCTTGCCGGGTCTTATTGTGTCTACCCGTTTATTAGCGGGTCGGGTACGGGTTTAGGATCTAGACACGATTAGTTAAACGGGTCGGGTCCGGGTCTAGGGGTTTTGGACACGACACGAAACCCGACACGACACGAACCCGACCCGACCCGACCCATTGCCACCCCTAGCTGCAACTTGGGCGGGCCAACCCGAACCCAACATGACTTTGGGCGGGTTAACCCGAACCCACCCCGCACAACCCGGCTAACCCGACGGGTTGGGCTTGGGCTAAGCTTAAACAAACCTTGGGTTGGGTTGCGGGTACAAAAGACGCTGAGTAAGGGCTTTGGGGTAAAAAAAAAAAAAAGGGCATTGTTGGTATTGAAGAATTGTTTGAGTAAGTTATTGAGAAACGATAGGGAGATGGGGGCTAATTACAGATTTTTGGGGTATGAATAAAATTTCCCTTTTTTTATTTGACATTGCCCCCCAAATTTGCCTTGAATTAGACTTTACCCCCAATACTTTCATTAATTAGACTTTACCCCCCAAAATTAACTGTTCCGTCACCTCACCCCCCAAAACTTTATTTCTTTTCGGTCAGCGCACCCTTTTCTCTTAGATGGTGAGCTGACTGAACAGTTAGTTTGCGGGGTAAAGTCTAATAAATGAAAAATGGGGGGTAAAGTCTAATTCAAGGCAAAATTGGGGGGGCAAAGTCAAAATAACTTTTTTTGCGGTCCAGTTCGTACCCAAGAACGCAACCCATTAGCAGATTTGGGTCAAAAAAAAATAAAGCCAAGGGTTAGTGATCAATTCAAGATAGATGGGAGGACCCAGAGGGCGGGTGAGGAGGATCAGATTACCGTGTATCCGTCGTCGCGGAGTACCTGGAAATCCCACTTGATCACGATGTTACCAGCGGGGTCAATCGTATCGTAAGCACCTGCATCGCGAGAGGACGTACGCTGTCGGTCGGGATCGAGAGAGCAGCCGAAACCTTCATTTCACCCGATGAGAGAGAAGGTAAAGTAACTGCAGACCTGCGAGACGGGAGAGGAGAAGCAGGAGGAGACCGAGGCGGAGCAACAGGAGTCCGGCGGCTTCGGCGGCGGTGGAGCTCGTCATCTCACACAGAAGAAAGAGAGAGAGAGAGAGAGAGTGGGACGGACAGAGCGAGGGGTGAATAATGGTGAGAGGAGGAGAGACCGAGGGTCGCCAGATGTACGCATTGAAAGCTCCGAAACCGCGCTGAGGCCTTGACATAGTGAGGGGACATTCATCCTGGGATTCTTTCCATAAATGGCAACAGTCTCATGGGGGGAGCCAGCCGAGCGCCCCGGTGCGGTAAGCTACCCCGCGGGATCCTTCACCCCCCCTGCATTCCGTTTTTGGAGGGAGGGCCGGGCACGGGTGCCACGTGGCAGTCTATCGAAGGAGGGGGGGAGGAGGAACAGAGCGGAAGAGGAAAGGATTTGAATTGGGTGACGGGGCGTGGTAGCCAAGGCATTGAGCATTTTTTGTTACGCTGCAATTTCCTACGGACCAACCAGGATTTGCCAAGTGGACATTTGAAACCTATTTTCCGTTCTAAATATCCACGTGGCACATTCCGGTTGGACCGAGAGCAAGTGCTGTGTGACCGGCGGATAGCAAAAATTCTCTGAGCTAACGAGGAAAAGAAACGAAGGGAGATGAATCCGAGGTTTCTTTTGGCAAACGGTTCGACAACGGCAGAGGATCCTTTGAGGTCATTGCCTCATGTTAAATCGTAGGTGAAAACCAAGATTAAATCATAACCGTCCATTTCACCTCTCTCTTATGTGGATCAGTCGATGCTTGGCCACAAGTCATGACCTATGTATTTTCAAGGCTGTCAAAATTGGGTTGGACAAGTTTCAGGGACACCATAGTTGTCAGTACATCACCTATTAGTAACGAGAGAAAGAAATATATTGATTTTTAATAAACCCACAATTAGGAAAGCTCGCCAGTCACCACTCAGACAAGAGAGAGGCCCGGTTTCTACAAAGCAAGGGGAGATACATATATGCTATAGCACTTATTCGAACTCTGTGACCATGGCCATGGGTTGCATGTCTTACTGATTGAGCTAGCAGTTAGAGACGGTGCATTAAAACGTACAGATTTACACGTCACCATCTAGGGCGAAGTCATGAGCTAGCACATGAAAGAGGAGTCAGTGGATGGAAAGAAAAGGGTAAATTATACTCCCCCCCCCGAAGTTTAGCTCAAAAACAGTTAACCCCCCTATAGTAAAAAAAAAAAACAGAGATACATATATGCTATAGCACTTATTCGAACTCTGTGACCATGGCCATGGGTTGCATGTCTTACTGATTGAGCTAGCAGTTAGAGACGGTGCATTAAAACGTACAGATTTACACGTCACCATCTAGGGCGAAGTCATGAGCTAGCACATGAAAGAGGAGTCAGTGGATGGAAAGAAAAGGGTAAATTATACTCCCCCCCCCCCCCCCCCCCCCCCCCCCCCGAAGTTTAGCTCAAAAACAGTTAACCCCCCTATAGTAAAAAAAAAAAACAACATTTTGCCCCCTCAGATTCAGTTTTGACCATATAAAAGTTACCAAATGAGGAAATTACGTAGTTGCCAAAAGGGGTATTGTGCTAACATTTCAAACTTTAAGGTGCGATTTGGAACAGAATAAAGTACAAGATGGTTAAGTGGTTTTGAGCTAAACTCAGGAGGGCAAAGTGTAATTTATCCTAAAAAAAATTGTTATTGCTCTTGGATCGGCTCGAAATAAAACCTAACATTCATATGTAAAGTATAACCAAATTAAATAGACCGGGCAAACTCACGTCCAAAGAACAAATGATCAATGGATTCATTCTCATTTTGCAAAATAGACACATCTTGCCCATCTCGATTATTCTTTATCCATTGCTTCTCCAGTCGATAAGGCATTCGATAAATCTCACCAGACAAAACTAATAATCATCAGTAGAACTTTATTCACCTTCCAAACCTTCTTCCTCCATTCCCATTTCCCCTCAGTAGAAGTTGAGCCAACATATTCCTCTAAATAGAGACAATGATCGGCACACTTCATAGTAAAAGTGCCCATGTAGATTTTTGATCCATCCCAACCGGTCTAGTTTAAGGTCATCCACTTGAAGCTTGATGTAACTGATAGCCTTCAGTGTTATATTATCAACTAGTCAGAAAACCGGGAAATATCCGGATGAACTTGATGCACGCCACTTGGCACAGACAACATCACAGCCTTCCAAAAAAGTGTCAATATTATAGTGACTGTGATTTACTCATTGGGGTGTGATTCACTTGTTAGAGAGAGATAATATTAATGATTTTCTTAATTAACATGAAATGATCATTAACTGTCATTAAATGGGTGTAGGTTTTTAATAGGATTTATGAGAGAGAGCCGTGTTAACACACAGGAGAAGGATTATGGTTTTTCAAAAGATGTCCACATGGCACAACGCGGGAGAGAGGGCCCGATTTTAGTGTTATACTAGTAAGAAACCCAAGCAATCTCCAGATGAACTTGATGGGTGCTATCACAGCCATCCGAAGAAGTGTGCAATCTGGAGTGAGTGTGATTCACTCACTCCATATTAACATCAAATGGTTTTCCTAATAATTTTCCTAATTAAAATCAAATGACCATTAAATGCCATTAGGTATTTATCATCTTTATGGTAGGTTTCATTTGGATTTAAGAGAGAGACTTGCGTTCACTCACGGGAGAAGGTTTCATGATATTTAAAAGTGATCCATGTGTCACAATACGGGAGAGAGGGCTCCATTTTAGCATTATACTATTAGATTAGTAAGAAACCCGAGCAATGCCCTGATAAACATGATGCATGCTACTTGGCAAGGAAGACATCACAGCTATCTCGAAGAATTGTGCAATTTTGAGTGAGTGATTCACTCGTGGGGGTGTGATTCACTTGTTAGAGAGAGAGAGAGAGAGAGAGATAAAGTACTAATGGTTTTTCTAATTAACATCAAATGATCATTAAATGCTATTGAATGGGTATTTATCATATTTATAGTAGAATTTTAAAAAAATTTATAAGAGAGGTGTTCACACATGGGACAATGCCCGAATAAGCTTGATGCATGCCATTTGGCACATATGACATCGTAACTATTCGAAGAAGTGTGAAATCTGAAGTGAGTGCGATTCACTTGTTAAAGAGAGAAAGAGATTTTGAGATCAAATGACTATTAAATGCAATTGAATAAGTATTTATCATTCTTATGGTAGGTTTTTAATATGATTTAAATGTGAGCCGAGTTCACATATGGAAAAAGAATTCTGCCTCTTTAAAAGACATTCATCTGTCACAACATAGGAGAGAGGCTTCCATTTTAGTATTATACTATTAGACTTGTAAGAAACCCGGGCAATGCCCGGATGAACTTGGTGCACATGCCACTTAGCACAGATAAAATCACAGCCGTCCGAAAAAGTGTGTAACCTAGAGTGATTGTGATTCACTCGTATGGGTGTGATTCATTAGTTTTGCGAAAGAAAGAAAGGTAATACAAATGATTTTTTAAATTAATCTAATGACCATTAAATACCATTGCATGCGTATTTTTCATCTTTATAGTAGGTTTTTAATAAGATTTTATAATAGAGAGCCGTGTTCACACATGGGAAGAGATAAGGGCTCTTCTAAATTAGTCCACATCTATATAACATGGCATGGCAGTTTTGTGCTAACTAGGACAAAATGGAACCAAATACTGACTAGACAAAAAAAAAAACAGTGATCACAGCCGTCAATCTCTCTATCTCTCTCTCCAGATCTCTCTCTCTTCTCCTCGGATATTTCTCTCTCCAACTCTCCGTCTCTCTTTCTTCCCCCGACTCTTTCTATCTCTCCTCCGTTTCTCTCTATCTCTTTTCCGTTTCACTCTCCCTCTCTCCGTCTCTCTCTCTCCTTATCTCTCTCTTCCCCGGACTCTCTCTCTTCCCTCGACTCTCTCTATCTCTCTCTCCCCCCGGTTCTCTTTCTCTTCCCCGGACTCTCTCTCTTCCCCCGACTCTCTCTATCTCTCTCTCCCCCCTTGATTCCCTCTCTCTGACTAACTTTCTCTATCTCAGTCGCTCTCCCCTCGGTTCTCTCTCTCTCCTCTGTTTCTCTCTCTTCCCCTGACTCTCTCTATCTCTCTCCCCCTAGTTCTCTCTCTCTCTAACTAACTCACTCTCTCTGATCTCTCTCTCTCTTCCTTCGACTCTCTATCTCTCTCTCCCTCGGTTCCCTCTCTCTAACTAACTCTCTCTTTCTCCCACCCGACACCCACTCCCTCCCCGACTCTCTCTCTCTCCCCCCAGTGTTTTCTCTCTCTCCTCCATCTCTCTCTCTATCTCTATTCCCCCCGACTCTCTCTATCTCTCTAACTAACTCTCTCTCTCTCTCGCTCCCACCCACTCCCTCCCTGGTTCTCTCTCTCTCTCCCCCTGGTAGGGTTGGCAATTTCGGACCCTTCACGGCAGACCTGACATGAAGTTAGTGGGTTTGGGTCAGGGTTAAACGGGTTCGAGGCGTAAACGGGTCGACACGATATACCCGTTTAATAAACGGGTCGGGTCCGTGTTCAGGGTCTGGACATGGTAGACCTGGGAAGACCCGATTAAAATTCAACGGGGTGTGTCGGGTCAGGTCTACCCGCAATCCGATACTATAATATATAGTATTAGCGGGTCTATCGGGTTAGGTCGGGTCGAGTCAGATCAGGTCAACTGAATAAACCCGTGTGGTAAACGGGTCTAACGGGTCTTATCAGGTCTACCCGTTTATAAACGGGTAGGGTACGGGTTTAGGATCTAGACACGATTAATTAAACGGGTCGGGTCCGGGTCTAGGGGTTTTGGACACTACCTGAAACTAGACATGACACAAACCCGACCCAACCCGACCCATTGCCACCCCTTCTCCTCGGCAATGTTTTTAAAGTCGGACCGGAAAGCAAACCGAAAAGGCATCCGGTTCGGTCCAAATCGGTTTTTAAGTAGATATTTACTAAATTCTCCAATGAAAATTTTGATTCCTGGATTAACAGACAAATCAGTTTATTGAAAGATCGAACCGAAACATGTTCTGGTTTCGATCCAACCTGGTCGGACCATCCGGTCTGGTCCAGTTTTCAAAATACTGTTCCCCAGTTCTCTCTCTCTCTCTCTCTCTCTCTCTCTCTCTCTCTCTCGCGTGCGCGCCCTCTCTCTAACTAACTCTTTCTCTCTCTCCCACAATCGAGAAAATCTATGGTGTAACCGTGATGCCAAATCACTGGTATCACAGGCAAATCAATCCGTTTAGCACAACTATAATTGCATCATAGCCACACGATGGCAGTCGCCATAGATCTCTCTCTCTCTCTCTCTCTCTCTCTCTCTCTCTCTCTCTCTCTCTCTCTCTCCGGGTGGCAGGAGAGAAACCCAAATCTTCTGCCCTATTTCTCTGCACCCAAGTCACAACCCTATGTTACACCCATACCTAACCGGTGCATCGCACTCACCCCAACCGATAGGCAAAGAGACGACAGTGATTAGGTACATGTTGGTGCTTTATGTCACTGGTCCAATCAGAGTCGTTTTCTTTGCTTGCCAGTTGGGACTGAGTGCAATGCACCGATCGAGTACAGTGCAATGGACGGTTGTAACTTGGGCGGCAGACGATGGGGCAGATAAATGGGGCAGAGGATTTGGGTTCGGGGTGGTGGGGGGTGGCGATGCCTAGGGGTTGTGTTGTCGCCGAAGGCGGCCCGTTGCAGTGCCGACAGGCACGGACATTCACTAGTATCACAACATGGGAGAGAGGGTTCCATTTTAGTAGTATACTATTAGATTAGATACCCCAATGTTGGAGGTGATCAACATGCCAAGTATGGGAATCTTCATCAATGAAGTTCACTTGCATTTCCTTCTCAGGCCTTCAATCTGTGGTAGGCTTGAAACCATGGATGAATGGGACCCACGGGTAGGGCTGGCAATTTTGGACCCGACACGAAATTAGCGGGTCTGGGTTTGGGTTAAACGGTTCGGGTTGGAAATGGGTCGACACGACTAACCCGTTTAATAAATGGGTCAGGTTTGGATTTAGGGTCTAGACATGGTAGTCCTGGGAAGACCCGTTTAAACTTCAACGGGTCATGTCGTGTCGTGTCGGGTTGTGTCTACCCGCAATCCGGTATTGTAGTATGCAGGGTAATATTGTAGTACATAGTATGTATTATGTAGGCTAATATTGTAGTCTTGTTTCCAACGGGTTTTATCGGGTCAGCTCGGGTCGGGTCAACTGAATACGACCTGTGTGGTAAACGGGTCTAACGGTCTTATTGGGTGTACCCGTTTTATAAGCAGGTCATGTACAGGTTTAGGGTCCAGACACGATTAGTTAAACGAGTCGAGTCCGGGTCTAGGGGTTTTAGATACGACCCGAAACTAGACACGACACGAACACGACCCATTGCCAGCCCTATCCACAGGGTTGAGAAGGCTTCAATTGAATCGTCATTCCCCACGAACCAGCAACAACCCTCTTGTAGCTCTTCTCTAGTATCAAGCATTCCTTTCCACACAAAGGAATGATATTGCTGTTCCTTAGCTTGTCAAAAAGATGTACCCTGTAAGTATCCTAACTTTATTACTAGTAAGAATCCCGGGCATTGTCCGGATGAACTTGATGCACGTTATTTGGCACAGACAGCATTACAGTCGTCCGAAGAATGTGCAATCTGGAATGAGTGCGATTCACTCACTCCACACATACTATTTAGGGGTGTGCTTCGGTTCGAAACCGACCTATTTAGGCAAAACCCAAACCGATCCAACCTAGGTCGGTTTTGAGAATTTACAATCCGATACAAACCGATTGAGACTGAAATCCAATCCAATCCAATCCAATTAAAGTCGGTTTGGATTGGATTGGATGGTCGGTTTGGGCTTTGGCCCATATGCTTACTATTTTTTTTTTTATTTGGACATAATTTCAACTTTAAATGATTATTTTAAAATTTATAAAATGATACTACATTACTTACCAAAATATCAAATTATCAACAACAATACCATTATGTCCACAATATTCATATCCATTAAATATTAAAAACTACAAAGTACAGTTTTAACAATTAAACAAAAGTTCACAACAGTTACCACTAAATTAGTAAATTATAAACCGGAGTCCGGTTCGGTTCGGTTCGGTTTAGGTCGGTTTTTAATTGATAAATCCGATAACCGATCCAATCATATCGGTTTTGAGAAATCCTGATCCAATCCGATCCGTTGAGTGTGTCGAAACCGATCAAATTCGGTCGATTTGGTTTGGTTCGGTCGGTTGAGTTTGGATCCTGCACACCCCTAATACTATTGAATTGATATTTATTATCTTTATAGTAGGTTTTTAATAGGATTTAAGAGAGAGAGAGAGAGTCGCGTTCACACGCACACACACATACACGCACGAGAGAATGATTCACCAAACCTAAAACTCCTATTCCCAAGCCCCCTTATGCTTCCATGTCTTCAAATAAACGTGATTCTTACTATCTTGAAATCCCCACCAAAAGCCTCGTTGAATAGTCGTCATCTTATCAATAACTGCTTGTGGGTAATCAGCAGAAGGATTTGATAATAAATGAGGATGGAAGAGAGTCTATTTGATCAGGAGTTGTGTCCAGCATGTGATAAAATGTTGGATTTCCACCCCTTTTAATTTTGATTAAGCAGCTTTGGCAATGAGAAAAAAAAAAGAGAGAGCTTTTCAGAAAAAAAAGTAGAAGGGGGCGTTGCGAGAATCGAACTCGCGGCCTCTCGCACCCGAAGCGAGAATCATACCACTAGACCAAACGCCCTTTGATGTACTGGAGATATTGGCAAGTGAATTTAGCTAATAAACTTGAGGGCGCGTACTTATTTCGTGATATTCATCCACGCCTCCCTCCACAATCCACGATGGCATCCGCTACTCTTCGCCTCCATCTCGCCCGTCCGCCCTTTCCCCTCCTCTCCTCTCTCCACAGAATCCCCTTCCCTCTCTCCCTCCCCTACCCCGCGCTCTCTCCTCCCCTCCTCTCGTCCGCTCGTCGTCTCATCTCCTCTTCTTCATCCCTCCCCCCCACCCCCTCTCCTCCTCCATTTCCCCACCTGCTTCACGACCTGCAAGACGGCGGCGACGGCGACGGCGAACCCGACCTCGCCTCCGGCGCGGATGATCCACAAGGAGGTGAAGGGGGAGTGCAATCCGACCCCGACAGCACCGAATCGCCAGTCGCCGCCTCGCTGCCGAGCTTCCCGTCCCCGAATCTGACCGTCAAGGAGAAGAAGGAGCTGTCGTCGTACGCCCACAGACTCGGAAAGAATCTGAAGTGCCAGCAGGTCGGGAAGTCCGGCGTCACCCCCTCCGTCGCCGCCGCCTTCGTTGAGAACCTCGAGTCCAACGAGCTCCTCAAGGTCCCTCTCCCCTTGTGAATCACTTCCTTTGCCTTCATCACTTCATACAATCTGAAGACATCCCATCGTCTTCATCAAAACCTAGTTTAAATGTCACTTAAAACCCTAATTTGGTGGACACTAAACCCTATGGCGCTGATGAGTCCTTTCTACTGTACTGCTTACTGCCATGTAGCTTCTTGTTTCTTATCCCTTTCCTTTTAGGCTTGCATTAATCATGGGTAAATTACATTTTGCCTCCCTGAATTTTAGCTCAAAAACACTTAACCACCCTGTAGTTTGTTTTGTTCCAAATCGCTCCATAAAGTTTGAAACTTTAGCACAATACCCCCTTTTGTCAACTATTTAATTTCCTTATTTGGTATTTTTATCTGATCAAAACAGAATTGAAGAGGGCAAAATGTAGTTTTTTAAACTATAGGGGGCTTACGTGTTTTTAAGTTAAACTTCAGGGGGCAAAGTGTAATTTACCCATTAATCATTCCCTTCAAACCTGGAAGAGTTTTGACTTCGATAAAGTAGAGGTTTTGCGCTTCACATAGAGGTCAGGGCTAATCGCTTCCTTGTAGCCCGTGAAGAGTCAGCCATGAATACCCTGGTAGCGCCTACCCTTTCACTTCACTAAGAATTTCAGACACCTTCCACCTCTAGTAGAATTGGAGGAACAATGAACATATCTAAAGTGTTCTTGTCCACGTCCTTATGTTGCGATTTTGGTGGTAATTGTGTAACAATGCCAAACACCCCCTATAATGCTGCCGTTTCTCCGCTCTCCATGAAGTTTCAAATCTTCATAGAAATTTGGGCTACACCATATCCTTTGGAAAGTTCATTAAATGGGCATTAGCACGAATCTTCCCCAAAATCTCATATGGTATATAAAGTGTAGTTGAGGAACCTTAAGGAAAACTTCTGATTCGAACCTTTATATCCTCTTTTTGAGACTCAATGAAACTGCAATGAGCATATATTTCCAATTGTATGTACCTTATGTTATTATTTAACCTAATCATATAAACCCCATAGGGGTATTTGGCAAAGGTTTTTTTGCGGGTTCAATAGGTCTAGTTTCAAATGAAGGTGTGAGATCATTGGCTAACTGGGCAGTTAACTTCTAACATTCTCAAATGATTAACATATTTGCTGCATGCAGACAACCATGGGAAGGCCTAGTTGGTCACATTGACATTGCTACTAACAAAGACCGGGAGGAAATCTCAATCTTACTATAGTGTGATCGTCTGTCTTCGTGGGAAATTATGTATTTAACATCTTTTAAAGAAAGGTTTGAGAACTCGTGTTTGGACTTGAAAAAAAATGAATTGATCGGGTTTGTCCGGTTCGGTTGTTTCAATAAAAATTGTTAAAAAACTAGAAAAAGAAATTAGTTAATAGGATTTGATTAGCCCGATTCGGGTCCAGATCGTCGTTTTAGACCCATGTCTTGTAACATACAAATCATGTAGGAACTACTAATTACATATAGCTCATTCTAACTTATTGAATGATGATCAAAAACAAATCCACAATAGATCCGAATCGGGGGCATAATACGGGTTTGTGTGTTCGAATCGGCCAAAATTGGAACTGGTTCAGGCGATCTGGTTTGGGTTTGAACGAACCCTCCATGTTAAGTCTTCAAACAACAAATCATGAAATTGACCTCTTTGCTTGTCTTAGAAAGTCCATGTAGACGTTTTTTAAAAACTTTACGGCATGAGTGATACCGGTTGCCTTCCTAGTTCCTGCAAAAAAGGATGTGCCATTGTCGAAAATTGTTCTACCCAAACCCATAAACTTATGCCCTTGAATGATTCTTTGCAATACTAGCAAAATTTGATTTGTTGTCTTACCACGCATGTGAAGCACAAACAACAGGGCATATAATCATTGTTTTGCTCATTTCTTCTGTTAATTCATAGGTTCAACAACGTTGATAATACGATTGGCACCTCTTTTCATATTTATAATGTAGGCTGCTTGAGCAAGGTTTGAGATTTCGATTTTGTATCTGGTCTCGGTGTTGACCAAAACCGAAATTTTAATCGAAATGTGAAAAAATTTCGAAATGGTAAAAAAGGGCCGAATTTGCGGATTTTTTTTTGAAATTTAAAATTTAAGTTTTTTATAGTTGTGTATACATATTGACTCGAATGGTTTGAAGAAAACATACACCAAACACATAGTAGGCTTGCATGGATCATGATAACCAATGTGGAATACCAGTAAACTGTAAAAAAAATGATAATCACCATATATTTATATAAATTTACCTAAACTTGAAATACGTTCGAAGATGATCTTGGTTTTCTAGCACACGTGATTTCGGTGGAAATCTCACCGAAAGCCACCGAAAGAGCCGACATCTCATTTCGAGGCCCCACAGCATCTGGCCAAAATTTCGTCGAAATCTTATTGAAATTTCACCTTTTGACCGAATTTTGCCGGTTTTGTCTGAAATTCACCGAAAACCACCTAAATGTCCCGAAGTCACCCGAAATCCAGACTTTCGGGGTTTCGCATGGGTGTTTCGTTTCCGTAACAGCCGAAACCAAAATTTTGGTATGGTTGACCGAAATCTTAATCCATGTCCGTGAGGGATAGACTCCTTAACATTTTGTTTACTTTTATTATTATTATTTTTGTTTTAGGTTTATCAACCTATTCTTTGAGTAAACTGTTTTAAAAGGATGTAAGGCTGTCCTATAATGTGGGGATGCCCATACTAGTGTTGTCAAGGCGGCCAGGCGTTCTGAGGCGAGGCATAGGCGACAAATTTATTTAATATTGAAAAATATATATTAGATAATATTCAGATTTGAACAAATAATATGCATAATACCATTAATAACTTCATGTGAAATTAATGTAGCAACCAAAATCAAACATTTTTATCCAAAAAGAGTGTTCATGTCATTATTGTCATACTAAATCGCTAGAAATGTGAATACGTAAAACCATGCATATTATGCATCATTAACATGTAACAATCAATATATCAAATTATGTTACTATTAAAAATTATAACTTAGAAGTTAGAACATTAAAAACTCTAGGTCCATAACATTCATTTTGAAACAAATCACACTTAATAGGCAAACCCTAAAAATTAAGCACAACCCTAAAATTAGAGAAATGAAAGCACTATAGAGAATAAATCACATGTCTATAGAAAGGTAATTCAAAGAGAACAAAAAATCCATAATCAAACAATAATAATAACCCTGGTAAAAAATGAGACAAACTATAACTTAGGACAAAGAAAATGATATTTAAGTATATGAATCATACGTTGAAAAATGAAACAAAAAGAAGAAAGAAAAATTAAAAATTTCAAAAAAGCCTTTTTATATAGATCGCTCGCTTAGGCCCTGGCCTAGGCGACCGGGTCCGAAAAGGCCTAGGCGATGCCTCGACAACACTGGTCCATACTCGCCTAATGTTCGCATCTCATTATAGCTTAGGTGTCATGGCAAAATTGACACAATGAAAGGGATCACCACATGCTAGGGAATCTAAAGGCTAAGATCCAATGCTAAGTGTTGATTTGACGAATAAGCTATCCATATGTTCCAATTCACTATCCATACTTTATCATTTCTCTATCCATCTATTTCCGCACCTCCTTTGTATCTTTACTCATTTTATTGTTATATCTCTATCAATATCTTCCCTTTTCGTATCTATACTCTCGATAGGGGTGTAAATTGGGTCTGGCTTGACCGGGCCTAGAGAATTCAAGCCTGGATGAGCTTGTCGGGGTGGGTCGGGTGTTGATCCAAGGAACTAAACATGGACTCAGTCGGCTACACACATACTCGTGTTTTCGGACCGGGTTGGGATGAGTTCGGGCTAACATGTGGTTTCTTTATATAAAAAGAATTGTCAATGTATGAGGAGGTTTTGAACACTCAACATTAGAGTAAAAGACCAACACCTTCACCACTGTACGTTTTAGTTTTTATTAGATCTGTCAACGGATCGAATTTGGCTAATCAAATTTCGATCCGTTAAGTATATGGGCTATTGGACTCGGACTTTTATTGGACCGTTTTATTAAAAAACTCAATGCATATCTATTAAGTGTTGATCAGATTCGAATCAAAATCAGGTCCAATAATAGGTCTACATGGAGCGGTTGTGAATTGTGATATTGTTGAGTGTTGAATCCACAGAAGAGCAGTCGATTCCGGAATCGGGACTTGGAATGGCTAGGGTAAAATTTGAGTCTCTATCAGGGGATCATGATAGTCTTTTTTGTATTGACCTTGAGGGCCTTTGATTTAAAGCAATCTAATCTAACGATCTATAAAAATAATAAAATACAATATATTTTGTTATAGTTTTTCAGATCAGGTTCTTAACGAATTTGATTGGCGGAAATCCATATCTGATTTGTTAAGTAAACGAGGTCCCAAATTCGTGCCTTTATCGGATCATTGGATTAAAAAAACCCATCCGTGTTTGACTTAATTTATCGAATTCAGATCAAAATCTGATCAATTGATTAGTCTAGTTTTTATTTTAGTACTTAAACTATACATATATGTAGTACATATAGAATATTTGGATCGAGTTCTCAAATTGGGCTTTTGGGCTTCTTTTCTTACCAGGTTGGGCTACGGGCATGGTGGCAACCTGATCCCGACCTGAGGCATGTTTGGGCCGGGTCAGATTTGGGATGTTGACTTTCTATCCGGGCTTGGGTTGACGTTTGTTTTTAAATCCCCAACTCTTGATATCCCTATCCATATATTCATCTTTCAATATATTCCTATCAATATATTTTTGTTTCCTCGTATCCTATCTTTTAATTCTATTTTTTCTTTCATTTTTCCTACGTCCTTTGCTTATGAATTAATCAAAGTCCATAAAAAAGTTATCAAGGTTCTAAAAAGCGCTAGGTGCTAGTCGGGTGGTGGGGGGCCACCTAGCGCCTAGGCGATGTCTATGTGTTTTGGCTTTTTTTTAATAATTATTTTGATATTATATGTAATATATAATATTGTCAACCAGCCCGTCTAGATTCTTTGTATGGATATATAGAAAAGATTAGAAAATTGTTAATATTGTCAACCAGTCCTTTTGAGCCCGCCTAGACCGCCTCCTTGCCCCGCCTAGCTCCGCTTGGGAGCTTGGCCGCTTTTCTGCAGCGCCTAGGGAGTAGGTTGGGCGGTGGGGGGCCACCTAGCACCTAGGTGGCCGTCTGGGCCACTTTTTTGAGCGGAGAAGTTATAAAAGATTTTAGATTGATGATCATGACTCGTTGGCCCATATTATCGTATAAAGAGCTTATTGACAAAGTTCTTGATATATTGTGCTTACAACATCTTCACTTATTTTTTATGAACTGCTGCTGCCTATTCATGATGATATCAGCTTTAAAATTTTGGTTTTGATTCTTTTGAACATGGTATTGATTTTTATAGCTTGATTGATCTATTTTATTTTTTAGCTTGTTATGCTGAATTTAAGATACAGGGTTGAATGACTCGTTAGTTCCTGATCAATCTCTTATTACGTCTAGAATCTAGATCCCTTTCTACATCATGTTAGGCCAATAGAACCAGTCCTTGATCATGCCTGACACCCAAAATAGGCTGTGGGCCCACCTTGTGCAAGAGATCAGTCTATTATACTCATTTCAGTCTAGTTGAACGAACCTTGCTATGTAATACATATAAATAAATGCTTTACGGAGCCCCTCTTTCGACCAGCGTCCCAATTATCTCTCATTAACAGATGGCCCTGCCCCTACATTCCATCATATTCACCTACCGTGGCCCATGTCTCATCAATTGTGTGCATCCTGAGATTCCTATGGGAACGACATGCACCTTCATCAGCTTTCCCTTCAGCTGTTATGGTAACAATTAGTGGAAGGTTTACGTGTCTGACTTGTTCTTGAATGGCACAAGCAGCTCAAAGTGCATGGCAGCTGCCCAGGGGAGCTAAGTGGCGTGATACAACAACTTGAGGAGGCAACTGGATCGGTTGCTGTCAATCAAATTGGCCGATCGGTGATTCTTTACAGGCCCAGCCTCAGCAAGATGAAGAAGAAAGAGGCTCAGAGTGCCAGGAAAAGCTGGAATCCCAAGCGCACGGAATCACTTACCACCTTCCCGTTGCGGAAGAAAGGGAAATAAAGTCAGAGGCAGCATAAGATCCGCCACGCCTGAGTTCCTTCAAGTGATTGGGTAAAAGGTGTAGCCTCTGTTAAGTGTCAAGGCCAAAAGTAGGTATGATTGTCCTTACACACCTATTATGATTTTCATTTCGCTATCATCTGACGAGCCGAGTAATTTGTGCTATGCTATTAATCGGGTAAAATGAAGAAGGCTAGAGTAGGAGGCAGGATCTGTTGATTTGCCCTGTTTTGATCCCATGAATTTCCTGATATATTGGAAGTTTAGTTCTGTATAGTGTCTTTTTAATCAATTCTTTGTCTTTAATGTTAACTGACATATTTAAAAAGAATTGCATTCTGTTTGAAGTTTACATTTTGGTGATAAAGCATCATAAAACATTTGAGAAAGAACGACCAAAAGACCTGCACGATCCACATGAAACTGACCCATTTTAGGCATACAATGAGGGAGAGTGGGTATGAGGGTTGTGAGGAACTATGGTCACTCATAATCCTGATTATGTTTCTCCTGATTTGTAAAATTTTTAAAGCATGTTTTCCCTCTCATCAAGACTTTTTGTTATAAATAAATTCAATTGAAACTTATATATCTCTATAGTAAGGGACTAGGAGTGCGGCCCAGAAATATAACATAAGATAAAACATACATTTAGGCTGCCGAACCAAATGCCCAAAGATGAGTGCAATTCACCGTAGTTGCCTTTCACGTATTGAGGTGTGAACGCAATTAATGACAAACAGCTGTGATTGTGAGAGGGGAATGGTTTTATTAGGCATCGAGGTGTGAACGCATGCATAGATGGAAAGAGAGTGTGTTTTGGCGGTCGATTGTGTTTTGCCATCCTGCCTAAATTAATGATCGACTATGTTTTATTGCCGAAGGTGGCCTCTGCAGTGCAGACAGGCACGGGCATTACTAGTGTGTGTGTGTGTGTATATATATATATATATATATATATATATATGAGAAACAAGATGCTACCTTCGAAAGCAGCATTTTTCGCTGCTTTGAAAGGTCGCCGGTGGTTATCAAGGAATCAAATATCTACATATGTCGGTCGAAATCATCGACATATGTCGGTTTTTGGAGGAAAAAGCCTGAAATGTCGACGTTACATTTTGTCGATCGACATTGTTGGTCCAATCGACAGATGTCGGTGGTTTGTCGGTGCTGTCGGCAAAAAGGGCATGTGAGTGTATAATTATTCCATTTGTCGAGCTCTTGTCAGTGCTGTTGGCGACAAATGTCTGTTTTTCGGTTGATTTCGGTGACAAAGGTTATTATGAAGTTTTGTTGAAATATTTCATCTTTTTCATATCAAATGAACAAAATTGAAGTTTGACTGAAAAACGATAAATTTTCATTGAAAAACATCGAAATTTGACCGAAAACCGAAATATTTCCAATGAAATTTGTCTTTCCATTTTACAAAATTTCCACCAATAAATTACCGAAAAATGAAATATTTTCTTTTTTTGATCGACCGACATGGACATCGAAAAACGACATTTAAAACCTTTGTGGTTATCAAAACCATGAACGACGATAAAGGTTATCCGAGCTCATAATCGGGAGGTGCTAGAAGTCACCGGAGGTGGTCGCCAGCTGCGGATGTCGTTGGAGGTCGCCGGATGAAGTGAGTTGATGAATGGACGACTCATAATGGAAGTAGTCACCGAAGTCCTTTATCGGTGGACGTCGACAGGTGGTGTCAGTGAAGATCACCGGTGTAGGTGATCGGAGGTTGTTGATGTTGATTCTGATCGGAAATTACATGTGGCGCGGCCGTGGTGGGTTGTCAAAGCAGCAAAAATCTGCTTTGAGAGGTAGCGTCCCGCCCCCCCCCCCCCCCCCTCTTTCTCTCTCTCTCTTATACACA
The DNA here is from genome assembly GCA_947650365.1 of Chamaelirium japonicum. NCBI lineage: Eukaryota > Viridiplantae > Streptophyta > Magnoliopsida > Liliales > Melanthiaceae > Chamaelirium > Chamaelirium japonicum. The sequence continues at coordinate 45,459,736 of OX393550.1, forward strand.
CACACGCACACACACACTAGTGGAAGCCCGTGCTGATCGGCACGTAGCTGGCGCCTTCGGTGCAACCAACCCCCACCCCACTTCACGGAGAGAGAGATCATGGGGCAGAAAGAGAGAGATTATGGGTGTTGGGCTGCTCAGGTTGAGTGGCATGCCGCTGTTGCAGCCACTCGGCCTTGCCTGGAAGTGCTGGCCACCATGCCCGCTGCTGCAGTGGGATGATAGCAAGGGAGGCTCCGGTCGATTTTGTTGGGCCGTAGGGAATAGGCTTTGACTTCTGATGGTTGCATGTCATACAAAGTGGTCAAGCCATCGGCGCATCGCTCGGTGGGTCTCCGATTGAGGAGGGGTTGGGAGGAGTCGCGGATCGAGTGACCATCCTTCTCTCTGTCTCTTTCTCTCTAACACTCTCTTTTTTACTCTGAATCTCTATATGAGCATGCTTTTCTCTCTCCCTACTCTATGCTTCATCTCCTCTCATCCCCAGTCTCTCTCTCTCTCACCTCTTTCCCAATCTTTATTTTCATAATCAACAAGTGCCCACGTGCAGCTTGTAGTATGATTCCCTTTTTGGAATGCTACATAAGGGCAATTTTGGAGGGTAGAACGAGAACCACACTTGCTACCTGATGAACTGCTACCCATTCCCGACTGACTTGGTACCTCACAGTTGGGCCGTAAGAAAGTGCAGCAAATCCGTAGCATCGGATTGGGAAAATTTTCAGCACATCCTGCGTACGCTACAACCGTGGGCCGGGGGACCCACTGCTATTCAAGAGACATGGGGTAGCAGGCCCCACTGCTCAGCATTTGGGGGTAGTGGGCCCTAGCACTTAGAGCATGCTGATAGGATTTGGGGAACAGTTGTAGCGCACACAGGATGTGCTTAAAATTTTTCCCATAACACTTCTTAAAATTTGTCCGTAACACACACACACTCTCTCTCTCTCTCTCTCTCTCTCTCCTTCCTTTAATGATTTGATCCTGTTAAAATGCTACACATTCAATACCAAATATGGGGGAAAGATTAGGGGGGACCGCATTGATATAATCTCCCATTTGCCCCTCATTTTAACAAAGATACCCCTCAATATTTTTTTATTTACAATTTTTTTACATAAAAACCCTCTTCTATTTCTTAGGATTGGGAAAATTTTCAGCACATCCTAGTACGCTACAACCGTGGGCACATCCTGATACCCCTAAATATTCTTTTACAACTTTTTTTACATAAAAACCTTCTTTTTATTAGCTATTTTCTCCCTCCATCTCATCTCCCTCAAAATCCTGACCCTTTTTTTCATTTTAGACGGCTGGATATGTCATGACATAGTGGCAGACTTGTAAATAAGTCGAATGAATTGTAGCATAAATATATATATATATATATATATATATATATATATATATATATATATATATATATATATATATATATATATATATATATATATATATATATATATATATATATATATATATATATATATAGGGTCCCGATTCAGTGAGAAACCTTGTGCGAAATCAACCTAGAAGTTTTAGAATTTGATGAAACTTGGTAGGCATGCTACCTATGCCAAGTTGATCATCCTCATCAAAATTCATCAAATTCTAAAACCTCTAGGGGCATCAAATTTGATAACCAAATTAACGGTTTTTTATGAACGATCAGTAAATCTTCCTAACATTTGATGCCCCTAGAGATTTTAGAATTTGATGAATTTTGGTGAGGATGATCAACATGGCATAGGTAGCATACCTACCAAGTTTCATCAAATTCTGAAACCTCTAAGTCGGTTTCGCACAAAAAAGTTTCTCACTGGATCGGGACCCTATATATATATATATATAGGACTGGGTTCCTATGACATGTCATAGGGAGTACCCTATGACATATGGTTAATTAGTAATGCTAGAATGTTTAGAATGTGCTGAATTTTTTTGAGGGTGATCACCATACATTAGATATAATGTCTACAAAAAATCAAAGCATTCTAAAACTTGTTGGGGCATCAAATGCTAGAAGCTTTATCGGCCATCCATTTTAACCGTTAAATTGAAAATCATATTTGATGCCTTTAGAAGTTTTAGAATGAGCCGATTTTTTGTGGGGGTCCTATCTAAGATAGGGTGATGATCCTCATAAAAATTCAGAACATTCTAAATATTCTAGGGTTACTAACTCACCATATGTCATAGGGTACTCCCTATGACATGTCATAGGAACTCATTTCCCATATATATATATATATATATATATATATATATATATATATATATATATATATAGAGAGAGAGAGAGAGAGAGAGAGAGAGAGAGAGAGAGAGAGAGAGAGAGAGAGGAATGTAACAGTGAGCCATGAGATACAAGAGGAGAAACTGAGCTATGATCGAAAATGTCATCCTATAAGTTTTGAAATTTGGTGGGCATGTTGTTTAGGGTAAGATGATCATCCTCACCAATTTTCAACAAATTCCAAATCTTCTAGAGTCATCAAACGTGCTAAGAAAAATTAATGGTTATTATGGACGATCGATAAAGCTTCTACTATTTGATGACCCTAGAAGTTTTGGAATTTGTTGAAAATTGGTGAGGATGATCATCTTACCCTAGACTACACACCCTTCAAATTTCAACAAATTCTAAAACTTATGGAGTGTTTTTTTCGATCGTAGCTCATTTTCTCCTCTTATAGCTCAGAGATCACTGTAACACTCTTCTCTCTCTCTCTCTCTCTCTCTCTCTCTCTCTCTCTATATATATATATATATATATATATATATATATATATATATATATATATATATATATATATATATATATATATATAAAAGCTTACCAACCGGTACAGGGTAGTCTCGGTACCAGGGGGTTTTTTCGGTACCGGCCGGATCAAAATCAGTACGTATCAGTATCGGTCTGTATTTACAACCATGTCCTTAATTACTCTTTCTAACATAGCTAACATCACTCAAGCGACGAAGGAGTGCCTTATATCAAAGTGATGGAGTCATGGGTATGTTGGCGTGTTGCGACATTCGCTACCTACACGATTGCACTGACATTCGCAAATGAACATGCATGCTTAAACTAGTATTCCTTACCCTCAAATTTTTTGTCTTTACATTTTTCCTTTGTAATTTACGCACTCCATGCTTCAATCGATAAGATATCTTCGGGTTTTAAACTCGATAGTTCTAAGGATCCAGGACAACCTCTTGCCTTTTAAACTCTCAACTCTAATTTAGCATATCACGCATTGCTGGGTTTCGGCTTAAACTCCAAGGGATTGTTGAACAAAACTTCTGGGATGCCAGAAGTCGATTTGTACTCTGCGGAAGTCAAAAGTTACCAGATAAGTTGTTTGGTAAATAACCTATTTTTTTACCTATGCAGGAAGTCAGAAGTAGAAAATGGGACTTTTCAAGGAAGTAGCACAACCCTTAGATCTGGATAAGTAGCCTTTTCCAACAGTTGCTTATCTTCTAGGAACCAAGTTTTTGGCTGCTCATGCATTCTCTCATTCTCGAGCGCTTCTCACCTTTCCTCAATCACCTCCACACCGTCCACTTAAGGGACTCCGACCACCGACTGCTACTCCTCCGTCTGATTTCCACCTGTGACTCCTCCCTCCCTCCGGTCCACCTCTCTTTAACGTTCGACCTGATCGCCCACCCAAATGGCTTCCACCTCTCCACGACTCCTCCGTCCGGTTGCCTGTAGCTACGATTCCTCCGTCCGACAGGTTTGCCAGTACCGTTCTCCACTTAAATCTAGCATGTGTGAATTTTGTATTCTGAACTTCGCGTGTGAGTCGGAGTAAATCTTACCGATAGTTGAGGAATTTATGATTCACGCATGTTCTCATGAACTTCGTGTTTGATAATATTTTGAGGGATTCATGTGTTGCGCAAAATCTTATCTTATGAACTTGTGTGTGATATCTTCTATTTGTGTCAATTTTTTGTGTTGCATGCAACATCTCACGGACTTGTGTGTCATATATATTTGTTGTATTAATTTTTATTTATTCTGACAAATAAAAATCTATACACTGACCTAGTTTACAGACAAACTTTAAAAGGAAATCGGTGTGGAATGAACTTCATGATAGTAGGCTGGAAGAACTTAAGAAGTGAATCCAATCGAAAGACCATACAATAACACATACTAACGGAAAAAAAATCACCAACCGTCGTAACCATCCTTCGGACGATTGGGGAATCTGGGACAAAATGATGAATAGAACGTGGATTCGGATACAATCTGATTACAAGACCGTCGCAGCATCAGGTGGAGTTTGGGACGACTTTATTGACGGGCCATCGTATTATTGCTATCGTCGTAGTAAATAAGAATTTGTCATACATTGGTAGAAAGGGATATGAATGCAAAGTTTCATGGCCACATTTTCATCCGAAATAATATTTACTTTTGTTGTTACTGGAAGGGAGGCCGGGGACAACAAAATAACTTGCATTTATTACTAGAGACCATACCGATACCGTAGTTAATTTTTTGGGCAAATTATAAAAACCTCCTCTGCACTATGTACCGCATTTCCGACTGGTCCCTCAATTATTTTTTTTAACAACTTGTACCATGAACTATGCTCAGTTTGCATTTAGTCCCCTCCGTCAATTTTTATGCCAAAAATACCATTGCCCTAGTAAGCATTAGTGAAATATCTCAGAAATTGTCTTATGGAAATTAGTAAAGGTATTTTTGGTATGAAAAGGCGATGAGGGTGTTTGTTAGATACCCTCACACCTCAAAACCCGGGTTGTAAGGGGAGGTCCACAACGGGTATATTAAGCGGGTGATGGGTGCCTCCCTTACCGATGTGGGACTATCCGTTAACAGTGTCAAATGCAGATGGAGCATAGTTCAGGGTTCAATTTTTTCAAAAATAAAAAAATTGAGGGACCAATATGAGATGAGGTCATATTTCATGGGAGGTTTTTGTAAGTTGCCCTAATTATTTTGCATCCACCACTTAATAAGATTGTTTGTCTACCATTTTATGTTCCATAATATTATTAATTGTATATGTAGAAGAACTTGTAGGAAAATTAGTGTCTTCTTGTTTTTTCATGTGTTTTACCGGCAATCAAACACACCCCGAGGAATAATTCGCTCCACAATGTCCGTACCGAGAGTCGAGCCTCCAAGGGCATAATAGTCATTTGACAAAACTAGCAATTCTTTTGTAGCAACTAATCCAAGCAGTAAATGTGTTTTTTTTTTTTTTGAGAATCGTCCAGGTGAGGGGTGTTTGGCATGGACCCCAAGCAGTGTAGGGCCCGAAGAACCAAGCAGTAAGTTTGTCAGGGCATCTCAAACAGCCTCCTCCGATGCTCCTCAAATTGAAAATAGAGGAGCCAGCAGGAAAAACACGCTCCTAACAGCCTCGTAGAAAACTCCACATGGCTAAGCGTTCGAAGCTCCTCAATGAAGAGGTGCATGTGAGAGCTCCTCCAAATCATGCCAGCTGTCCATTAGCTTCTCATCTAACCGTTCATTTTTCACCGGCGCCGCCCATGTGGAGACGAACGCTCGACATCGTTGAGCCAAACGCAGCCTTGCAATGACTAGGGTTTGCCGGAAGTTCTTGAGCCATCCTGGGAGTAAACTTTGAGCAGCTTCGTTAACATTAGAATCATGAACGGTTTCATGTCTTACCAACTTAGTATCAATCAAAAGACTTTGCTTGAGGATGTTGTGGGTTTCTAATCTAAAAACTCTCAATCTGCGTCTTGAATAAATCCCAATGTAATGGTGGGGCCGCCTCCTGTCGTATCGTCAAGCTTTCCTAGATGTGGGGTTATTAAAAATCAGGACATTTTCTCACTCAAATGGTGAGTTTCGATCCTTGGTCTACTTGAGCCGGCGCACTAATAGGTGATGTACTGACCATTGGTCCCTAGCTTGAATAAGTTTTATTTCACATTAAGGATAATTATTTTATTTTATGTTAAGTCCCTGGTCAAATAATAGCTTTTTTGTGTTATTTTGACTTTGCCCCCCAAATTTGCTTTGAATTAGACTTTACCCTCTATATTTTCATTAATTAGACTTTACCTCTCAAAACTAACTGTTTAGTCAGCTCAGCAACTAAGAGAAAGGGTGAGCTGACGGAAAAGAAATAAAGTTTTGGGCGATGAGTTGACGGAACAGTTAGTTTTGGGGGGTAAAGTCTAATTAAAGAATATATGGCGGGTAAAGTCTAATTCAAGATAGGTTGGGGGGCAAAGTCAAAATAGCCCTAATTTTTTTTTATAATAATTCCCTTTTTACTATTTTGGGCCTAATAGTTTCTCATTTTGGATTAAATTGTTGCTCTGTTTCATCTTGTCTCGCACAAGAAAAAAAAAATCAGTCTAAAAAGAGTAACAATTTGGACCGTTGAGTAACTATTTTGTTCAAAAAGAGTAACAAAGGACTTATAGCAAAAAGTATTACTTGTCCTAGACTCAACGCAAGTTAACTTTTTCCATCCTTAACATTAGAATCAAAAAGGTCAGGGACCTACAGCTAATTTGAAAAAGAAAACAAAATAAATCATTGAGTTGATACCGTCACCCACTCTTCTTGATATCACACAGCTCACAATTTCAACCCACAAATCATGACAACCCCTTTCCATCATCCTAACGGTCAATTTCATCCTTCTATGCCTCTACCGATTTGATTTGGCTTCAAGAATGCTTTCTCTGATCGAGACAATGCAACCCAAGATCAAATTTGGATGCACCATTAAAGGGCCATTCCATCTCACAACGGTCACAATTAGGCACAGACTTTGAAGCCGACCGCCCATCGCATGGCCGACAACTCGTGATGGATCGGTACAAGGTGATATGGTGAACCGTCAAGGATCGATGAGCTCTATCGGCGATGGGCCCTCTTGGTAGGGTTTCGGATATCCGATGATTTTCCATCGTTTCATTAGAAATGGATCTATATCCATTTTCCTTTCCCAAGTGACAAAAACCTACCAACCAAAGGTTTTGTCTTATCTATATATCACGTGTGGGTTTCGACGGAAGCCCGCCAACCAAATGCGCCCTAACTAAGGGCGGACCCCCTACAATGGCGAAAGCAGAATTCGATCCTAGGTCTCTATTACAATGACCAAGAGATTTTACAAGTTAAGCTTGCTGACATCCTCGACACACGTCATCGATTACAAGGGCACGATCATGTACCAAGCTTTCGTACCTTTAAGAAAATACTATTTATCCTGATAAATTTCACAGATTCCTACGCACATAATGATGTGTTATGATCATAGCCGTCTGTTTCATCCAGTCACGATCGGTGAATCACACTCATCTCGGACCGGCAAACAAGGGGATGCTGTGATTGTATCCAACATCATTCTGTGTGAGAATCAGTCAAAGTTATCGGCATCGAAGGACTTAAAATAGTCCTCCCAAACCACGGAATCATATGGTTCGGGGTCTACCCAATGACACGTCCTCACCCGTTCGATCACCCGACCCTTATGATGGGAGCCCCCGAGGATTCTCTTGGTTGCCTGCAGATCTCACTAATCCGGAACCGTCCAATTAGACAAAAATAACAGATGTCGATGGCCGGATCCCATCAGGGGTGCGACTAAGCTAAGGACTTCATGTCGGCATGAATAGCATTGCTCTTGCCTTTAACATTGCACTGTATCTATATGATGGATATTATGTCTCTGGATATATGTATGAGAGTGTATTTATCAAATTTAATAAATATATTTCTACGACTGAGTCAGGAAGATGAAGTAGCTTAGAAGTAAAGCATATGGTGCGTAAGGGAAAATTTTTTAGCACATGTTGCGTATGCGACAACC
>OX393550.1:45472582-45482582 GCA_947650365.1 Chamaelirium japonicum
AATGATGCTTCTGGACTGTTCCCTAGTGTGCAAGGGGAAAGGAAGAAGTCTGATGGATTGTAAAAGGCTATGTCTGACATGCACAGGTAGTGGATAGGTGTAAAGTTTAGATCGGATGGCTCCCTACTCTTTAGTGAACAGTTAGATTCATCACTAAGCATCTGGAGCGACAACCTATTGCGTTTGCAGCGGAGGGTGGCACGTTGGGAAAAAAAATCCTATGGTATAACCGTGATACCAAAGCAGTTGGCATCATGGTTCAATCACAAATGTCAGAGCACCCCCTAGAGCACCATGACACGTGCATCATAGCTGCATGATGACAACCACCATGATAGGTGCATCGCACTCAGCCCCAATTGCACCCCATAAGTTTCTCTTACTTAAACGATGAAATGGAGATACCACGGCAATTGAGTCAATTACCAACCTTTGGATGACTTAGACCTCCAATTGAAAAGAGAAGAGGGGGGGGGGGGGGGGGGGGGGTGTGGAAGCATGAGTCAGCATGAAATCATAAGAAGTGGTTCCTTTCTTTTATAGAGTAACTAGTATGAACCTCTTGCGAGGCCCTGTAAATTGATGAATCGTAGCCGTCCATTACTTGCTTGAAGATCCTTCCGTCGGCTTGCCAATCCCTAAGAAGGTGCTGCCACATGGCACGCATGGGAGGCAATGGAAAGAGGACATACTTTTGCCCTAGTGATCGGACGCTCCAGATGCTCAATGATGCATTTGGATTGTTCCCTGTTCCCTAATGTGCAAGGAGAAAGGAAGCAGTCAGATGGATTGTAAAAGGAGTATGTCCGACATGCACATGTAGTGGCTAGGTATAAAGTTTAGATCGGATGGCTCCCTACTCTTTAGTGAACAGTCCAGATTCATCACTAAGCATCTGGATCCGTTGGATATGTAGCGGAGAGTTGCATGTTTGGAAAAAAAAATTCTATGGTATAATCGTGATACGATTGCAACCACCACGACAGGCGCATCACACTCATCCTCAATTGCACCCGATATGTTTCTCTGACTTAAACGGTGATCCCCACTAGAGAGATCGGCCCTGGCGTCTGTGATTGGTCCGTGATACCAGATGAGCTGCTATCACGGTTACCAATCTAGGACCCAGGGCTTATATTATAGATAGATTGATAGATAGTTACCAATATAATAAGCAAGTAATTGATATAGTAATAATAATAATAATAATTTGTGGTTATTATCATCTTAATTTCATAACAATTTAAGACGCCATGCTGACTTGAACTCCGACATCAGCAGATCGAATCTCGCTCCACCACGGAATCAATCATGGCAGGTAAGCACGGTTATCTCAAGTGCTTTGTCTACATTAAATCACCCAATAATCTGGACACTAGGAGGGTTAGGGTGTGATGCAGCTCCCTCGTCAGCTTATGCATGTCATGATGTCATCGGCGGCGCAAACTTGTGTGTCAGCTTCCTCCTTGGAGCTTTGGTTTGCTTGAGCTTGGCTTGGTCTAAAGCTTGGTTGTTCGAGCTTGGGCTTGGCTTGATTGGTAGTCGAGCCGAACCAAGTCTTGATTTGTTTGAGCCGAACCAAGTCTTGATTTGTTTGAGCTTGGCTCGTTTAGTAAATGAGCCTACTCGAACGGGGTTTTTACATATATTTATTGGGTCTATTCATGCATTTTATGAACTTATTTACAAAACTATTCATGAGCTTGCTCACGATTTGTAAACAAACATGTACACGAGCTCTATAGGTTTTGGTTTGGCTCAAATAGTAATCAAACAAGCTCGAACGTACGAGTCTCTTATGAATAACTTGGTTCATTTGCATCCTTAATATAACTACTTGTTTATTATGTTCACAAAGAAAGCATTGTCCTCGGTTGCTAGCGTGGGTGGTGATAAACATGTCTCTCCTGTTATATGAGATCACGGGTTCGATCCTACTGGAGTACCTACACTGTGTGGGCTTTTGCGTGAGTTGCCCTTGTGGGGATGTTCCAGTATCATAGTTGTGAGTTATCCTGGCTCGGTGGGCCCTCTCTTACGCTATACTTATGGTGTAATCGAACGCCCTGCGTGGTGAAAACAATATACTAGGCCTTGTATCGATCCCCGGTGGGTTTAGAGCTGAGCTCTGATAATTTTTTATTTTTTTTGGTATTTCATAGAAGTGGGGTTGGCCACCATGGACCTCTTGGAGGCGCCACATGCCAATGCAGCAACAGTAAAATATGCCACCAACGGCGTGGAGGGGGGAAGAACCGCCCACTGGCGAGAACACACACCGCCCACTGGCGGTGACACATCGACCGAACGATCGGCAAGCTCATACAAGGCACAACAGGGATCAAGCCAAAAAAAAGAGATTACATTGATACTATGGAAGAGCCGCCACCGGTTGCCAGAAAAGTTGCCATCACAGGCCGAACTGCCATACCTGGCGAGAAGATCCACCGAAAACCGGAGGGACATCCGAACCGCGCATTGGATCCGCCGAACCAAGCCACATCCACAGCACCACGTCGAGACCAATAGCTGCCGCACACGAGCAGAGGTGAGGTCCACCGGACCTATTCAAGCTAGGCCACTGCATCGAGACGGATCGAGCCACCGTACAACCCCGGAGATGGCGGGGATTACCGGATTTGAGAGGAGCCAACGCCGGAGAGCACCCAAAATCCCAATTTGAAAGAGGAAGGGGGGGGGGGGGGGGGGGGGGGGGGGGGAGAGGATATAATGTACAAATCCCCAAAAGAAACAAACCAAAAAGGGGAGAAATTCAGGATCTACACCTAATCGGAGCGAAGGGGGATGGATTTGGTTGGAATCGGCCTCGCCGGCGGCGCCCGGGGAGGCCAAGGCCACTCAAACCCTAGCCGACCTCAGCGAAAAACAAAGGGGAAAGGTGCCCGCCGCAGTGTGGAGGATTAATATTTGTGAGATCTGATAATAATAAGGTAACCTTGTTTGACGGATCAAAAAAAATTGAAAAAAACACATACAACAAATATAACATTTTATTAAGAGCAATGCTATTCAGCAGTCCAGTTTTCTATCTGAATCGAGCCATCCTGCATGGCACATGATCATCAGGGCCAACATGCTGGAGAATCAATCAAAGTCTCCAAAGTAAGAAAAGAAGAGGCATAGTTCGGATCAGATCACTTTACCCGGTGGCTGGTAGTAGGACAGTTTTATAGGAGGGGCGACTTTTTTTTTTTCTCTCGAGTAATTGGTATTGGTATTTAAAATATTTTTCGTTTAATGTTAAGAACATATAAAATTTATAGTGAATATTAAGTCCATGTGATTTGACAATGGTTGGCGCGAGATCCTTCTAGCTAGCACGAGTAGGTAATAATAGAATTTTTTAAAAGAAGATTTTACCCCTACATATAAAGAATAACAATCGGGTAGCAAAAAGAAACAATTGGTAAAGAGTACCATCTTGTAGCATAAAAGTAACAATTTGATATGATAGTTTGCAATAATTATAAATTGATTATAGCTTATTATAAATAATATTTAGACACACCTGATCATAATATGATATTTTTTGTTACATAAAATGTATTTAATCGTGTCAAACAAAGTTGATTATATCTCACACGTAGAAAAGTAACAATTTGGTATAAAAAGTAACAATTTGTTAAAAAATAATTTTGCATATCTGTTGACAAATGATTTTTTTTTTCAAACAAAAAAAACGTCTAACTATGCAAAACCAAACAGATTCTACTCGCACATAAAGAATAACAATTCGGTAAAAAATAATTTAACTATTTGATCGGTTGATAAAATATATATTTTTTTAATGAAAATATACAAAAAAAAATTTAAAGATTGTTTTGTGATTTTTAACCGACGGCTTGGAGTGATTTCAAATTGTTATTCATGCAAGAAACCGTTCGGATTCAAGTGATTGTAGAACATAAATTTGATAAACTTTGGATGCGTATTGTTGTACATCTTTTTTTTCATTTTGGATTGGTGGGATTTCAGAAGGTACCTAATGCAATACATGATTTTTAGGAAAAAATATTGCAAGCCGGTACATTTGTTAATGACCTATCACCAAGTCCTCTCCTTTTTTTTTGTGAAGGGACCACCATAGCGGTCACATTACTTGTTAGTGCACCAATACAAGATATACCAAGGATTGAAATTCGCCATAAGAGCGAGAGAAATACCTGGATTTTCAATAACCCCACACATAGAAAAACTCGCTATAATGACAAGAGAGAGAGGCCCACCACTACAGAGTGGGGGGGAATATGTCGTAGCACATATCCAAACCCTTGACCCTTTGGTTGCATTTACCTACCAACTGAGTTTTCGATCAGTTGGAGACATAGGAGGGAAGGTTTAGTTGGGTTGGACTAGGTTTTTTCCACAACTTAGGTGTTGACTAGATTGAACCAAGGTGTGGATGCTAACCCCGAAATCTGCCTGTGATGGGCTATATCCCTAGTAGATCGTTTGTGACTAAAGCATTTTTGCTACCCGATTGATTTGCTGCACTTGATTATGGTCCAATCGTGATCTGCCACATCATCCGTTAGAAAGACATGTTGCAGAACCACGATTAGGTCATAAGCGAACACAACAAATCAATCGGGTAGCAAAAATACTCTCGTCTGTATGTCTACCATCCTTGCCCCCCCCCCTCAGTGCCTTGGCCATCACACCAAGAGCTGGCTGATGGGGAAAATTTTCAGCTCTCATGGCGGCTGTACTCACACCCTTCGCGCGGCAATGAGCGAGGTGCACTACGCACCAACTTTGCTCAAACCAGAGTGGGAACCATCACATGGTGCAGAGTACTGCCTGCTCATTGGCCCGCACAGGACGTAGTACATTAGTCGTGAGTGCTGAAAATTTTCCCCATCGACTTCACCGTCATGTCCGCATGTATTTCTCGTTGTATGCTCTAATGGCACTTTTCCTCTCCCATGACCTTTTATTTTAATGGAGGGCAAATGGGCTACGAGTTGGTCCACCACATTTTAAGTTTTTTTTTTTTTTGATTCTTCAAAAGGGGAGGTCACAATCGGAGTTTCTAAAGATGCCACATACCGGTGTTATAAAAGAGACAGTCTACCAGCTAAGAACAAACCACCGCCACAGGGGGGAGACACTACCATCGGCATAATACAGACACGATACCAATAAGCCGAAACCCTAAAAAGAAATAATAACAAAAAAAATCCATCCACCACCGCAACGATCGGCGGAAACAACCAAACTCCCGATCGGAGAGGGAGGAGGAGACATACCAAACGAGAAGAAGGAGATGTGGTCTCATGTCCAGTTTGGTCTAGGGTTGTCTCGAGCCCTAACTCAGATTGGAGGCTCAACCCACTTAGGTTAAGATGTCCACGTTTGCAACCACCACCAAATCTTACAGCATAGAAAACGAGTTCAGACACCCATCAATGAAACCCTTTAACAATGATAATCAAGTCAAATCCAACACAAAAAAGAAAAGAAAAAGAAAACAAGTTGCTAGGGTTAGGTGAAGAGATAGTTTCTCAGAGGTGTGGTTGTCCTCATCCCCCCCACCCTACCAATCAAAACGCACCCCTTTTTCAACCCAGGTGAACGGGGTGGGCCCACGGTCGTCGCGTCATCATTCTTGCTTCATTTGGACCCGGCGGTGGAGTGCCGTAGAGCTCCACATTAAGCACAGTACAATAAGATTAAAAAAAATACTTAATCTCCTTAGTTGGTAAGACAGATGCAACCTCCCGACTAGGTCATCAAGGGTTCGAATAAATGCTATGGCGTATTTTCTCCGGCGGAGCCTTTACCAAGTAGTTCTCTCCCTCTTACATCGACTTTTGATCCTCGGTCTATCTTGTGCTGCGTATTATCAAGTGATGCGCGGTTAGGTCTTTTTACAAAAACCTCCGACCGTCTATGGAGAAGTTTTTGCCTTCGAACACTATCTGGAGATCCTAGGTTCCGGCCAGGGTGAAGATCTTCTCTCTGTTAGTTTCGCGGAACGAGATCCTAACCAAGGTGAACCTCATGAAGAAAAACAACCCGAACGTAATAGATTTTTTCTGTACATTTTGCCAAATGGCGGATGAACCCCCCTCCCACCTGTTACTTGTATGTTCAACGGTGAGAAGATTTTGGGACCACTTCGAAGGGGTACCTCTCCTCACATCCGAGGAACCTTCGAGCACTTTGGTACTCGTGGAGACGTCGGACGGTTAAGAAAGAGTATCGAATTCCATGGGATATACTGGTCATGCATATCCTTTAGGTCCTTTGGCTCAAATGAAACATGCTGATTTTCAATTGTAAGACAACAAACATCGAGGAGCTTAGACGGTCAATTGTCTCCACTTTCATAATTTGGATTGTACCTTGGTCGAAATCTTTTTTTGACAAGGCGAAAGATTTTTGTAACTGTATTGTTTCGTGATTAGTTTTTAATATAACTGGTTGGGGGCCGTCTAACCCTCCCTCCTTTATGAGGGATTCTCAAAAAAAAAAAAGGTGATGCACTAACCAATTGGTCCCGTCAAAACGATGGAGAAATTAAAAAAATATTATTATTATTTTTTTTAAAAAAGATCGGCAGGTGTTTTGAAACCTTTCAGGTAATGGAATTGTGAAACTTCGGGCTCGGATTAATCCCTTCAGGAAAGCACACCAACCCATTTGGAATTCACTGCAACACATTGCACTCATGATGGTGAATGGAAAACACTATTAAAAACCCGGCACATTGTTTAACCTCGAATGCTATGTCACTAAAGGGGTCCCATTCTTATAGCATTTTGTATATAACTAGCATTGAGAGCACCAATAGGCTGTTGGCTTGGTGGTACGTTCTCTCTCCTATGTTGGAGAGGTTCTATGTTCGACTCCCGATTTGGACACAGTGGGGCAAACTTTTCATCAAGTCCGTTGTGCCTTGTTTGTGTGTGATAATCCTGGTCATTGAGCGATGTCATGCTCATGGGATTATGAAATTAATAAATAGCAGCTACTGTCTCCCCTGTTTCGATCTTCGGGCCACAATGAGCCTTTGCTAGCTCTAGCGCCCTGTGCTCTGACCTCTTGGTGGGTCCAAGAAAAAAAAAAAATCTAGTATTGAGAACATACTATTAAACTTACATGTTAGCTACCTTTGATTGTTAATTTTTTTTTTTTTGCATGATATTGAAAGCATATAATAGCATACATAGTTTCCCAAGACGTTCCAACTCGAGTTGAGCCCGCATCCTCCTCACCCAAATATTAGTACGTTGCCTTACCAACTCCCCTATCCCCTTGTGGGACTACTTTTTTATATTTTGGTAGCGACATCCCGATGAGTACATCACCGATTAGTGCTTAGACCACAAGACAGATCAGGATACGTTCAAACCTACCCTGCCTATAATAATGACGCATAGGTCAAGATAAGCCCAACACAAAGGCGGTAGATACGCCCGCCACAAGGACGGGAGAAAGGACCATAGGATTCGATGCCACAACCTGCCAAACATGAGGCAAGCGCTCGTGCTGCTATTACGACTACTATAATATTTATGTTCAAGTGTCAAAAGAGGGTGAAGACTCGAGACTTTTGAAAGCCTCTATTAGTGACAGAGGCTTTCTCCTATAGCGGCTAAAGACTTAATTTTTCATTAAGACCATCAATTTTAATAATATAAATTTTTAAAAATTTCATAAATGCTAATGTATCTTTTGAAAATTCTATGTATATTTACTTTCAGAAGCTCGGAGCGCCGACCATTCTCATCCACTTCCCCTTGGAACCTAGGGGTTTACCTATCTCCATTGTCCAAATCGACCTCCTCTCCCCTCATGTGAATCGGAATCACAAGTTTGTCGGCTTGCAGTGGTGCTCTGAATCTTGAGACCGCACCATGAGTACTTGACCCGTCTATGTTGTTTATATCACCGTTCAAAGTAAAAATTCAGACTATGGGTATTTTAAATTTTTTAGGATTGGGGCATCGCCCCCACACCCCAGAAAAGGGGTATATCGCCCCCCTTAACCCCCCCAAACCCCTTTGGCATGGGTGTTAGTACTATAACTATAAGCCCAGGGACGGAGCCACATGGGGGCAAGGAGGGGCTAAAGTCCCCCCTTAAATTCTGAAAAATGTAGTAATGGTAGTGTTATATAGCCAACTAATTTGACAATTTCCAAACTTCACATGGAGCTGCTTATTGGACATTTTGAATCTCATTAGTGACCATTTGTAGGTAGACATTTTGAATCCCACTAGAGATATTTTGCGACATTGTGCCAAGTAAAGTTGGCAAACGAGGTTTTAATTTTTTTGAGAAATCCCTCTCAGAGAATGAGGGGGGGTTTGGCCTAGACCCCTACCAGTTTATTAGAAAAAAAAGAGGGTTACAAGTGGTCAGGTGTCACCATTACAAAGATCAAAGAGGAAACTCCGAGCACCCGCCGTAGAGTCGACGCCCAAAGTTGGCAAATGAGTTCGGTACCTATCTCCATTGTCTTAATCGGCCCCCTCTCCCCTCTTGTGAATCGGAATCACATGTTTGTTGGCTTGCAGTGGTGCTCTGAATCCTGAGACCACACCATGAGTACTTGACCAGTCTACGCCGTCTATATCACCGTTCAAAGTAAAAATTCAGACTATGGATATTTTAAATTTTTTAGGATTGGGGCATCGCCCCCAAACCCCAGAAAAGGAGGCTATTGCTGTAACCCCCCAAACCCATTTGGCATGGGTGTTAGTACCATACCTATAAGCCCAGGGGCAGAGTTACATGAGGGTAAGGAGGGACTAAAGCCCCCCCTTAAATTATGGAAAATATAGTAGTAGTAATGTTATATAGCCAACTAATTTGACATTTTCCAAACTTTACATGGAGTTGCTCATTGGACATTTTGAATCTCATTAGTGACCATTTGTAGGTAGACATTTTGAATCCCACTAGAGATATTTTGCAACATCGTGCCAAGTAAAGTTGGCAAACGAGGTTTTAATTTTTTTAAGAAATCCTTCTCAAAGAATGAGGGGGGGTTCGCCCTAGACCCCTACCAGTTTATTAGAAAAAAAAGAGGGTTACAAGCGGTCAGGTGTTACCGTTACAAAGATGAAAGAGGAAACTCCGAGCACCCACCGTAGCGGCCGACGCCCAAAGTTGGCAAACGAGTTGGGTACCTATCTCCATTGTCCTAATCGGCCTCCTCTCCCCTCCTGTGAACGAAATCACATGTTTGTTGGCTTGCAGTGGTGCTCTGAATCCTGAGACCGCACCATGAGTACTTGACCCGTCTACATCGTCTATATCACCGTTCAAAGTAAAAATTCAGACTATGGGTATTTTAAATTTTTTAGGATTGGGGCATCGCCCCCAAACCCCAGAAAAGGGGGCTATCGCCCCCTTGTAACTCCCCAAATCCATTTGGCATGGGTGTTAGTACTATAACTATAAGCCCAGGGGCGGAGCCACATGGGGGCAAGGAGGGGCTAAAGCTGCCCCTTAAATTCTGGAAAATGTAGTAGTAGTAGTAGTAGTGTTATATAGCCAACTAATTTGACAATTTTCAAACTTCACATGGAGCTGCTCATTGGACATTTTGAATCTTACTAGTGACCATTTGTAGATAGACATTTTGAATTCCACTAGAGACATTTAGCAACATCGTGCCAACCAAAGTTGGCAAACGAGTTGCCTACCAATCTCCATTGTCCTAATCGGCCTCCTTTCCCCTCTTGTGAATCGTAATCACAAGAGTTTGTTGGCTTGCAGTGGTGCTCTGAATCCATAGACCGCACCATGAGTACTTGACTCGTCTACGCCGTCTATATCACCGTTCAAAGTAAAAATTCAGACTATGAGTATTTTAAATTTTTTAGGATCGGGGCATCGCCCCCAAACCCCAGAAAAGGGAGCTATCGCCCCCCTGTAACCCCCCAAACCCCTTTGGCATGGGTGTTAGTACTATAACTATAAGCCCCTCCGTCTATAAATTCTTGGCTCCGCCACTGCACCCAAT
>OX393550.1:45485082-45721359 GCA_947650365.1 Chamaelirium japonicum
GACGACCGCTCCTCTTCCTCCCTTCTCTCTTGTTTGGTGGCTTCAGTTGAGACGAAGAAGCCATGATCGAATCTTGAAGGGAAGCAACCATTAGAGAGGAGCAAAGAGGAGGGCCACGGCTGGAGGCAAGCGCCACCGACTTGGTCAACCCTCTTTTCTTTCCCCCACTTTTCTTTTTTTCTTTTTTGTCCCACTACGATCAGGCCAGCTTCTCCGAATCCACTTTTTTGAAGGAGATGGTGGAGATACAAAAAACCTTCAAATCTTAACCCATCAATTAATTTCTTAAGGGGGGGTAGGGCTTCGATAAGGGGGAGGAGGGGCTAGATGATGTAGGGATTAGGGGGGGTCGGGAGAGGGGGGATCGTTGGTTAGGGTTTTCTTAAATAAGGTTAGGGTGGCAACTGCTGCGTTTGAAGGGGGATAAAGATAGAGATCAAGAGGGATGAAGAGAAAAAAAATTGAAGAGAAAAAAGGATTATTTTGACTTACCCCCCCACCCAAATTTTGATATGTGTTTTGTGTTGCCCCATAAATTATTCGATATTAGGATTACCTCCCTATTTTGATGCCCGACAGACGATTTTGTAAAAAATAGGGTGGTAATTCTAATATTGAACAATTTGGGGGGTAGTACAAAACGCATTATCAAAATGTTGGGGGGGGGGGGGGGTTAAGTATTTCAAAAAAATGGATGAATAGAAAGTTGAAGGAATTTTCTACCAGTGGACTACTTTATGTTTTAGGGGGACTTTGTGAGAGGTCCTTTGTGGGGTGCAAAATCTAGCCAACGCCGGACAGCGGGACTCACCAGCCTTGTCTGGGGCCCACGAAGACGACAGTGAGACCCATCGAGACCCGTTCAGCTCTGCCTAAAGTTCACAAAAATAACAATGGGATTCACCAGCCCTGCCTGGGGGCCACGAAGATGACGGTGGGATCCGCCAGCCCTGCCTGCATACATACTATCCGGGATCTTGTAAATCCCCCCTAGGTATTCACCAAAACCCCCCAATATTCCAAAACCTCTATAAATTATTACTCTACAAAGATTGTTACTCTTTTTGCTACAATGATTTCACTGTAGCAATTTTTTTTTTTCCACAAGAATTCTTAGAAACAAATTGAAATATTAATTTTACAGTGGCAAAAGAGTAACAATTTGCACAAATTGTTAATAAATTTATACAAATTGTTACTCTTTTGCAAAAGTGACGATTTCACTATAGCAAAAAAAAATGGTAAGATTTCACAAAAAGTTTTTGCTATAGTGATTTTACTGTCGCAAAAGATAACTTCCAATGATTGTTACTCTTTTTTGCTATAGGATTAGTGCCCACATATACAGCTGTACGTAGGGTCTTGCTCACGTGTACAGTTGGTAGCAGAGGTAAAAATTACTTTTTTTTATCAAAAATACCTAACATTAATTAGTGATGTAGATTGTCTTTATCATTAAATTTGATATGTTAGAGGGACCTGTCACACATTACCCCTTAATGGGTTATGTAAAGGTTTATAAAGATTTTCTTCCTTTTCTGTTTTTTTTTTGGTAATAATTATTTTGTATAGTTGTTCGATTCACTAAGATTTTCTCATCCCGTGGAACGTCCCGATTCTTTGTGTTACTTTTCCCACTATATATATAGGTTCCTTCTCCCACCCTTTTCTCAGGGAACAAGACAAAGGGACTCTCTCTCTCTAGAAATTCTCTCTCTTCTCTCTCTCTGGAAAATCTCTCTCTCATCAGAAAGGAGGAGAACAAGCTATGGAGTGGTTTCAGGATCTTGATCCCATGCACTTCTTGTTATGCTTGGTGGTCCCTTTGGCGTTCTTGCTTGTTCTGTCAACGAGGAGGCCGCGGAGTAAGCTTCCGCTGCCGCCGGGGCCGCCGGGGCTGCCGATCATCGGCAACATGCTGATGATGGACCAGCTGACGCACCGGGGCCTCGCGAAGCTGGCGGAGCAGTACGGCGGCCTGTGCCACCTCCGCCTCGGATTCCTCCACGCGGTGGCCGTGTCCACCCCGGAGATGGCCCGCCAGGTGCTGCAGGTCCAGGACAACGTCTTCTCGAACCGCCCCGCCACCATCGCCATCACATACCTCACCTACGACCGCGCCGACATGGCCTTCGCCCACAACGGCCCCTTCTGGCGCCAGATGCGCAAGCTCTGCGTCATCAAGCTCTTCAGCCGCAAGCGCGCCGAGTCCTGGGCCTCAGTCCGTGACGAGGTGGACGTCACCGTCCGCGCCACCGCCGCCGCCGCGGCCGGATCCCCGGTCGACATCGGCCTGCTGGTCTTCAACCTCACCATGAACATCACCTTCCGGGCGGCCTTCGGGTCGCGGAACCACGAGGAGCAGGACGAGTTCATCGCCATCCTGCAGGAGTTCTCGAAGCTGTTCGGCGCGTTCAACATCGGCGACTTCATCCCGTGGCTCAAGTGGTTCGACCCGCAGGGCATCAACAAGCGGCTGAACAAGGCCCGCGGGTCACTGGACCGCTTCATCGACACGATCATCGACGTGCACATCGCGAACCCGAAGGAATCCGACGCCCCCAACGCCGACATGGTTGACGAAATGATCGCCTTCCTTGCGGAACCAAACCGGAGCGGAGGGGCGGCCGCCGCCGATGAACTCCAGATGAGCCTCAGGCTGTCTAGGGATAACATCAAGGCCATTATCATGGTACGTACGTCTCGCACAAGTAACCGCTCATGCATGGTATTTACTAAAAAATATTTTATTTCGCGTGATAATTTTAATTAAGACAGAAATAAAGTTTCTCCATTAATGATCCGATCGTCAGGTCTAAAACATCATAATATTAAATTAGAAAAATCTAATACGCCTTCTAGTATAGAAAGACCATACATGCCGGATGACGCTATGCTGACATCATATTTGTGCATCAAGATTAGTGCACAGGGATGGATGGGGCGTGTGGGGGCCATTGCCCTCTACCCTTATTATAGTAGTGTTTGTTAGGAATATTTTAAAATCATATAAGTTTGTCCTTCTTTAATTCCTACCAAAATTTAAAACCCCGCCCCTCAAAGATTTTTCTAACATTGGCCCCCCCTGGTTCGATTGATGGATCTGTCCCTGTTAGTGCACTGGCGAATCGACTCCTAAGAGTAACACTGACGGACTCTAGTTTCCTTCCATATTCTTGGAGCTCATAAATGCCACAAAAGTAAAGTATAGAATGAGAATTGAAGAGCACTCCAACAAACTTCTCAAGTTTGTTGAAGAGCACTCCAACAAACTTCTCAAAAATTAAAAGAAATAAAATAGTTTGGTTTATTCAAATCGATCTTGGGGCCCACTATCTAATCTTTCTCTACTCCTCTTCCCAACATATGGAGAGGAGTAGAGATCAAAAAGCCACTCAGACAAATAGTTTGGGTGTGTGTTGGAGACGTATTTTTCATCTGGGACCATTTTCTCTTCCCTACAATTTTGAAGGATGAAGACGATAAACCGGAGCCCGATGGAGATGCTCATGTGTATACTATTGCAGAAGTGGCGAGAAAGCAACCACTTGCTTCCCTTTTGGGACCCAATAAACATAAGTTTAAAATAGAACCACGTTGCCACTCATAATTCCCTATAATAGGGTGTCTCTATAATAGGGTTTTTGATCTTTCATGATTTCCCTATAATGGGGAGTCCCTTGGAGTTGGTCCTACAAAGTGACTCCTTATTTTGATGAGATCAACCCCATAGCCAACCTGCGTAGATGGTTGTTTGGCTATTGATCAGCATTTAATCAGAATGTCACTAGTGATGTTTGACATGAATTAAGGACTTTGAAAATGCCACTAGTGAGATTCAAGAACAAACGAGGAATCACCAACCAACATAGGCAAAGGTGATGCGGTTGGCTATTAATTGAGCTGCTGGTTGAATAGCATTTTCAATTTTGTTGGGAGCGATGCATGTGGGATGACACCACACCACCATCATGGATGTCCAACAATCGTTAGTCGGGAAGTCCATACGGCTTCCTATAATAGGGAGTGCTTGAGGAGTCCCTTGAAGATAGTTCAAATTGCCAACCCCTCTTGGTCTCGGCAAGGCGCACACACGATGGCAGGCAACCTGACAAGTGAAGCGTCGCCCAACCAACCACATCAACCATGTGTGGCTGTGATGCGTGTCGGGCCCAAGTAGGGCTCGCGATCTGGGCCGCCGATTCCACCGTCAGTTATACTGTCTCTTGTCGTAGTGACAGTTATACTCGGCACAAATGAAGCCCAGCTTTATCTAGGGGTGGCAATGGGTAATCGTGTCTAGATTCTAAACCCGTACCTGGTCCGTTTATAAACGGGTAGACCTGGTAAGACCCATTAGACCCTTTTACCACACGAGTTTATTCAGTTGACCTGATCCGACCCAACCCGTTATTACCCGATAGACCCACTGATACTATATATTATAGTATCGGATTGCAGGTAAACCTGACCCAACCTGACACGATCCGGTGAATTTTAAACGGGTCTTCCCGGGTCTACCGGTTCCATACCCTAAACCTGGACCCGACCCGTTTATTAAACGGGTCTATCGTGTTGACCCCTTTACATCCCGAACCCATTTAGCCCTGACCCAGATCCACTAACTTCCTGTCCGGTCTGTCATGTCGTGTCCGAAATTGTCAGCCCTAGCTATATCACCCCAAGCCAAGAATAAAAAGATAATATAAAAAAGCAAGGGTTATTTTGACTTTGCCCCCCAAATTTTACCTTGAATTAGACTTTACCCCTCATCTTTCATTAATTAGACTTTACCCCTCCAAAACTAATTGTTCTGTTAGCTCACCCTCTAAGAGGAAGGGTGAGCTGACGGAAAAGAAATAAAGTTTTGGGGCGTGAGCTGACGGAACAGTTAGTTTTGGGGGGTAAGTCTAATTCAAGGCAAAGTTTTGGGGGCAAAGTCAAAATAACCCAAAAGGCAATCATCAACCATAATCTATTACCGTCCATCTGTCTCTTTTCAAGTTGATACGACCACATTAACACATTGACAAACCAGACCCATGAAGTGGTGGCGGGGCCCAGTGCTTAGTGCATCGGCATTCACGACCAGCACTGAACCCTGGGCCCCGCCACCACTTCATGGGTCTGGTTGATTTGTCAATTTGTTTGTCGATGGAGTTTGTACAAATAGCTCTATATGGTTGTTTCTAGTTTTCATGACCAGAGAGCTTCTGCCTCTTTTGTATGGTGGCTCTCCGTATCCTCTCCTTGCGTTCCAAATCGTCAACCCTCCACCGAGCAGGATGTGATGTTTGGTGGAACCGAGACCGTGGCCTCGGCGATCGAGTGGGCCATGGCGGAGCTGATGAGGAGCCCCGACGAGCTGAAGAGGGTGCAGCAGGAGCTGGCGGATGTGGTCGGGCTGGACCGAAAGGTCCACGAGGGCGACCTCGACAGGCTCCCCTACCTCAAGTGCGCCGTGAAGGAGACCCTCCGGCTCCACCCCCCGATCCCGCTCCTCCTCCACGAGACGGCCGAGGACTGCCAGGTGGCGGGGTACTCCATCCCCGCCCGGTCGCGGGTGATGGTGAACGCGTTTGCCATCGGGAGGGACCGGTCGGCGTGGAAGGACCCGGACGCGTTCCGCCCCTCCCGGTTCGCGCCGGGCGGGGACGGGGCCGGCGTCGACTTCAAGGGCAACTTCTTCGAGCTGATCCCGTTCGGGTCGGGCCGGCGGTCGTGCCCGGGGATGCAGCTCGGGCTGTACGGGCTGGAGCTGGCGGTGGCGCAGCTCCTCCACTGCTTCACGTGGGCGCTGCCCGACGGCATGAAGCCGGCGGACCTCGACATGGGGGACGTGTTCGGGCTCACCGCGCCGAGGGCGGTCCGGCTCGTCGCCGTCCCCACGCTGCGCGTCACGTGCCCGCTCCTCTGATACAGTGTCTGGTGGGCTCCACCGAGTGTACCATGTTCTCTCTCTAGCTGCAATTTGGCATTGAAAAGTCTCTCTCTCTCTCTCTCTCTCTCTCTCTCTCTCTCTCTCTCTCTCTCTCTCCTCTCTGTGTTTTCTCAACTGAATAAAAAGACTTTATAAAGATTTTTACAGGAGATCGATCGATCAGTACTGTAATGAAGTGGGGGTATTGATTTGAGATTTGTTTGCTGTGCATATACAACTATGTGCATCAAAGATAAAGTTTATAAAGACATTCAATAATTACTCGATTTGGTGACCCCAACTGTTTGTGTTGATCCATTGCTGATTGTGGAGTGCTGGTAATTAAGGTTCGCACTTGGCTTTGTTTGTAGGACTGTGGGTTCCACAGCTTCGTGGGACCTACATGGGTGGAAGCTTGGGTTCAATCATAATTCGGGGATTAACTTGTTACATGAGCTGATGTGTATCATGATTACACCAGAATTTTCTTAGGGGGAGGAGGAGAGTGTTGGTTTTTTGATGGCCCTTTACGGGAGAGTTACTGAACTAGGTGGACCGGGTTGGTTGTCGCGGTCCTAGTCAAACCGGACGACTCAACCAAGAGGCTTGACAGGGTTGGTGGTGAACTAGCCTCATTCTCATATGCACCTAGCTAATAACCGGTGGATGCCTTGATGTGTTGCGTCCACCGGTTGGACACATCTATTATAAATAGATGTGCGGGGTGAAGGCCCCATACACACGTCTTTAGAGCCGCCGTTGTGAATCCATAGGGATTCAGGAGGACCCATCGAATTCGCGGGAGACAACAGCGTGTGGAAGATCATCACCCGGTATTGCGAACGATGTCTCTCATCTGCACACGAACATATGTTTTTCATCCAAGACGACGATCTCGGTCTATCGATCGGGGTTGTTCTCGTGTAGAAACCCCAACAATTGGTATCAGAGCAAGGTTAGATCTTGTTCGTCGTTCTCGGATGACGATTCCTTGAGTGTTCCATCGTCTCCTCGTTGATGGTATTTTTCTTGTTTTTTGGATAGATTCCGGCCGGTCATGGCCATGGGATTTTGATCGCATCTTAGAACCACGCACCGGCCAATGGTATCCCGATTATCGACCAGAGCAACACCTCTGAAGGAGCTCCGGGCGATGCACAGTAACAACAGCCATGGGCGGCCTGCGCACATCGGTGGCAGTGGTCCGCGTGATTGCAGGCGGTGCACGCACGGTGGCGGGATCGCGGGGCACAGCAGCGGCGGCGGGCTTTAGCGCGCAGCGATGGCGAGCTTCGGCACGCAGCAGCGGCGGGATCCGGTGCTCAGCAACAGTGGCGGCGGGCTCCGGTGTGCAGCGGCAGCGAGCTCCGGCACGCAGCAGCGGTGGGCTCCAGTGCTCAGCAGCAGTAGCGGCGGGCTCCAGCGCGCAGCGGCGGCGAGCTCCGGCACGCAACAGCGGCGGGCTTCGGTGCGCAGCAGCGGCGGCAGCAGTCTGCGCAGTTGCACGGGTGCACGCGTGGGCGTCACTCGAGCGACGGGTCGGTGCGTTCGACCGGTGGCGGGCTGCGCGGTGGTGGGCCGGCGCTCGAGATCAGGCAGCGGCTGCGTGTGTGGGTGGGGGTGACGTGGCAGTCGGTTAGGTTCTCGATCCAATCGGGGAAGAAGCACAGTGCTTCTATTTTAGTTCATTTAGGTTCTCGATCCAATCGGGGAAGAAGCACAGTTCGACCCGGTTAGTCTTAATCTGTACCGTTGGTTTTGGTCCTGTGATCTAGGCCCAATCGGGGTCCGATCTGATCGATCCATACATGGATCTTAGCTAATTGGACCGTTCCGAACACATCAGTACGGTCAGATTTTACAAATTCAGATTGTTTTACAACTTGCTACATATATGATTAAAATAATAATGTTTTAATATTTTTTAAATGTGATATTGTGCCGATTTACATCATTGTTATGTTTACATGTGCTAAACAATATTGCTACAATTATATTGTGCCATAGTGGTATTAATTATGATTGCTTCCCTGCTAGTAGGCACACACATAATGTGCAATTGACAGTTGATGGCTGCCATTGACTCTATTAGGGTATATATTGGTATTATACTACATATTAGGTCTTCCATGGGGTTTAGAGAAGACCAAGTGACCGTCTGAGGCTCACTTTCGAAATGAGTCGGATTTGCCCAAAGGTAGGCGGCTCATGGAGATTGTGGGTAGTCGGATTGGAGTGCTTCCACTAGGGTCACTAGGCATCCTATTGTACTAGGGTTTGATTCTGCCCAAAGGTGTTTCAGACTACTGAGTGCAGTAGAATGAGCATAATAGTAGTCTATGATTGGGGAATATAGAATAATCCTTCTGCCCAAAGGTGTTGGATAGTGTCCGACGCAACCCTATTACAGCTGACTAGGTATGTGCACGTTTTCATACATGACTTGGGAAACTGAAGCACATCAAGGGATCTGGCCAAAGCTGAGTCTTGATGGTGTGCGAGAGTTGTCCTAGAAGAGAACTTATCACATGAAATCCTCTTCGGTTGTATTGAATTATAACCCTAATTCATGTCAACATATATATTGTGATTAGTGTTGAAATTATCACTGATTTGAAATCCTCTCTTCAGAGAAGGATATGTAGCTATTTCGGAGAATCTAGCTGTTATTGAGCCCCTGAATGGCTCTGTTAATTCATCTTGGAAGATGAATGTTGAGATCTTGCTAGAATGTATGAATTGTGACTTTGTGCTTATAGAGGCAAAGTTGGCAGAGCTTATAGATGCTTCTATTGAGGCCCGATAGACCCACTTTACTAAGTGAGAGAAAACGAACTCTCTCTTTAATGATGATCAGGGCCACCATTAGCGAGGAGCTTCGAGGTGGCATTGCCAGGACTGAGACTACAGCAGAGTTGATGACATTGTTGAAGAGACAATTCGTAAGAACCAAGAAGTCCTTGTTGTATGTCAATATGCTTCAGATCATGAATCTGAATCATGATAGCAATGACAATGTTATTGAGCATACTCTCTAGCTTTTGAAGCTGGCCATAGGCATCAGAGAGTAGGTCTTCAGCTTGAGAAGAAGCTTATGTTTTTCATTGTAGTGATCTCCCTCCCAAAGTCTTTTGATATTTTGAGGTGAATTATAATGC
This sequence comes from Chamaelirium japonicum, assembly GCA_947650365.1. Classification (NCBI taxonomy): domain Eukaryota; kingdom Viridiplantae; phylum Streptophyta; class Magnoliopsida; order Liliales; family Melanthiaceae; genus Chamaelirium; species Chamaelirium japonicum. Next base: position 45,494,161 of record OX393550.1, read on the forward strand.
ATAGGAGATCTAATGGGACATCAATCGGCTTATCACCCTATGTGTCATTGAGGAAAAGCGACTGAATGGAGGAAAGAAGGGATATAAGAATCTTGACTTTGGTGGTTCTGGAATGAAGTCATTCAAACCGAGATTTCTGTAGCAGACATTAGTCTGTTGTGAGTCCAATACCATAGATATACCGTCAAATTATTAGTAGATCGACTTAGAAGCTTTTGTTCATGTGTTCCACGTTTTGCATGGTCTCAAGAGCAGGAGAAGACCCAGGCCGGAGGATAGGCTTTTTCTCGGTAATGATAACTTGATGAGTATAGTAGTGGGTTGCAACTACTTGGTGATGTTGGACTAGGGTCTCATTCTGGTATAAGAAGATGCTTTCCGATCTTGTTCAGATCGTTATTGTTTAACAGAGGATTCTGCTGTGCTTTAGCACAAGCTAGAGACTAGGCCATATCTCTAGTAAGAGAGAAGAGGTCTTAGTGTAAGATGAGATTCTACCTAGTTTGGATTTTTCAGACTTTGGTACTTGTGTGGACTGCCTGAGAGGGAAGATGAATAAGCAGAGAAAGCTCACAGCTACTAGAGCTTCAGAGCTCTTATAGTTGATCCACACGAATATTTGTGGTCTATTCCCAGTCAAAGCTCGTGATGGTCATAGTTATTTCATCAAGTTCATTGACGACTTCTTTAAATATACCTATGTATATCTTCTCCACCACAAGTCAAAGGCTTTTGGAGGTTTTCCAGACATACCAGTTAGAGGTGGAGAAACAACTTGATAAGAAGATCACGGTAGTTCGCTCAGATCGTGGAGGACAATATTTTGGAAGGATGAGCCAGGATGGTGTGAATCATGACCCTTTCTCTGAGTATATGAGGCAGTAGGGGATTGTTCCCCAGTATATCACACCTGACACTCCTGAGCAGAATGGTGTGGTAGAGAGGAAGAACAGGACTTATCAGGCGGCTGTTCGTAGCATGATGATTCACTCTTCTCTTCCAAAGAAGTTTTGGGGAGAAACTTTGAAGATAACGGTTTATATTCTGAATCGTGTGCCTTGCAAAGCTGCCCCAAAAATCCGTTACAGGAGATGAAAAGGTTTGGCTCCTAGCCTCCATCATTTGCTTGTTTGGAGTTACCCGGCAGAGGCTAAGCTCTATAATCCAGAAATAAAGAAACTTGATTTCTGCACAGTTCGATATTTCTTTATTGGCTATCTTGAGAGATCGAAGGGTTTTCGGTTCTACTGTCCTTCCAGACCATTGGAGATAGTGGAGACCAATAGGGCTATATTTCTAGAGGATGCAGAATTCAGTAGGAGCCAACGACCATTTGCTACTCTTTTTAGAAAGAACTCTTCGGAAGGTGTTGTGCCAGTGTCCTTTTTTCTCCAATTGTTCAGCCAGACGTTATAGTAGATACAACACCAGCACCTACTGAGACGGTGGCTGAGGTTGATCCACTACCAGTTTAGGCTGTACTAGTTCTAAATACTCTAGTGGAGCCAGTCCAACCGAGGAGGTCAGATCGAACAGTTGGTTTGCCAATTGAGGAAGTCTATTTATGGACTGAAGCAAGCTTCCAGGCAGTGGTACCTGAAGTTTGATTAGGTTGCTACAGAGTATAGTTTCCAAAAGAATATGGCTGATAGATGCATATATCTGAAAGCCAGTGGGAGCAGGATTTTCATACTCATCCTCTATGTCGATGATATTCTCTTGGCGAGTAATGACATTCACATGCTCCATGATGCTAAGTACTTCTTATCGAAGAAATTTGATATGAAGGACATGGGTCAAGCAGACTATGTGCTTGGGATCAAGATTCATAGAGATAGAGCAGTAGGGATTCTGGGACTCTTACAGACAACTTATGTTGAGAAGGTCCTAAAGAGGTTCAGGATGGATAGGTGTGCTCTGGGTGAGGCACCAGTACTGAAGGGAGATGTATTTTTCTAGGATCAATATCCCAAGAATTAGGCTAGAAGGAGTCAAGTGGATACAGATGAGTATGCTTCCATTGTGGGGAGCGTCATGTATACTATGACTTATATTCAACCAAACATCAGTTTTGCTGTTGGGATGTTGGGTCGTTATGTGCAGAATCCGGGTGTAGCTCATATGCGTGCACCTAAGAAAGTTTTGAGGTATCTTCAGCGCACTAAAGAGTTCATGCTTACCTAAAGGCATGGCGGTGAGCTTTAGGTGATTGGTTACACCAACTCAGACTTTGCTGACTGTAAAGAAACCCTGAAATCCACTTTGGATTATGTTTTCATGATGGCGGGAGGAGCTATTTCGTGAAAAAGCTCCAAACAGTTAATTGTGACTGACTCCACTATGCATGTAGAGTATGTTGCTTGCTATGAGGCTACAAAGCATGCTCTTTGGCTGAATAACTTCGTTGGAGGCTTAAACATTGTGGATTCGATCCAAAAGCCTTTGCCAATTTTCTGTAACAATGAAGCTGCTTATCAGTATGTCAAGAATGAGAAAATTACCAGACACAACAAGCACTTGGATATCAAGTATATGATTGTTTGCGAGAAAGTCAAAGAGGAAGTGGTGGAGATCCCGTATATTCCCACAGAGCTGATGGTAGCAGACCCTCTCACCAAGGGCACCAAAGGTTTTCCAGAGCCATGTAACCCGTATGGGCTTGATGGAATCTTGTATCAGTAGTTGAGTCCTTTTGCTTTGTATTTAGTCACTACTGTTTCGTCTCTAGATGAATAAAACTCGATGCCATTTCCTTATTTGAGTTATGTCAAATGTAAGTAAGATCATAGCCTGGAGTAATATGATTTACTCAAGATACTGAGACTAGACATTCTTTGGCAATATGTCGGAACATCCAGTAAGCCTGGAGTATACGGTACTCAAAAATGACATTGAGACTAGGCATGCTTAGGCAACATGTTAGATAGTCCAATATGCCTGAAGTAAGATGACTTACTCAAGATACCGAGACTAGACATGCTTTGGCAACATGTCGGAACGTCTAGTAAGCCTGAAGTACACGGTACTCAAAGTGACATTGAGACGAGGCATGCTTAGGCAACATGCTAAATAGTCCAATATGCCTGGAGTAAGATGACTTACTCAAGATACTGAGACTAGATATACTTTGGCAACATATCGAAACGTCTAGTAAGCCTGGAGTACATAGTACCCAAGTGAGACCTGGGCTAGGCGTGGGTGGGCACCATGTCGAAACACCTTCATTCTGTTTGTAGTTAATTGGGTATCAAGAGGAGCATTAGAATGACATGCTTGAACAAGCATGAGGTTGGACATCATGGGCCTGGGCATAATACCAAATGATAATGTGCTCAGATAGCCCATAGACACATGAGAAAAACCACTATATTTGTTTATTGGAGTTCTTTGTGGGTCTGATAGGTTGACCATGGATATGAACCAGCATAGGATATGCCGGAACAATCATGATCTCCTATCAGGGTCCTTTTGAACAAAGACATGAATGGTCCCTTAGTATTTTTTCTTTTAAAATCGATCCGGATCGTGTTTTTTCAAAACTGAGTGACTCTCCAAATGTTTAAAAAAAAAAAAAATTCATTACAAAATTATATATGTGTATTTGAAACAAGTTCCCACACTTTTATGGTGTAAAGGGCCAAGTGGGAGATTGTTGATTTTTTGGTGGCCCTTTACGGGAGAGTTAATGAACTAGGTAGACCGGGTTGGTTGTCGCGGTCCTGGTCAGATCGGACGACTCAACCAAGAGGCTTGACAGGGTTGGTGGTGAACCTAGCCTCATTCTTATGTGCACCCAATAACCGGTGGATGCTCTGATGGGTTGCGTCCACCGGTTGGACACATCTATTATAAATAGATGTGCAGTGGTGAAGTGCCCATACGCACGTCTTTAGAGCCGCCGTTGTGAATCCAGAGGGATTCAAGAGGATCCATCGAATCCGCGGGAGACGGCAGCATGTGGAAGATCTTCACCCGGTATTGCGAACGATCTCTCTCATCTGCACACAAAAATATGTTCTTCATCCAAGACGACGATCTCGGTCTATCGATCGGGGTTGTTCTCGTGTAGAAACCCCAACAGAGAGGACTTTGGTGTAACTATGATACATGTCAGCTCCTGTAATAAGTCAATCACAACCGCCCATACACTCTACGCAATGCATCAGGGCCACACGATAGCAGCTATTGTGATAGGTGCATTGCTTTCGGCTCCAATTGTATCTCATAGGTTACTCTGATTTAAACGATCGTTACGGAAGATAGGTTCAATTGGGGCTAAGTGCGATACACTTGTCACATTGGCTGCCATCGTGTAGCAAGGTGGGCGATGCCACCGCTCATCACACGTTGGTAGAGAGAAGAATAATGCTCTTCCAACCAGAATACAGAAGGTGCATTGTGTTGCCGGCCGACCAATACGAGGACGAGGATGCTACAAATGAGATAGATTCTGACTTTTGAGGTTGACGTTCGGGAAACCAATAGAGGCGACGGCTGGTGGTTGTAGCCCGTAGGGTCCATTTCCGGGAAGGTTTTAGGACACCCAATACATGTTCTTGAACGTTCACGCCTACCTGTTTTAGTGCCACATCGACTAGGGTTTGGACGGTAGTCTTTCATATATTCTATGTAGTCCTCCCCTCACGACCCGAGCTTTGAACCGAAAGAATATCAACAGTGGTATCAGAGCAAGGTTCCGTCTAATCGGATTTAGCCTAACTGGAATGTGACCAGGTTGTTCCTGAGGAGTACCTTCCCCGCCCATGAGAGGGGGATCTGCAGAGGTTTAGCCCTAGTCTAGTGTGAAGGGGGATCACATCAGCTCACACAAAACATACACTTCCATTCAACTATTTCTTCAAACACGTACTCCATAACCCACACGCACACTTGGATGGGTGGCAATGGGTCGTGTCGTGTCGGGTCGGGTTCGTGTCGTGTCTAGTTTCGGGTCGTGTCCAAAACCCATAGACCCGGACTCGATCTGTTTAACTAATCGTATCTAGACCCTAAACTCGTACCAGACCCGTTTATAAACCGGTAAACCCGATATGACCCGTTAGATCTGTTTACCACACGGATCTATTCCGTTGACCCGATCCAACCCAATCCAACTCGACTCGACCTGACCCGATAAGACCGCTGGTACTACATACTACAATATCGGATTGCGGGTTGACCTGACCCGACACGACCTGTTGAATTTTAAACGGGTATTTCCGGGTCTACCGTGTCCAGACCCTAAACCCCGACCCAACCTGTTTATTAAACGGGTCTATCGTGTCGATCCGTTTACGACCCGAACCCGTTTAACCTAGACCCGGACCCGCTAACTTCGTGTTGGGTCGTGTCGGGTCTGCCATCTCGGGTCCAGAATTGCCATCCATACCTTGATACTCGCCCACTCACATGTGCCCACCACACAAACACACCCACATTCACACATATTCACATACACCGTCGGTGCACACAAAATTCGGCACGTTTATACTCACACACTAACTAAAACATCTACATAACATGGCACGTCAATTTTATACTGACTATCTAAAACGGAAGCTGATTAGAACAAACTAATTGGACAAAAATGAACCGAATAGATCTAACCATTCGTTCAAAAATCAACGCACGATCTCTATTTCCCCGCCAATTCAACCAACTCCTTTCCTAACCATTTAAACAGCACTAAACCCCTAAATTCCCGGCCCATTTAAACCTGACCGTTCATCCCGTGATCGTTTTTCGCATCAACGACTATAAACCCGCCTGTTGAAATTTCGGCCACCCCAATCAATCGGGTCGAAGGCGTCCGCTTCGTGCCAATCGACACGGGCGAGAAAATGGGTGTCCATACGAATGCTGGTGCTGTCGTCGAAAGTGTTTTGTTGCTGAAAACGTTCAGGTGTGTTGCCACCGAAAGCGGCCATCCGCATTGCCGACAGATGTGTTGCCGTCGAAGGCAGCCCGCTGCAATTCTGACAGATACGTGCATGCACTTATACAACACAATAGAGCAAATGGGAAGTAAGAGGAACCCCAAACTACCTCGTCAGATCGATTCGTCAACATACAACAAAAGATCACTAGAAGTCTAGTGGAACCGCCTCCTATCAAATAATGATCGATCTGTTGAAAAGCCAAACTCACGATCGATCAGTTGGAATAGTCGAACTCTGATTCCATGTTGGAATATATATATATATATATATATATATATATATATATATATATATATATATATATATATATATATATATATATATATATATATATATATATATATATATATATATATATATATATATATATATATATATATATATATATACAGGTTCAATAGACACTGTTTTTGCACTTAAATTTTTACACCGATTTTCAAATCAACTAGATAGAGATTTTAGAATTTCTTGATTTTTTGTGAGCATAATCACCTTGACTTAGATAGCACGTCCACAAAAAATCAGCACATTCTAAAGCCTCTAAGTACATCAAAACAAAAAGGCTTTATCAACCGTCCATTTTAATCGTTAATTTGAAGAGCACATTTAATAAGTCTAGAGGTTTTAGAATGTGCTGATTTTTTGTAGATGTGTTATCTAAGACAAGATGATTATGCTCACAAAAATTCAAGAAATTCTGAAACCTCTATCCAATGGTTTGAAAATTGGTGTAAAAAATTGAGTGCAAAAACAGTGTCCATTGAACCTGACCCTATATATATATATATATATATATATATATATATATATATATATATATATATATATATAGTTCTGCTCTCCTACGGGACGTCCTGCACTGAACAAATCCGGGACAAAATTGGGCCGTCCGATTCCTTCCATCGGATGGCTGGGATTCACCAAGACCAAACCCCAGCTGTTACTGTGGCGGCCATAGTAACAACGGAAATTTGGTCCGGGTGAATCCCATCCGTTCGATCGATGGATCGAACGGACGGAACCAATTTTCGCTGTTACTGTAGCGCGCACAGTAACAGCGAAAATTGTTCTGAATGAATCTCATCCGTCCGATCAATTGATCGAACGGTTCAGACCAATTTTCGCTGTTACTGTGCGCGCTACAGTAACAGCGAAAATTGGTATCGACCGTTCGATCAATCGATCGAACGGATGAGATTCAGCCAGACCAAATATTCGCTGTTACTGTGCGCGCTACAGTAACAGCCGGGATTTTTGGTCTGAATGAATTCCAGCCGCCCGATCGAAGTGAATCGGACGGTCCAGAACTTGTCCCGTATTACTGCCGTGCGGGACGTCCCGTAGGTGAGCAAAACCGTATATATATATATATATATATATATATATATATATATATAGAGAGAGAGAGAGAGAGAGAGAGAGAGAGAGAGAGAGAGAGAGAGAGAGAGAGAAGTTTGAGCGCGGTTTGCAGCCGATCCGCGTGATCGGACGGCCAGAATCTCGCAGCGCATTTTTCAGGCCGCGCAGCGCACAACGCAACGTAACACTCCTATATATATATATATATATATATATATATATATATATATATATATATATATATATATATATATATATATATATATATGATTCAATCCTTTTGAGATATAAATCATCTTTGCATATTCAAATCGATAGCGACACGACTTTCAATCTTGTCGATCGAATCGAGGGATCGACGCGAATCCACGGTTGCATAGACGTCTGAATTACCTCCCCCCTCACATGGCGGTTGTTTCCTTATTTTCTTTTTCTTTTCTTTCCCCCATTTGACTAGCCACACCTTCCCATGGAGGAGGGGGACCGCGGCTCACAAATAGGGGCCGGTGGCCGCACTTTCAGGTGGCCCTACCCGGCTCCCTTTTGGCTTTGGCTAGTGGGGCCCGGTGGGTCCCACTCGCATGAGTGGGCCCCACTCGAGTCGGGCACGCCCTTCTCTTTTTGTGAACCGGTGTGTGTGAGCCGTGTTTTGTGCGCGAACTATTGTATGTGAGCCGTGTTTTGTGCGCGAACCGTTGTATATGAGCCGGGTTTCGATGCCCACAATATATACATTAGATCTGTACTGAGTATTCAGTTTAACCGGTCGAACACAACCTCCGGTACTGCTTAGAAAGTCTTATTGGACGAATAGCAAAATGCCACCCACATCAAAAGAAGTGTGCCAAAAATATTTTGGGTGCATGTTGTAAGCAAGAAGGCCTTGCTGGCAAAATGTAGACCCATATTAGAGCGGGAGTTTCGTGGTGTCACTGTCGGATAGATTCAAAGGCTCCAACGTCGCTTTCAACCGTGACACGAGACACACAATGCATCCTTGGTCCACAACGAAACGCCGTTTCAAAAGCTCCTGCTGCCGATTCTTAATTTGGTCATCAACAACCACCCTCCACATTGTATAGGCGTGCGGACGAAGAGGAATGCTTCGTCGCCACCGCCAGACAGCGACGTGCCGCCATGAATGGGGGTGGGACACAGACGGAGAGACCTGTTTGTCCCGGAGGGCCGGGACAGTTACGAGAATGGCAACCACCTCACCTACTATTCCCTGCGAGTTCTAATCTCCTCCAGTCGGTCAGCCCCGATCGGTGGGCCCGGAGTGTGTGGCCGTGATGCGCCTTCTCCTGACCTACCAGGGTCGACCAATCGGCGTAGATCTGTAGTCTTTCCCAATGGGTGCGGATACTCTGAGGTTATAACCTAGGTGGGTTGATGCCAAAACCGAATCATACCAATTCTTTTGCATGCCATTTGAATGTGCGATTCATCGATTGGATTGGATATAACGGAAGGTATAGCTCGAATCCAAAGCTAAATCACAACCGTTTTTTTACGTGCTATCTGGAGCCGAGCGCTTGTGATTTTGTTTTGGCCTTGACTTATCTGATCCTGTCCTATGAGGTGAGAGTAATGCTATTTGAAGAAACTGGTCTGCCAATCTCATTGACAAACCTAACCCATGAAGTTAGGGCTGGCAATTTCGAACTCGACACGGCAGGCCCGACACGACCCCACGAAGTTAGCGGGTCTGGGTCACGGCTAAACGGGTTCGGGTCGTAAACGGGTCGACACGATAGACCCGTCTAATAAACGGATCGGGTCCTTGTTTAAGGTCTGGACACGGTAGACCCGGAAAGACCCGTTTAGTATTCAAGGGGTCGTGTCGAATCGGGTCAAGTCGGGTCTACCCGCAATCCGATACTATAATATATAATACCAGCGGGTCTTTCGGGTCAGGTCGGGTCGAGTCGGATTGGGTCGGATCGGGTCAACTGAATAGTTCGGATGATAAACAAGTCTTATTGGGTCTATCCGTTTATTGGCGGGTCGGGTACGGATTTAGGATCTAGACACGATTAATTAAACGGGTTGGGTCCGGGTCTGGGGTTTTTGGACACGAACACGACACGACCCGACCCATTGCCACCCCAACATGAAGTGTTGGCGGGGCTCAAGGCTCGTTGCATCGGCATTCACATCTAGCGGGCCCCACCATAGTTCTAGTTTTTACTCACGAGGTTATAACCTCATAGGATCCAGTGCCTTTCCCAGCACAGTATCCGGCCGTTGGACCCACAGAAATTCCCACGGGACCAACCACATGTTGTTTGTCATTTATCAGAGCATGCACGTACCCCAGGGCTCGGAGCGCCTCACTCTTTTCTCCTTGCATTTAGGGTTAAGGTTTCCCCTCTCTTGGTCTCTCCGGACGCGCCGACCAGGGGATCTTGTTTTGGCCGACTTGATGGGTGATTGGAGTGGCCCATTCTCCTTCCCCGTACATAGGGGTTTTCTTCCTTAACCTGGCTTTTTGTGTTCGTAGATCTGGCGAGGGGACCCTCCTGCTCGGATCGATGATTTTTCGATCGAAGTGTAGCTGGATTTGTGATTTCTAGACCCGGTCGAAGTATGTCATAGCTTTCCATCCCTTCCGCTGAATCGGTGAGGAAGCCTGGTGGTTCGAGGCGATCGGCAGGTTCGTGGCAGATTGGAGGAGCTTCATAGTTGCTTTCTTCTTAGCCGGCGATGGAGGTGATGGTGGATCAGGAGTGGATCCTCCTCTTCTTTTTTTTTTTATGAACCTGTTGTTTGTTTTGTGATATTTTTATTCTCGTTGGAGTCCGATAGCTGGTCTGTACATACGCCGGTGTGGCGATGGTGTTGGGTCCGACTAGTTGTGGTGACCTGTGTAGTCCCAGCTGGTGGGCGGGCTTCTCCGCAGTGTGGCGTTGTCACCGCCTACGTGCGGTTGGTTTTAGCTTGCGCAAAACTGTGGCGCCTCCCGGAGGTCCGATGACCTCCCCCTCTTTGCAATACCAAAAAAGAAAATTCTATCAAAGCATGCGGAGTACCCATGGAGGGGAGTACGAAAAATGTGATGCAACTGAGAGTTCCGGTGGGAAACCTAAGTGAGATTTGTTTTTTTTATAAATTTTTTTGGGGGCTATTAGTCTAAGATCCTTCTAGCTAAGTTAACTAACCCTGTATTACGATAATCCCTTATGTCTAAAGATGTTAGGAAAAAATTGAGGGGACTTAGTGGTAGTTCCCTGACAAAAGAATTGACTTGCATTAATAACTCCTCCTGCAAGTCCCGTATTGTAGTAGATCTCTCTTGAAATCTCGCCGAACTAAATAAGAAAAAAGAACAATAATGCCCAACTGAAGTTCATTAAATTTTTATTTTTTTGTCATCAATTGAACACGAACGATTTCTTTCACGAAAACCAATTGAAATCACTCCAGATCATTGATTTAAAAGTACAAAACAATTTATTTATTTATTTTTGTGTATTTTTATTTAAAAAAATTATTCTTTCAACCAAGCAAATAGTTACTTTTTTTGACCGAATTGCATGTTACTCTTTATATGCAAGATAGAATAAGGTTGGTTTCGTATAGTTAAATATATTTTTTATCATAAAAAAAATCATATTATGACCAGATGAGTAGAAATATCACTACAATCAATCTACAATTAGGCTATTTTACCATATCAAATCTCTTTGCTAACGGATTGTTACTCTTTACCAATTGTTACACTTTTGCTATGATTGTTACACTTTACATGTAGGGGTACAATTATCATTTAAAAAATTCCATTATTACATATGTGCGAATGAAGGAGCTTGCTTTAGCAAAAACTAATGGATTGTTACTCTTTACCAATTGTTACTCCTTTGCTACGTTAAGTTCAAACTTTAAGGAACCTTTTTATGGAGCCAACATTAATAAGGAGCCCTTAACGTTAAATGGAATCCTTTTTAAGGAGCCAACATTAATAAGCCCTTTTTTTTTTTTAAAGGGATCGTCATAGTTGTCAGTACACCACCTATTAGAGCGCCGGCACAAGATAGACCAATTAAGGATCAAAACTTACTGATACTAAAGTAAGAGGGAGGCCAGCCACTACAGAGTGGGAAGAAATATGTCAACACTTATTCGAACCCTTGACCAAGGCCACGAGTTACATATATGTCTTACCAAGAGAGCTATCAGTAGACAATTCTACTAGAATTTAAGCCATTGTTAATAGAGTTGATGCACAAAATTTCATATTCATTGTAAAAATAAAAATAAAAACAATTAGGATTCAAGTTTTGGGTTAGGCTAAGTGTTGTCCATGCCCGGCCCAAGCTGCTTTAGGACTTAAAAGTGTTGGCCAGCCCATGAAAACCCCTAAAGGGCCTAGTCCTATGTGCCTCAGTCATGCCAGGCCAATTCACGGGCTTTCATAAACCCAGGTACTAGTGATTGTGTACTATTTGTCCTGCTTATTAATAGGAAAATTTTATTCATACCCCAAACTACTTTACATATCCGGTTTTCTCGCCAAATTCGATTCCCACCTCATATCCCCACTTGCTTCCTTCCTCCACTTCCACATCGTTGGAGATGACACCGTCGGAACCGCGACCACTTCCCCTCATCCTCCTTCCCCATCACAGCTGGAGCCACCAGAGCTCGTTGAGTCCGCCATCGAAATCACCTCCTTCCTTCTTCATCTTCCCCACAGCCATTGAAGCCCTAACCACCATAGAGCCGAGTCGCTAGAGATAGAGAAAATGGTGGACGACAACGAGAGGGAGTTCCTCCGGAACCTGGTGCGTCGAATGGCAGGGTGCTCGCTGGAGACTGAGCCCACTTCTCCTCATTTTCTCTGTTCCTCCCCCTCCATCTCCGGTGCTCGGGGCAAAGGTGGTTAGGGTTTTGGTAGCGGTGGAGAAGATGGATGAGGGAGGACATGGCTTCGACGGTGGGCTCAACGAGCTCCAATGGTGATGGGAATGGAGGAGGCCAGGGAAGTGGTAGCGGGTCTGATAGCACTGTTTTTGATGGTGTGAAAGGGCAGGAAGAAAGCATGCGGGGCTATCAGGTGGGAATCATTTTTTTGAGAGGAAACGGGATATGTAAAGTAGTTTTGGGATAAGAAAAAATTTTCCTTATTAAATGGTGGCTGGGATTGCTCTAACACAAGTCTTGACCAGGCCGTATAAATTTAACCCAGCCCATATATTCTGTCCAAACTTGGGCCCACCCGTGTTCTACGCTGGACGGGAACATGTGTGCTACATCTTGCCGTGCCCTGTGGACAGCTGGTCAACTTGAACTCCACCTCGAGCTTTGGACTGGCTTCGGGTTGGTAAAGCCCAGCAGAATAATTGGAGCATCAAATCTAATGCCCAGACCGACCCAATGCCCAACAAAGGACTTCCTCGATGGGCCCTGAGAAGGCCCGGACCTACCTATGCAGAAAACATGGGCGATGGGCCCTCCCAGGTGATGTAGGGAAGATTGGGTGGTATGAAGCCCGGCCCAGGCTCTATTCAGTCATCCGATGTGTAATAAATGGCTTCATTCCTTTTTCTTTCTTTCTTTTTTTTTGAGATCGGCGGATGTCCCGAAACCTTTCAGGCAATGGCCCACTTCAGGCTCGGACTAATCCCTCCGGGAGTGAAGCCCGACACACTTGGCAATTCCCACTTCACTCCTGGGTAAATCGAGGGGAGGAAGAGTTGAACCCACAACCTCATCACCAAAGCATCAGTTGCTTTGCCAACTCTCCTATCCCCTGGTGGGTGGCTTCATTCTTTGGAATCGACTTGTGGATTACAGAAACCTGGGGGCTCCATTTAGTCATCCGATGTATAATAACTGGTTGTGATTCGCACCTTGGACGGAATCGACTCATGTGGAGTGTAAGAACCCAGGCAATGCTTGGGCTCTATTCAGTCATCCGATGTATAATAACTAACCGTGATTTGTACCTCGAATACTGTCCGTTGATGTCATGTTGATGAGATTATGGAATTAATAACAAGCAGTTGTTGCCTCCATGTTTCGATTTTCGGACCTATCTGTGTGTCCTCTGACCACTTGGTTGGTCCAGCAAAAAACCAGAATTGATACCCACAAGGGATGGGGAGTTGGTAAGCAACTGATGCTTTTGTTCAGAGGTTGTGGGTTCAATTCCTCCCCTCCTCGTGTTAGCCAGAAGTGTGAAGTGCGTAGGGAAACTTCCGAGTGGGTCGGTGCGTATTTCTGGATGGATTAGTCTGAGCCCAAAATGTTTCAAGACGCCCACCAATGCCAAAAAAGATAAATAAATTTGAACCGATGCAATTATTATTGGGGATCACTATTCCGGTCTTAGTCATGATTTAGCATTCAAACCATCGATGTCATGCTTGAGACTTTTTCAGGGCCTACGGGAGCTCGAAAGTGAAACTTATAATTTTAAGGCTCAAGTGTTGAAACTGAAAATCTTAGAATGTACCTATTGGCCTAAGGGCTATTTTGACTTTGCCTCCCAAATTTTGCCTTGAATTATATTTTACCCCCTATATTTTCTTTAATTAGACTTTACCCCGCAAAACCAATAGTTCCGTCAACTCACCCCCCAAAACTTTATTTCTTTTCCGTCAGCTCACCCTTTATCTTAGATGGTACGCTAACGGAACAGTTAGTTTTGGGGGGTAAAGTCTAATTAATAATAATATGGGGGGTAAAGTCTAATTCAAGGCAAAATTTGGGGGCCAAAGTCAAAATAACTCTTGGCCTAATGATGACAGGAGGAAGATGCCGTAATCTATTGCCTAACCTGAGCCAATTCACCCCAAAACAAGAGGTGGTCCATGGAAGGTTTATGAAGACACCACAACCCAACCCCTAGCCGATGTGGGACTAAACTAAACAATCTCGCCATCACACGATGCTAAGGCTGAACAAACTCCGAGGGGTCCCCCTTTAGTGTGGAACGCCACGAGGTTAGGGTTGGACAGACTCCTACAACCTCCATTGTGGGAACGCGGAAAGAGACACAACCCTGGCCCTTCCCGAACCGGGGCAGATCAAAACCTCACTCTGATACCACTGTTAGATTCTCTCTTGGCCCAAAATTTGGATCATAAGGGGAGGTCCATAGAGGTTTGGAAGACATTAATGTTGCTAAGGCTGATAACCTAATTTGCTGTTATATCTGCTGGTTTAGTTTCTAAGGCCTTATGTTTTTCTTTTTTTCTTTTCTGGTTTGTAATAGTTAAGAAATACAAAAAAAAAAAAAAAGCTTTGTTAATTAAAATGATGTGCGTAAAATTTTATATCCATTATATATAGAAAAAAACATGAAAAATGATATGATTTTAGGTCAGATTATGCGATGCCAGCTTAAAATACTTTAGATTTGAAAGTCTAATCCAGACCTCCAAAACCTATGTTATCTAGCAAAGCTAGGCCCAAACAATGGTTAGACGGTCCAATGTGAACAAAACAATGGTTAGACGGTCCAATGTGAACAATAGGACCATCAAAATAAGAAAAATGATTTGTATCTCACCGTTTTATAAGTCCCTGGCAGACCCCTACATGTGGTATTTATCTAGCACAATATTTGTTAGATGCCCAAAAGATACTCGATTACAAAAGCCTATGTCACCCTTTTATTGAACTCATTTATAAACCCAAGTATGTTGTCAGAATTTTTAAAAGAATTAAAAAACGAGCTAACTGTTTTTTGGGAGTTGTGTTTTTCATTTTACACAATCCATAACTTTTTGTATACTCATCAAAACTTTGAACAATTTATATTTTTTAAAATCTACTAATAGCTCTACAAAACTAGACCCATTGTGACTATTAAATTTCGAAAAAAAAAAACGGATACAAATGACTCATAATTAAGTGAATTTTATCAAATTAAGTGATATTTACTGGTAGTTACAAATAATAAAAAAATATCACCTTCAGAACCAAATTATCACCTAAACTGATTAAATATCACTTTTCATAATCAAATGTTATATAAATTGATATTTGTAAAATTAAGAGACATTTTTATTTGCAGTTTGTAACCAATAAAGTGTCAATTTATTTTTGAAATGTCAGTTTTACTTGACACTTGCTTTTGAAAGTGACATTTAGTTAATTTACATAAAATCAAGATTTTGAAAATAACATATTTAAGTTATTTATAATTATCAGTAAATATCACTTAATTCAATAAATATTACTTATTATAAGATAGTTTTATATCTGAATTTTTTTTTTTTAAATTTCATAGGCAACATGTGTCTAGATTTGTAGAGCTCCCCAATATACATACAAAAACTTATGGATTTTTTAAAGTGAAAAATCCAACTCCCAAAAAATATTATTTAAAATTTTTAATAAATACGGGAGCCTATTTTTTAGGGCAATTTAGTTATTTGAATTTTTCTATCTTTTTCATATGTGAGAGTTAACCTGTTTGATGGTTGACACATCATAGGGCTTGCTGATGGAGCCTATATAATGGTGTCCCCTATCACTACACCCAAAATATTAATCAGATGACCACTCAAAAAAAAAATTGATCGGATGGTTCAGCGTGATGCCGGAGCATAGGGATGGTTCCTACGTGTAGGAACTACTCACTTTTATCCCCTTAGCCCAATGGATCTTTTAAAAAGTAATATAACGGCTAATGCCCTCATTTGATTTTGATCCCCCAATCCAACACTCGCATCGATAATCGATCACAGTTGTTGCATCACGAGAAGGCCCAGCCATAACCCCTTCCCACAACACCAGATCTCAAGCCTATAGCCAATGCAAGCTCGTGATCACCGATCGGCCTTATCTTTATAACCACTGCCCATTCTCATTGATTGAGTCTCAGCTGTTGGATTGTGCATATCCATTACCCCTTCGGATTAGCAGTACTAGTGCTTGATCGACCTCCTCAAACAACCGCAACCCTATTTGATTTATGGTTTTATTGTCCTTTTTTTCTGCAGCGACACATATGTGCTTTCTTCATAGATTCCTTTACATGTAGCAACGTTGTCATGGAGGAACTGACATATTTTTTATTATTTCCCACTTCGTGCTAGAAGTCAAATCTTTAAATTTTATTCGCATGTCATCCTCTTCAATTGCCGTTCGACTTGTGCTCTTAGTTATTTGTGATAAATGTCGGTATTGTCACCATCGGTCCAAGAGCGCGTTGTTGCTACCCATACTGTTCTAGGGGTGAAAGAGCTTGATCTTCGGCCTCGACGCCGGGCATGCAATACTATGTACTTAGCAGAATGAAGTTTCCAAAAAAAGGAATCGAACCTTGTTAGACATGGTTTGCAGCATGATGAGTTACACCAGTTTACCAACAATCTTTTGACGATATACTCTACAGACAGCAGCATATATTTTGAACCACGTTCCATCTAAGTCAGTGCCTCAGACCCCTAGAGAGCTGTGGTTGAGGAACAAACCAAAACTACGATATTTCAGAATATGGGGATGTCCTGCATATGTGCGGAAGGTTAAAAGGGATAAGATGAAGCCAAAGTCCAAAGTATGTTTGTTTGTATGGTATTCCAAGGAGACCAAGGGTGGACTATTTTATGATCCCGAGAACAAGAAGGTAATTGTTTCCATGAATGCCTAGTTCCTAGAGCAGGATTATATTATGGACCACAAACCGACTAGTAAGATAGTTCTAGATGAACTACTGGGTACTAGGAGAGAATGCACATCCGAAAGCATAGTGGGAACTGACACTTCAGACACAAATACACCAGACACTGTAGAACCTAGTCACTCTATACCACCACCACCACTACCTCGTTGCAGTGGAAGAAACATCAAAGCTCCTCACAGATACTATAGAGAAACCTTGTTGGTTGATCCAGAGGGTCAGGAGGATGATCCACTAAGCTACGAAGAGGCAGTGGGAGCTTCTAACAGCTCTGACTGGCAAAAGGCCATGGAGGCAGAAATCACATCAATGTCCTATAACGCTGTCTGGACTCTTGTTGCACTATCATCCAATATTAAACCTATTAGGTGTAAGTGGATGTATAAAAAGAAGAGAGGATCCGATGGTTCCGTTGAGACTTATAAAGCTAGATTAGTTGCCAAGGGTTATACCTAGAGAGAAGGAATCGACTTTGATGAGACCTTCTCGCCGGTAGCTATGATTAAGTCTCACTACAAGAAACACATCATTTAGTCTCAAAATTTTAGTCACAGTTGCAAAAAACCGACACTAAATATATATTTTTAGCTATAGTCAACTACTTAATCGTCGCTTAAAGATAAACCACAAGTTGTGGAGAAAGTAAGGAGAAGTAGTGTCAAACATATAGCGTCGGCTAATTGTCTCGTTGATAAAAAGTAATGTTTAGGTTCCGATTTTTTTTTTCGTCGCTATATCTCTCTGTTTTCACATACAATTAGCTACGATCAGACGCATATCCATCCCTAAAGCACAAGAAATTTCCGGCCGTTGTACCCGTCCTTAAATATATCACAAAAAAAATCCCGCGCCTCCCAAAAGATGCATGATCGGCGCGCACAAATCAACCTGCCAGATCTCTTCGAAATCTTTCTTAATCTATCATCGGCAACAAATCCCGCCCTAAACATCCCAAATAAATTGAGAAGGAAACCACACGACCCATTGATCCCAAATAAATTGTGAAGGAAATTTCTTGTACCTCAAATGTTTCTTTATAAGTGCATAGTGTTCGGGAGGGGCTAGGAACTGCATCATGATTAAACCAAGCAATGAGATATGACCTGGCAAGCACACATTAGTTCGAACATAACCAAACAAGCCTAATGCTAGAAAGCTCCAAAGGTTTTCCTCTTGCCTTTGGTGGAGTCGATCCATATGTGTTCCGTGTTGGATGGATTCTGCTGTCAGATCAGTTGACTCCATCTGGATCCTGATTTGACACTTAAACATTTTTTTTTAATGTGTCTATTCGAACAAACTGAAATACAATCCCCAGAGACAACTAGCATCTCTTGATTGATGGGACTGTGGACCATGGGATGAACTCTAGGCACGGGATGCCACCGCCCCGCTGGCAACAACCCTCACCAGCCACTTACGCCGACGATCGTTGCCCTCTTGACCACCACTCGCCATTGGCGCCCCCGCCACCACCAGTTACAAAGTTTTCCGAATTTATTAAATAATCTCTCAATATTTGCACATTAAGAGTCTGCAAATAAACCGGGGAGTAATCTTTCGATTTACCGGTTCACAAAATATTACCGAATGATCCTGAAAAGTTCCATATAATTCTTCAAAAACACATGAAATAATCTTTAATGTTTAAAAATTCTATTAAAAAAACTCTGAAAGTTATAAATAATATTGAAAAAATCTCTTGAATTTTTAAATTTTTATTTGAATATTTTATGAATTTTTCCGAAGAAAACCGAATTAATTAACCACCACTGAATTAGTGCTGAATCCGAAATTTGTTACTATGGCTAACACCACTCCCCATCCACCGTCTTGACGGTCACCGCCCACCTCTCACCACCGGCTAGCCGACTGCCACCCAACGTTGTCAGCAACCGCATGTACGTGCATGCCCGTGGCATCCCCCTAGGATAATCCCATGGCCCATAGTCCCGCCTATCAGCAGATGCCCTAGCTTCATTCCACATGGAGTTGCCCCGCATTTTGTTCAAACTGCATTACTATTTTTTTTCTTCTCGGAGCATCTCCAACGGGCTCCAAACTAGGAGCACCTCCTAAGATTGTGGGGTCCTTTTTGGCTGGCACCTCATTGAAAATATCTTAGTTGAGAGGATGTCCGAGCCACTTTTGCACCAAACACCCTATATATTTACAAGTTATCAAACCCTCCAAATTTACACCAAACCCTTCCCACCTTAATTTTTTTTTTCCACGCATCGATTTAATATTAAAAAATAAAATAAAATTATGAATAACTTATTATAAAATATATAATATTTTTGACGGCTATATTATATCCGTTGGGCATGATCCGCGACGCAGCTCACATTTCCACCATCGATCAATAGCTACATTTCTATATATCTGTCGGGCACAATCTGCAAATTGACACACATTCCAAAAGCCAAACAGATAGATTTCTATCTATTGGACACGATCTGCGAGATGACACGTATTTTAAAAGACAAGTTTATAAATTTCTATCCGTTGGGCATGATATGAGAGGTGGCTCGCATTTCAAGAGCCAAATTGAAAGATTTCTATCCATTGGGCATGACATGTGAGGTAGCACGATATGAGAGGTGGCTCGTGTATGGAGCATCCGCCGATTTCGTGGACGACTACGTACGTTCGGATCAAAGAAAGTAATTCAATCGAGAGCTTGCAGAGGTTTGTTCGAGCGGTCATCAACTTCTTTGGGGAGGAGTATCTTCGTTCACCCAATAACGAAGATGTTGCACGACTCCTCGTAGAACAATAAGGGTTTCCATGCATGCTTGGAAGCATTGATTGCATGCACTGGAAGTGGAAGAACTGCCCAACAGCCTGGCAAGGTATGTACACTGGCCATATTCACGAGCCAATAATTATTTTAGAGGCTGTAGCTAGCAAAGATCTATGGATCTGACACTCCTTTTTCGGGCTTCCAGGGTCGCACAATGACATCAATGTCCTCGATCGTTCACCGGTCTTTAGGCAAGCTACAGAGGAAAGAGCTGCCCCATGTAATTTTATAATCAACGACCATGACCTCGAGAAAACAAAAATCAGTACTTTCCTCAACAGCAAAAGGGGGCAAGAAATGATGTCGAGTGAGCTTTTGAAGTGTTGCAAACCTGATTTACATAGTAAGAGGGCCGACACGTTTTTGACAGTTGAATGTGCTAATAGACATTATGACAGCCTGCATTATAATGCATAATATGATCGTTGAAGATGAACGAGATCTTCACCATGATCTCGACTTTGACGTCGCCGATATAACGTCAACTGTAGAAGCTTCTCACGACTACACAGTGTATCTAATGGAGTTTATCCACAACCATCATCGGATAAGGAGTAGAGAAACCCACAACCAACTTTAAAATGATTTGATCGAGCATTTGTGGCAACTCAAGGGATCTCTACTTTAAGATTATATTTTTTTATTTTAATATAATTGTCTCGAACTAATTCGAGTTTTTGTACGTGCTTTCAATTTCAAAAATAAAAGTAATTTTATTGAATGATAAAAAAGTTCAACACCTATTACAATCTACTGAAAATTATATAATTCAAGTAATTCAAGAAAATCACATTCCTAATTTAAGTTACTACATATTACAACTCAAAGAAATCATAACCCTTTCCGAGCTCTAATCTCAGCCTTGCGCAGTTCGAAGTATTCTCGCACTGCCTTTGAAAGCCCCATGATATCCTTCATCATGATCGCATCATCTAATTTCTGTTGTTTTCATGCTTCCTTTTGTCACGCCTCAAAAATCTGGAACCGATCCCTGGGATGTGAGTTAAAGAAAAACCAAGGGATTTAGGGTTTGGTCGCCTAACTACACCAATTAGGGTTTCTCACAAGACTGTAGATCTTTCCTAAATAAAGAAGAAGGAGGGAGAAACAAGAGATATTTTAAAACTTGATTTTTAAAAATATTTTATTAAGAGTAAACCGAGAGAGCTAAATTTTTTTTGATAAAGATGACCACGCTCGACCTTTAACCGGGCTATCCTCTCAGCATGTGCGGCCTGCCGGTGCCCCATATGCTGACAAAAGTCTCTTTTAAGGGGCACGAGACTCAAGCCTCTGATGGCGAGCTGAGTAGCCTCGCCCACTCTTTAGCACTCGGACACAGGTTTATGGGTCCTATCTACGGGGCTAGTTGATTAGGTCACTTTAAGATTTATATTTTTATAGTGAACTATCCTAGGATTGGGGCCTTGAGGAGAGGCCTACCCAGAAGATTCAGCTGGATCATCACCACTAACAATCACAAAACACTGACTAAACTAAATAATCATTATTCCAATCCAGTCGATTACAATGCCAGAAACTAAAGAGCTACATAATAAAACACGACGATAACCCTAAATCTGCCTCTAGCCTCCCACTGCTACTCCTGAACCATCGTACCTGCAGGAGAGTCTACTTGTGGGAAAGAGTAGTCCCCAATGAGAAATTAGGAGATTAACCAAATTAATGGCTAGTGACATCCTAGTGGCCTTTAATAATATGAGATAACCGATCTAATTAAATTACATTATATTTAGCAGTCCTAGTACATATTAATATTTACAAAAGAATAACCTAATCCTACCAGCAGTCTAATTTCTCATGCAATACCTACTGTCACTAGATTATCTAACATAAAGTTTATTTAATGCTCTATAGTATTAATGAACTAATAAATTAAAACGACCATCTAAACATCACTAGATTATCCAACTCTATAATTCCATAATCCATCATTAAAATTCCATAGTTGTTAATTAGCAATTATATAAAACATCTATCCTAATGTGAATCCCGGATATTTTGTTCATCCTGCCCCCTGTCAGGCATTACTATAGGGCCTTTTATTTTGATGTAGAGGGCCAACTCTCTCGTCGTGCATACTCCGACACCATGCACAAAGTCACCCGGATGATCATAAGGGATTTTTCGTCTTTCACGGTGTCTATACAATAATTATTATTATTTTATTAACATTATAAAGCATGATTATTTTATTAATATTTTAAAGCATGCGTTGCCGGACTCGCGACTTCGCATGCAAGGAGGGGTCCACGTGACCACATGCGGCGATGCCTGGCGGGACCCGCATGCAGTATCAAGGACACCTATCCTAGTTGTTCTCATTTCCCACTATCAAAGACCACGGGAAGGGGAGTAAATGTAACATCCGCCCCAAACACATAAGATATTATCCGCTTTGCCCGTGCCTGAACGAGAACTTCCCTGGGTGGTTACCCATCCTAGTACTACTCTCGCCCGAGCATGCTTAACTACGGAGTTCTTACGAATTCCGCAGCGGCGCACGGCTTTAAAACGCGTCTTCTATGTTTGGGAGGGGAAATTATATAAGTAGCTCAGGATCTCCTTCTCTCCAGGCGATGTGGGACTAACTTATGGCCTTGTACACCTTACCTCACCGCACCTCACCTCATCCATCTTGGCATTCCCGCCTCAGGAGTCTTGGCTCTTGGCTATTGGCCTATTGGATCTTGGTCGTCACAATCCACCCCCCTTAGGGCTACACGTCCTCGTGTAGGGTTAGACCCCCCCATCCCGAGGAGAACCGGCTCTGATACCATTTTGTAATATCCGCCCCAAACACACAAGATATTGTCCGTTTTGCCCGTGCCTGAACGACAACGTCCCAGGGTGGTTACCCATCCTAGTACTACTCTCGCCCGAGCACGCTTAACTACGGAGTTCTTACGAATTCCGCAGCGGCGCACGGCTTTAAAACGCGTCTTCTATGTTTGGGAGGGGAAATTATATAAGTAGCTCAGGATCTCCTTCTCTCCAGGCGATGTGGGGCTAACTCATGGCCTTGTACACCTCACCTCACCGCACCTCACCTCATCCATCTTGGCATTCCCGCCTCAGGAGTCTTGGCTCTTGGCTATTGGCCTATTGGATCTTGGTCGTCACAGTAGATGTCACCTTGCTGTCGATCGTGCACAAATTCCCGTTAACTGCTATTGATCGGTCTCTGCTCCGTCTATGGCTAAATCGTCCCGGTTACGTAGTGCCAAATTCACACATAGCGGACCCATGGTCAATGCTTGCTATCGAATAATACGGGTTTAGGGCAGAGTTGGCCGAGTCGAGAAATTTAGGTATCATCAGATACCGGTCTACCAGTACGCAAAACGATGCTAAAGTCTCGGTTAGTGTCACGCCCCAGAAATCTGAAGACCGATCCCTGGGGTGTGAGGTGAGAAAAGGAAGAGGATTTTGGGTCTGGTTACTTAACTATACCAATTTGGGTTCTCACAGGGCTTCTACGCTCTCTAATATGAAAAACAAGAAGGAGGGAGAAACAAGAGGGGAATCTTTTAAATTTGATTTTTCGAAAAACATTTTTTATTAAAAAGCAAAGAAAGAGAAATTATCAACAGAGAGAAGATATTATCTAGTCAAGCTCAACCTTCGAAAGTTATATCCTCTCAGTATGAGTGACCTGTCAGTGCCACTACATACTGACAGGAGTCTATCTGAGGGAGCACGAGGCTCAAGCCTCCTACGGCTAGCCACGTAGTCTCATCCACTCCCTAACACTCAGGTGCACCAGTCTAAGGTTCCTATCTACAAGGTTAATTAATTTAGTCATTTATATGTACTTATATTCTGATCATGATCTATCCTAGGCTTGGGGCCTTGAGGAGAGGCCTACCCAAAAGAATTCAGCTGGAACCATTGCAACTACAATCATAGAATACTAACTAACTAATAAAAACTCTTATTCCAAAACAATTACAATGTCTGAAGAGAAAAGACTACAAGATTGACATACTAAACCGAAAGATAACACTGCAACTCTAACTCCGCCTCTGGAATCCTACTGCTACTCCTGAGCCTCCGGACCTACACTGAGCCTACTCGTGGGAAAGAGTAGCCCCCAATAGGAAATTAGGAGATTAGCCAAATTAATGGCTAGTGACATCCTAATAGTCTATAATAATATGAGACGACCAATCGTAATAAATTAAGATATAATCTAGCAGTTCTAGTATGATCAATGTTTGCAGAATGATACCTAAATCTATCAGTTGTCTATATTCACATGCAATTCCTACTGTCACTAGGTTATCTAACCTAAAGTCCATTCAATGTTCTACAGCATTAAAGAACAAACTAAATAAGACATTCATTTAACGTCACGAGATCATCATGTGAACAGTCATACAATTCTAAATTCATATATAGATGAAACACACACTATCAAAATATGAACCCCGGATATTTTGTTCATCCTGCCCCCGGTCGGGCATTACTATAGGGCCTTTTATTTCGATGTAGAGGGCCAACTCTCTCGCCGTGCATCCACCAACACCATGCACAAATCACCCAGATGATCATAAGGGGTTTCCCGTCTTTCACGGTGGAGCTCTACCGCCCAACTTGCTTTACTATGGGGACTTTAACTCCCCGGGACAGGGTTGCTAGGCCAATCCCTACTCGAGGGCACCACCTATTGGCTTTACCACAACCCTTGCCCGTGACCCCTAACCTACTTAACTTCGGCTGTGCGCGCAGGGTGGTTCACGGCCCTTGCGCGCACGGGGTCCCTACCTTCTAACCAGGTAGATTCTCACATAACATCTTTCAACATATATACTGAAGCTACAAAAGGTATATTTAATGCTTAACAATTTCCAACAATTTACCCCTGGTCTCGTACTGCTCTCGCAACCCATGCGACATAATAAATAAATGAAATAAGACACTCATCCCAGTGACCCGTGTGCTAGGGTTGCCATACTCCTCTCAGGAGGGTGGGTCCCGATAATTATTAGTTATTCAATTTAATGTTTAATTTAAGGGAATCCTAATTACGGTGTCCATACAATCAAAAACAATCATTATTATCATTCTATTAATATTTTAAGCATGCGTCGCCGGACTCGCGACTCCGCATGCAAGGCGGGGTCCACTTGACCACATGCGACGATGCCCGGCGGGGCCCGCATGCAGTGTCATGGACACCTACCCTTAGTCATTCTCATTTCCCACTATTAAAGACCACGCAAGGGTAGTAGATGTCACCTGGTTGTCGATCGCACACGACTCCGGCTTGCTAGTTGCTTCTGATCCGCCTCCGTTGGATCACCACGATCACAGTCTGATAACATGCACAGCTCTATATCACAATGCTATCGATTAAAACATAAGAGTCAACGACGAGGGTTTTATGCCAAGGATAGTCGGGCACCCTCGATAGGGGACCAACATTAAGTCGACAGTACGCAAATCCGTGCGACTGAAAAACTCGAACCTAAACAATACTAGGCCAATCAAGTAAACAGAAGCTAAACCTACTCATCGAATCGGGCTCGAAGAACCCTTTCCGATGGTTCCAGTTTCGCTGGAATCCGACTTCGGTCGAATGGTTTCGGGTCAAACCACGTAGAACCAATAAAACCGATCGCATGGTTGGTTCACTAGGGTAGAAGAGGTTCTAGGGTTATATTCTGGGTTTGATAGGTGGGACTCAATATTCTGAGCACAATACCGCTGGTTTTGTCCGAATCCGAGTTCGGACGATGAAACGGCGGTCAAACCACGGTACCGCAATAATATCGGGTCAAAGGATAAAACAGGGTATTAAACAGTACAATTACTATAATAAACTATGGCCAACAGGTAGTATTTTTCGATCCGGTCGAAATGGCGCTGGTTTCATCCAATTCCGAGTTCGGACGGAGAAATGACAGTCGAACCAAAATTCACTGGTTCACGGGTTTGGTTCAGGTGAACCAGACCGGTTCACTGTTTGGCTCGGGTCAAGTCTGCAGGTCGGGTCGGGTATGGAGTGCAAGGTCGGGTCGGGTTCAGGGCTAAAGCGGTCGGGTCTGGGTTTTAATTAAAACCTGGAAACTTACCGTTTTACCCCCCCATCTCTTCTTCTCCACGAGACCAGCCCGAGGGGCTGGTTCCTGTGCGCCGGCGGCCGATGGGAGGGGCGGCCTGGAGCACCGGCGAGCGCTCGGCCGGCCTCTCCCGCACCACCCCCACGGAGGAGGCACGGTGGGAGGTGGCCGGAGCGGCCGTCGGAGCCCGAAGCTCGGCCGGAGGAGGGGGTTCGCATGGAGTTTGGAGGTTGGTGGTCGCCGGGGAGAGGCTCGGTTGCGGCGGCAAGCACTGCCCATGCGGGCCGCGGCAAGAGAGGAGGAAGGGGCCGGGTCGCGGGGTTGGGTCGCAGAGGAGGATGGGAGGGTGAGAGGGGGCTGACCTGCGGGTGTCTCGGCGTGCTCGCCGGGGCTCCGGCGAGGGGCGGGTCGGCGCTCCATCTCCCTCGATCTCTCCTCCTTCTCCGTCTCCGCTCGCTCTGTCTCTCTCTGCATCTCTCTCTCTATCTCTCTCTCTTTCTCTCCCGTTTTCTCTCTTTTTCTCTCCCGTTCTCTCTCTCTCTCTCTCTCTCTATTACGTCCTTCTCTCTCTCTCTCCCGTTCTCTCTCTATTTATAGAGGGGGGAGGCTGTTGTGGATATGGTGAGATGGGCTGGGCGGATAGGGTCGGTTAAGGCCTTAGCGGGAGGGGATAAAGATAAGAAAGATAGGGATATATCATCCAAATCCTGCCCGATGATTTCCATCCGAATTTCGGATTTTAAATCACTGGGGAGGGAGGTCAGGAGAGTTTAAATTATGCTAGGAGAATGGGAGGTAGGCTCTAGGGCTGGTCGGGCTCGGTCCCGAGCCCTGAACCGGGCTCGGTTGGAATCCAGGTGCGATTCGTCCATCAACCGGGCTGAAAAGAATAATAAGCCGTAACTATCAAACCGGAAGTTGGAATTGGGCCCGAGAGGATTCGTTGGAAAGTTCTCGTCAACGCGAACGCGTTGACGCTTGGTACATAATTTTCTGACTTCTGGATCTCCCAAAAAAAAAGAAAGACTCCAAAACCCAAAATAGCAATAACTATTTACCCGGGTGTCGGATCGACCCTAACTCAGGCTCATTGGAAGGCTCTCTCAGAGCCTCATCTAACGTATCTTGTTTCGTTACGATCCAATCACCCGATCTCTTGCAAGAAACAAAACAGCTATAACTATCGACCAATTATCGTTTTTCTAGGGTTTACCTGCCGGGCTGCCAAAACTGGCTGCGCATACACATGATCGTTGCACGGAACACACCATCGTGACATGCTCGAAGTTACGGAGAAAGTGAACGTAAAACATCTCATAGGTTTACGATCCATTTATTGGGAAAAAGTCCAAAGAAAAAGTCTGGCTGCAAAAAGACGAAACTAGCCATGGAGGATTTCTATTATTCTCAAATCTAACACCACAGGTGTTACAGTTAGTCAGCATTACCGATGCGAAGAATTCCACTACAGCTCAACTATACTATTTTGCCTAAACGGTCGCATCCGCATTGGCTATTGCCACTAGCATGCAAGGAGGGGTTTACACAGGAATCGCACTAGTGGCCAGCCTAGGCCGCTAAGTAGCGCATCATTACCGTCATGGGTCGGCTTTGTGCGCACATGGCTACACAAGGTATTCTATGACCTTACTATACCTAGGCGATCGAACCCGCATCGGTATTATCAATCCTGAGGCATGCGTGACCCGATAAGATCAGGCCCGCTAACCACAAGTGTGGGCTCAAGGGCAATTGATCGACATATACAATTATGATAAAAATTAAGTAACATGCCTCATCAGGTCGTGTCCCGAAATGAGTAGGGTTGACATAGAAGGCTAATAGCCACTATGACTTTGGGAATCGATGACCGACATGGCAGCTCATGACACCGTGTGATTGAAACGGCACGATGGATTCGCACACGAAACAAGGGAGGGCAAAGCTAGAGGCTAAGTTCACGGCCAAAGGGTATATCGACAATCGTCGATGCCCTGAGGTTGTTCACATGGCTTGGCTCCTTCGCCTAGAAATATCGAAATCGCACCCGTATAAAACAATTCATTTGGTGTTCATGGGTAGTGCCAACGTCGAGGTAGGCACACCCCGAAGAGATCGACTCACTACCTCGAGATAAGTGTTTGAAACTCGGTCGACTACAGCAATAACTGAATCGGTGAAAAATTTGAGATCATCAACCATCAGAAGATTTCGTTGAATCGTACCACTCGGTGGGTTAGAAATGGCATTTCAAGTGGGTTTAAAGGTCATGGCATTAGCTCTAAATGCCAGGCAATATTGGGGTTCGATGGTTGCGATCAAACACCACATGGTGTGGGGATCGATGTGCCCAATGGTGGGGTACTTATGATGGTTGGGTATGATGGATTATTGATCATCACCGGCTGTCTAGTCGCCAGACTCTCGCCCGGCGACCATCACAGCAGCAACCAAACAAAAAAACAGAAAGAAAAAAGGGTTGGCCTTGTGGTTGGTTCAGAGGGGTCGGTTCATGTCCAACCGAGGTGGTCGAAGCCACCCGCTGCCTGTCGCCGCCGACCAAGCCGTCGGCAACCATCACAGCAAAAGCAAGGAAAATAGAGGGTTGTTGGTGGGGCCTGGCTTGGTCGAGTTTGGGCCTTGCCGGCTGCATAGCCACTAGCCCTATGGTCGGTACCATGGCTGCTCTGAAGCAAGCCGACAGGGAAGGGTCGGGCTGGTCTCTACAGAACAGAACGAAAGAGAAAAAGGACAGGTGAAGGGACTGACCGTTCAGTCGGGGAAGAGTCGTCGGCTTCGACTGCACCTCCTCCTTGTTCTGGCCAACTCTTTCGCTCCGGGCATGGTCGGGGGTCCTCGACTTCGGCTAGACTCCTCCTCCTTGATCCATTCCGGCGCCTCCTCCTCTTTCTCCGGTGGCTGGGCATAGCACCACAGCGAGAGGGAGAGATGAGATCAAGAGAGGGAGTGATGAGTGATGAGAGGGATATAGAGGAGAGAGGGGTCAGATCAGGGCTTGGGTGAGGGAGGAAGAAGTGGCTGGGGGTTCGGATTAAGGGAGTAGGGGTGGAGGATCGGGTTTTTGAAGGAGTAAAGGAGCGGCGGTCAGGTACGGGCGGATTTTTCGGCGGGTTCCGGGGGATCGGGTGGTTGGGGAGAGCAGCGGAGATCAGGAAGGTGATGGGAGAAAGAGGGCGACGGGATGGTGTGGGGGTGGCTGATGGGTCAGATGGGGGCAGCTGGGCGGCGTTAGGTTTGGGGGGGCCGGGTCGGATCGGATCGGTTTTGAGAGGGGAGGGGGGGATCCGAAAGAGAGGAAGGGAGGGATCCGAGAGAGGGGAAGGGAATCCGAGAGAGAGGGAAAGGGATCTGAGAGAAGAGTGAGAGAGAGAGAGAGAGAGAGAGAAGAAGAAGAAGAAGAAGAAGAAGAAGAAGAAGACGGGCTGGGGCTGTGATCGGGTTCGGTTTTGGGGTTTGGGGTGGGTTTGGGATTAAGAGAGAGAAGGGGGGGGGGGGGAGGGGAAGGGCTGGGCTGGGCTGGGTTCGGTTCGGGTTTGGGTTTAATTTTGGTTTGGTTTGGTTTTGTTTTGTTTTTTTTCTCACTTAATAGTTACCATACGTGATTTGTACTTAAAAACGCATCGCGCCGGGATGCATCGGCACACATACCTCATCAAATCCGATCATCTAGCTAATAATTTAACACTGATCACCATGCACTGTTACACACGTGCACACAACAGTCGGCTTTGTTTCAGTCGCCTCGCGACCTGGACCCGGGATCCACAGTCCGGTCCAACTAAAGTCCAGCCAACAGCATGCAACATCAAATTTTTATGCCAGGGGTCACACTAATTATTCTGGCAATAATAATATAATAATAATAATAAATTTTGTTGCCCTTGATGAAACTGAACTCAAGCGTACTAGGTATTACATCCTACCCACCTTATTAAAATTTTCGTCTCGAAAATTCAATTACTAACCCGAGGATAACGTTCTACCAACATCTAGCACCAGATCAAGGAAGGAACAATGGAAAGCTAGGTACAAGGATTCTTAGTGCTGACCAAAAACAAGCCAAGTCATGAAGACAAATTTTTACCAAAAGGAAAACTTTAACCCTCTATCACTCACGATTCTACTCTCTTAACTAACCTAACGTAATATGAATCGAGTCTCATAATTATTAGGATAGAGATAAAACTTCAAATTCTCGCATCGCGAAAACGAGCTTTGGTTTTTATTTTCCATTCTAATCATTAAGGACTAATATAGATTTTCATGAGTCCAAATTGTCTCCTTTTCCTGGGTAATTAATGAGCGTCCTTCTTATCCAGAAATAAGGTAACAACCTGATCCATGAAACGAGATCACAAGATACTCACAACTAAAGATCAAAATATATTCCTACACATAGAAAACTCATACACCTATATGTCTAAATTGAAGACGGTAATCAGACAACTCAGACTTGTGCATCTAGACTTATGTCCTACAAGATTCCCTTTAGAGCGAACACCTTTATTACCTACACAACCACTACTACCCTAATAACCTACAAGGAAGACACCACTATGATGCGAATTTGGGTACTCCAACATACATACTGACTAACCTACAAATTGTTGAGTCCAAGAAACACAAATATGCTACGAACGAGAATAAAGAGGGAACAATGATGAATCGTAAAATACCGATAATCAATAAAAGATCTAATATCAACACTCCTAACTATACTATTATGACTTGGAAACCTTCTAAAGGATACACTATGATGCACGAATCAGGTAAGGATGGAAACCCACTACCCAAGTAGAGAATAATGAGATAAGAGGATAACTAACTTAGCGACAGAAAGAAGCCGAAAACTAGGATACGACATAACACATACTGTACGGTTGGGTGACAAGTCCTAAACTAAAACAACCCTGATTTAGTTGAAGAAGTTACCTACTAGGAACCTAATGACCAATTAGTGCAAAGTATTAAATCCTTACTCTAAACGAATCGAGTTAGTGAGATAGGGACCTGACAAACGCGGAAAAGAAAGAATAAGCGAACCGGGACAAATAAAGACAACTCGAAACAAATTAGGACAAGGCTAAACACGTTGGGTCCAAACGAGACAACTTAGAGGAAACAGGGATAACCGAGAAACTAGCACATTCTCATCATTCGATGATCTAATAGCAATAAAAGTTACCACAACCGGAGGACGATTAGAAACAAAGCGAGGTGAATCGGCTAAACAATGATTATTCCTAAGATCCTAACCGATAAAGCATTTTCAAATTTCATAATTATAGGCAAAACCCTTGACTAACATCGTCACTACCAGTGCACTCTTCCGTGAGTCCAACTAAGTAACCAGCTGCCAAAGTTTCTGAAGAAACAATGCATGCTCTGCCGCGAGTCCCCGCAGGAACTGTGAAACCAACCGCCAAAGCCTTCGAAGAGTCGATGCGTATTCATCCGCCAAATTCTCCAAAGAGAAGGTGTGTAGCCTCATAATGTCCTCTACTGGACAATCAAAATCCACCGCCAAAGTTCCCGAGGAACA
Organism: Chamaelirium japonicum; assembly: GCA_947650365.1. Lineage (NCBI taxonomy): Eukaryota > Viridiplantae > Streptophyta > Magnoliopsida > Liliales > Melanthiaceae > Chamaelirium > Chamaelirium japonicum. The sequence continues at coordinate 45,525,548 of OX393550.1, forward strand.
GTGCGTACCCTACCGCGAGGGTCTCCATCAAGACATTCCGAAATCTACTACCTAAGGGAATTCAAACCACTACTAGAGATTTTCATTTCCTGGTGCACTCCTTGAAACCACTACCCCTAAGGGTCATCAGCATTAAACACGACATATAAGCTCTATTATAATCGATGATACACCGGAGAAAATTAATAAGAAGGCCAATCCAATTATTATACCTAAAACTAAACAATGGATGATCCTAAAAATACCGACTAAGCCTCTAATACTAATGGTCGATGAAGAATTAAGGAATCCTAAGATACCGGCTAGGTCTCTAGTGCTTAGGGTCAACAGGATTAAGGTATCCTACAACACCGTCTAATTCTCTAGTACTAAGGGTCAACGAAGATCAAGAATCTTAAAATATTGGCTAGGTTTCTAATGTTGAGGGTTAGCAGAAAAAAAACAAAAACTAACAAAAAGAGGAACATCATAACCATGCCAAATGAATCATCAAGGATGTACATCCTCCCAGACATAATCGATATGTACTCACACTACAAGGAATAGGTTTTTTACCGACGGACATTTATAATTCCGTCGGTAATAATATATATTTTACCAAAGGGAACAATAGTTTCTGTCGGTAATATAACTTAGATTTTTTTAATTTTTTTTGCATATTTATTACCGACGGTTATATATTATCCGTCGGTAATATATATTTACCGACGGTATTAATTAGTTCCGTCGGTAATATAGGTTATTACCGACGGAAATAAAACCGTCCGTCTGCAATATATTTTACTTTTTTTCGTTCATTTTTACCGACGGAAAATATAGTTTCCGTCGGTAAAGACCCTGCGATTTTTTCCAGAGACCCCCTCCCCCTTCGTTTTTTTTTGGGTTATGTTTACGACGGAAACTATGTTTCCGTCGGTATAATACTAACTTTTACCGATGGAATAAATATTTTTCGTCGGTAAAGACCCTGCGATTTTTTCTAGAGACCCGCTCCCCCTTCGTTTTTTTTTGTCGTTGATTTTTACCGACGAGAAGTATATTTCCATCGGTATAAGGATACTTTTTACCGACGGAATATATAAATTCTGTCGGTAAAAACCCTGTGATTTAATACCTTCAGCGATCCCTTTCTATTTCTGTTTCGATCTAACCCTCTCTCTCTCTCTCTATTTCCTCCCCCCCTCCCTGGCCTCCCTTCCCTCTCTCTCTCTCTCTCGATCTAATCCCCCCCTCCCCGGCCTTCCTCCCCTCCCTCGCGTGCCTCAGGCCGGCCACCCCTCCTCTCTCTCGCGCCACCAACTGCGACGCCAGTGCTCCTCCTCCTCCTCGAGGCCTACCGGCCATCTCTGGTGAGCTCCTCCTCCTCCTCCCTCTCCCCCTTAGTTTATTTTGTTCTAAATTGCATCCTAAAGTTTGAAATGTTAGCACAATACCCCTTTTGTCATCTACTTAATTCCCTCATTTGGTAATTTTTATCTTATCAAAATTGAATTGAATGGGGTGAATGGGGGGCAAATTTAGTTTTTAGACTAGGGTTAAGTAATTCTAAAGTTTGAAATGTTTGCACAGTACCCCTTTTGTCATATACTTAATTCCCTCATTTGGTAATTTTTATCCTATCAAAACTGAATTGAATGGGGGAATGGGGGGCAAAATGTAGTTTTTAGACTAGGGTGAGCGTCGGTTTTGTCGGTCGGTTTTGGTGTCGGTTTTGTCAGTTTTATTTTTTTCGGTTTATGAAAAATCAAAACCGAAACCGAAACCGAAACCGAAACCGAAACCGAAATGGTCGATTTTTGTCAGTTTGGTATGATATGAGGTATGCTAAAGCCATAAATAGACTCGAGCGATAGAGAGAACCATCAGACCATAAGTGTTTACTTGACGAGGCTCCCTGACTTGTTGACTTACTATCGCATAACTTCGGTGCTATTCCTAGCATTCGGACTATCAGCAGTTCAAATACTGGCCACCAACCCTAGGTTTACTATATGACTAGTCTACTCATCGTAATACACCCATCCATTAGGGATGTGGATGGCCTGTAGAAGTTTCAGTTCGGTGTTCCATACCCGAGAACCGAAACCAAAATTGTGCGGAGTCTTATAGCATTGTTTGAAATTACTACAGGTGTTGTATAGCCAGATAGACGAAGATGTCTTCGATCGATAAGAGTTGGATGCGTAATTCGAATCGCATGAGCCAAGAGTACAGAGAAGAAATCAGAAAATTTCTGGATTTTGCATTTGAGCGTCTTGCACCGCTTGATGGAAAAATTGTGTGTCCCTGCATAGACTGCGGAAGGGTGACTAGGAAGGTTCGAGAGGAATGTGAGGTTGATCTGGTAATGCATGGCATTGACATTAGCTATACCCGTTAGTTCTCGTACGGTGAGGAGCTAGATGCAGTCCCCATGGCAGCTCACGGTGAAACTGCAAACACAGTGATCGATGATGATAATATTAATACAGACGATGACGATGACATGCAGGGTATGATATATGATTTGCAAGGTGGAATAGGCACGAAAACACCGTCACGTGATCAGCCCAATATTGAAGCGGACAAGTTCTACAGATTGCTTAAGGATGCCGAACAACCTCTATACCCGGGGTGTGAGAAGTTTTCAAAACTCTCTTTCACTGTAAAGCTTTTTCATTTGAAGTGCCTTAATGGTTAGAGTAATAAGTCATTTAATATGTTGGTAGAGTTGCTGAAAGAGGCTTTTTCTATAGGTGAGACAGTACCGAAATCATTCTACGAGGCGAAGAAGATAATTAAAGATCTCAGTCTTGGTTATGAGAAAATTGATGCATGCGTGAACGATTGTATGTTGTACCGGAAGGAGTACGAACATGCGCGATCATGCCACATATGCGGAGCAACGAGATATAAAGAGACGGATGCTGAGTCTAGTACCAATCGAAGGAAGAAAAATGTATCTGCAAAGGTTCTCCTATACTTCCTGCTTAGGGACAGGCTTCAGAGGTTGTTTATTTCATCGAAGACTGCTGAGCACATGAGGTGGCATACACAAGAACGTACAGATGACGGGGTTATGAGACATCCGGCCGACTCTCTAACGTGAAAAGATTTTGATCATACCTATCCTGAATTCGCATGTGAAGTTCACAACGTCAGGTTAGGGCTTGCTAGCGATGGCTTCAATCCCTTTGGGAATATGAGTGTGTCGTACAACATTTGGCCAGTTATCATAGTTCCATATAATTTGCCTCCCTGGATGTGCTTAAAAAAGCCATACACAATGCTCTTCTTGCTCATTCCCGGACCCAGGTTGCCTGGTAATGATATTGATGTTTACTTGCAGCCGTTGATTGAGGAGTTGAACGAGTTATGAGAAGTTGGGACCGATACATATGATGCCTCGTTGTGCCAGAATTTTTGGATGTATGCAACACTTCTATGGACCATCAATGATTTTCCTGCATATGCCAACTTATCCGGGTAGAGTACTAAAGAAAAATTGGCGTGCCCTACATGCAATAAGAAGACAGATTCATTACGGTTGAAGAACGGAGGCAAGTTCTTTTATATAGGCCATCAAAGATTCCTTATTGATGGCTATAAGTGGAGGCAGAACAAAAGAGCGTTCAATGATAAGAAGGAACTTGCAAAGGCCCCGGAGCTGCTTTCGGGGTAGAAGTCTTGTGTGAATTAGATCAGCTTGATGCGGTGGCACTTGGGAAAAGTAAAAAGAAGAGAACGTGTGAAGATTCTACGCGTGAGCATAATTGGAAGAAGAAGAGTATTTTCTTTAAACTACCGTACTGGAGCAGCCTACTCTTGTAGCATAACTTGGATGTCATGCATATCGAGAAAAATGTGTGTGACAACATTATAGAAACACTGCTGAATCTCGACGGTAAGACGAAGGATAATCTTAAATCTCGTCTCGATCTTAAGGAGTTGGGCATCCGAAAATCACTTCATCCCCAAGAGATTGGGGATAAGTATGTGTTGCCAGTTGCATGCTACACCATGAGCTCACAGCAGAAGGCAGTCTTATGTGCATTCCTATTGTCTGTGAAAACGTCGGACGGTTATTCTTTGAATATTGCACGATGCGTGCAAGAGAACGACCGAAAGTTGTCTGGATTAAAGAGCCACGATTGTCATGTTCTTATGCAGCGATTGTTATCTCTTACTATATGTGGGAATTTAACCAAATAGGTGTCCGGTCCGTTAATTGAGCTCAGTACTTTTTTCAGACAGTTGTGCTCGAAGGTACTTAGATTGGACCAACTTGATTAGATGGAGAGGGATATTGCGATCATATTGTGCAAGCTAGAGATAATATTTCCACCTTCCTTCTTTGATGTCATGATGCATTTGACCGTTCACTTGGCAAATAAGGCCAAACTCGGTGGCCTAGTTAATTACCGCTGGATATATTTTATCGAGAGGTAATCGTCTCGTCTTATTTTTTAATGTATTTGATCGTTCTTGATGTATTTATTCATAATTTTTTTTCTTAAATTAGGTACTTGCGAATATTGAAATCATATGTTCATAATAAAAGTCATCCGGAGGGATCAATTACTGAAGGATACCTAGCAGAAGAATGTCTGACATTCTGCTCAAGATACCTACATGGTATAGACACGTGATTCAATCAACTTGAGCGGAACTATGACGGTGGTCCAATAAACTTCGATGGGGGTCTGTCTATATTTGCCGAAATGGGTAGACCTGTAGGAGGAGACAAAACCCGTCGATTGTCTATAGATGAGATTCAACAGGCACATATGTATGTGTTACGCTAATGTGATGAAGTGTGGCCATTCATTGAGTTACCATTTTACGATCATTTATTCATTCTTTCAGTCCATTCATTAAGTATATGTGCTAATTATAATCTAATTCATAACTTGTAAAACAAGAAGCATAAAGCCATCATTAATAATCAGGGTACTCGAAATGCTCCACAAATTCATGATCATGAATTCCCATCGTGGTTCGAGGAACACGTAAGTATCCATATCATTACTGAATTTTATTGACATCCATTACCGAACAATAATTATGTGTTCATATCATGAATGTCATGTGGTTATTATAGGCACAAGAGCTGCACGACAATCACGATCCACTGATGAATGAGGATCTATGGCGCTTATCTTGTAGTCCTTTACAAGACGCAATATCATTTGATGGTTATATCGTGAACGGTTATAGATTTCGGATGAAAGATAGTAAAAAATCACGAAGAACATAAAATAGTGGGGTTATCGTCAACGGTCAGCAAGAAGAATTAGAAAATATCGACTTCTACAGCGTCCTCAATGAGATTCTCGAGATTAAATTCCTTGGCCAAAATCAGATCGTATTATTCAAATACGATTGGTATGATGTTAATAATCATGGGACTGGTTATAATATCGACAAATACGGTTTTATCAGCAACAACACTGACAAGAGATTGAATATCCAATATCAAGATCCATCCATTCTTGTCTCTCAAGCGGAACATATATTTTATGCACCGGATAATACCTCTCCAGGTTGGTAAATTGTAGTCAGGTCACCACCCAGAGATTTTTATGACATAGGAGACAAAGATGCGGGGGTCGTCGATGATGATTGGGATGCATACCAGAATGATGAGATAATCATTATCGACGCAGTGCATGACGAAAATGAAAAGGTCGATAATATAAACTGGACAACGAATGCAGATCAAATGATAGAAGAGGGATGCGATGAGAGTGACAGAGATGAGACACAAAATGACTAGACCGTATGTAAATCAAATTATTTCATATGTAAATCAAATTGTTTCATATATAAAATATATTGTTTTATATATAAATCATATTGTTTCATATGTATATCATATTATTTTATACTGTTTCATATGTAAATCAAACTGTTTCATATTGTTTCATATGTAAATCATACTGTTTCATATGTAAATCAAACTGTTTCATATTGTTTCATATGTAAATCATACTATTTTATATGTAAATTAAACTATTTCAGATGACATCACGGTCGAGGGTTCATAGAGGCAGGGGTGGGCTAGCTCGGAGCGTTCCGGCTACCACCCCAGGGTCCGAGGCCGAGCCCTCCAGATCTGGTAGTGCTATTCCTCTCTCCACACCAGCTCCTGATAAGGTCGCAGCCTCCGGAGCTTCGAGCAGTGCTCAGTACTTGGCTACAGCGTCTACGCCCACAGGTAATGTTTAGATCAAAAGTTTTATACATGTTGTAAATACTTGTTCAGTACTGATGTATATTTTATTTGCAGGGTCGAGGATCACCAGGCACGTAGGCGACCGGGGCGTGATGACGGCCTGACACTTGTCGACCTTACACGAGCCGCTTTCCCTATAGTGGAGCGGCAGGACCTTTATGGGCGAGCACGCTTCTGATGCCACCACGTGGGTCGGTATGATAGTACGGGAGGAGAGAAATGCCTCTATTGTGGGGATAAAGGGGTGGAAGAATATTGATGCATCCTATATATAAGGAGAGGATGTATCAGGTCTTTTTGGTACGTTAGTTTTATTAAAGCATTTTAGAATAATATCGTACTTCTTTATAATTTGATTTGATAAAATGACTTGTTTCTAAATTGATTTTACAAGAGAAATTTAAATGGGAGAACATGAAAATCGACACCCATCGGGAGGACTTATGGAAGACGATGAGTGAACGGTACAGGGATTACCATTACGAGCTCTACCAGCTCTACGATTACTCGGTCGGCGAGCCAGCTGAGGAGTTACAGGCTGCGATCGTGACGAGAGACGCACCACCGCTACACGTTCTGTAGTTTTTGGTCGCTCACTGGGCCACCCCTCAGTTTTAGGTATAATTATTATTTTATTGATTCGTACTTGTTTTAATGCTATACTAAAAATTTGTATTGATGTTTCAAAATTTAATCGATTGACACAGGCGAGTTCTGCTAAAGGCAAGCAGAATAGAAATGCCTCGACGACACCTGCTCCAGTGAAGGGGAGGACCTCCATGCCCCAGCTTGCTCAGCAGTTGGTAAATGATACAAACATTTTATTATTTAAAGCTCTATAAATGTAATATTAACTCATCTATTTATTTTATATGTCAAATAGACACAGTGCTTGGGCCACGAGCCTAATCGGATTGACCTTTTTAAGGCCTCTAGGAGGCGGCGTACCGATGGGGCATTTATGGATGACAGGATTGCCTCGCAAGTGGTAAGTAATTAAATTACTGTTAATATATTCGTATACGTATGCCATAAAATATCATTGAATATCATTGGTTGTTTTCATATAGGAGAGAATGCGACTTATGGTGACCCCGTCGGGCGAGGCCGGTTCCTCCTCCAGCTCAGTATCTGTCGACTCAGCGATGGATACTGTGCTTAGACCTACCATGCACGGTCGTGTCCTCTGTACGGGCTTTGGTATCACGCCCTCCTCCTACTTTGGACGAGAGGGTATGCGCTCGAGGGCACAGGACACCCAGACCGGTGCTATCACTCAGTTGCAATCTGCGCTAGACGTGGAGCGCGAGCAAAGATAGGCCCTCGAGCACATGGTTGAGGCGGAGCGAGAGCAGATGCAGGCCCTCGAGCAGAGGGTTGAGGCGGAGAGGCAGGCCCTCGAGCAGAGGGTTGAGGCGGAAAGAGAAGCTCGCAAGGAACAAAAGCATCGGCTTAATGACTTTATAAGCCGGTCTAGCGGTGGCTCATGCTCATGATCAGGTACTTACTAATCTTTATACTATTAGTAAAAAAATGAATCTTACTAATTTGAGTTTAGATCATATTATCACGCTAACATGCTAACTTATGATTTTTCAACACTTAGACTATAAATCGGTCAATCAGATCGTAAATTGTTAAAATTTCAAATTAGAACTCGCTCGCAATTTTGAAATACAGAATAATTCCAAGTAGGAATTATCAGATGCCGATCCGATGACTATCCGATCGAATCCAAACCTATTTAAAATCCGAAACACGCTAACTAATGATTTTCCAACACTTAGACTCTAAATCGGTCAATCGGATTATAAATTGTTAAAATTTCCAATTAGAACTCGCTTGCAAGTCCGAAATACGAAATAATTCCAAGTACGAATTATCGGATGCCGATCCGATGAAGATCCAATTGAATCCAAACCTATTTCAAATCCGAAACACGCTAACTTATGATTTTCCAATACTTAGACTCTAAATCGATCAATCAGATCGTAAATTGTTAAAATATCCAATTAGAACTCGCTTGCAAGTCCGAAATACGGAATAATTCCAAGTACGAATTATCGGATACCGATCCGATGACTATTCGATCGAATCCAAACCTATTTCAAATCCGAAACATGCTAACTTATGATTTTCCAACACTTAGACTGTAAATCAGTCAATCGGATCGTAAATTGTTAAAATTTCCAATTAGAACTCGCTCACAAGTCCGAAATACAGAATAATTCCAAGTACGAATTATCGGATGCCGATCCGATGACGATCCGATCGAATCCAAACCTATTTCAAATCCGAAACACGCTGACTTATGATTTTCCAACACTTAGACTCTAAATCGGTCAATCGGATTGTAAATTGTTAAAATTTCCAATTAGAACTCGCTCGCAAGTCCGAAATACGTAATAATTCCAAGTACGAATTATCGGATGCCGATCCGATGACTATCCGATCGAATCCAAACCTATTTAAAAGCCGAAACACGCTAACTTATGATTTTCCAACACTTAGACTCTAAATCGGTCAATCGGATCGTAAATTGTTAAAATTTCTAATTAGAACTCGCTCACAAGTTCGAAATATGAAATAATTCTAAGTACGAATTATCGAATGCTGATCCGATGACGATCCGATCAAATCAAAACCTATTTCAAATTCGAAACACGCTAACTTGATTTTCCAACACTTAGACTCTAAATCGGTCAATCGGATCGTAAATTTTTAAAATTTCCAATTAGAACTCGCTCGCAAGTCCGAAATACGAAATAATTCCAAGTAGGAATTATCGGATGCCGATCCGATGACTATCCGATCGAATCCAAATCTATTTCAAATCCGAAACACGCTAACTTATGATTTTCCAACACTTAGACTCTAAATCGATCAATCGGATCGTAAATTGTTAAAATTTTCAATTAGAACTCGCTTGAATATGAAGTAATTCCAAGTACGAATTATCGGATGCCGATCCGATGACTATCCGATCGAATCCAAACCTATTTCAAATCCGAAACACGCTAACTTATTATTTTTCAACGCTTAGACTCTAAATCGATCAATCGGATCGTAAATTGTTAAAATTTCTAATTAGAACACGCTCGCAAGTCCAAAATATGGAATAATTGTAAGTATGAATTATCGGATGCCGATCCGATGACGATCCGATCGAATCCAAACCTATTTCAAATCCGAAACACACTAACTTATGATTTTCCAACACTTAGACTCTAAATTGGTCAATCGGATTGTAAATTGTTAAAATATCCAATTAGAACTCCCTCGCAAGTCTGAAATACGGAATAATTCCAAGTACGAAGTATCAGATACCGATCCGATGACTATCCAATCGAATCGAAGCCTATTTCAAATCCGAAACACGCTAACTTATGATTTTCCAACACTTAGACTCTAAATCGGTCAATCGGATCGTAAATTGTTAAAATTTTCAATTAGAACTTGCTCGCAAGTCCGAAATACGAAATAATTTTAAGTACAAATTATCGGATGCCGATCCGATGACGATCCGATCGAATCCAAACCTATTTCAAATCCGAAACACGCTAACTTATGATTTTCCAATACTTAGACTCTAAATCAGTCAATCGGATCGTAAATTGTTAAAATTTTCAATTAGAACTCGGTCGCATGTCCGAAATATAGAATAATTCCAAGTATGAATTATCGGATGCCGATCCGATGACTATCCGATCGAATCCAAACCTATTTAAAATCCGAAACACGGTAACTTATGATTTTCCAACACTTAGACTCTAAATCGGTCAATCGGATCGTAAATTGTTAAAATTTCTAATTAGAACTCGCTCGCAAGTCTGAAATACAGAATAATTCTAAGTACAAATTATCGGATGCCGATCCGATGACGATCCGATCGAATCAAAACCTATTTCAAATCCGAAACACACTAACTTATGATTTTCCAACACTTAGACTCTAAATCGGTCAATCGGATTGTAAATTCTTAAAATATCCAATTAGAACTCGCTCGCAAATCCAAAATACGTAATAATTCCAAGTACAAATTATCGAATACCGATCCGATGACTATCCGATCGAATCCAAACCTATTTCAAATCCGAAACACGCTAACTTATGATTTTTCAACGATTAGACTCTAAATCGGTCAATCGGATCGTAAATTGTTAAAATTTCTAATTAGAACTCGCTCGCAAGTCCGAAATACAGAATAATTCTAAGTATGAATTATCAGATACCGATCCGATCGAATCCAAACCTATTTCAAATCCGAAACACGCAAACTTATGATTTTCCAAACACCTAGACTTTAAATTGGCCAATCGGATCGTAAATTGTTAAAATATCCAATTAGAACTCCCTCGCAAGTCTGAAATACAGAATAATTCCAAGTACGAATTATCGGATGCCGATCCGATGACTATCCGATCGAATCCAAACCTATTTCAAATCCGAAACATGCTAACTTATGATTTTCCAACACTTAGACTCTAAATCGGTCAATCGGATCGTAAATTGTTAAAATTTCCAATTAGAACTCACTCACAAGTCCGAAATACGGAATAATTCCAAGTACAAATTATCGGATGCTGATCCGATGACGATCCGATCGAATCCAAACCTATTTCAAATCCGAAACACGCTAACATATGATTTTCCAACACTTCGACTCTAAATAGGTCAATCGGATCGTATATTGTTAAAATTTCCAATTAAAACTCACTCGTAAGTCCCAAATATAGAATAATTCTAAGTATGAATTATCAGATGCTAATCCGATGACTATCCGATCGAATCCAAACCTATTTTAAATCCGAAACACGCTAACTTATGATTTTCCAACACTTAGACTTTAAATCGGTCAATCGGATCGTAAATTGTTAAAATTTCCAATTAGAACTCACTCGCAAGTTCGAAATACGGAATAATTCCAAGAACAAATTATCGAATGCCGATCCGATGACTATCTGATCGAATCCAAACCTATTTAAAAGCCGAAACACGCTAACTTATGATTTTCCAACACTTAGACTCTAAATCGGTCAATCGGATTATAAATTCTTAAAATATCCAATTAGAACTCGCTCGCAAATCCAAAATACATAATAATTCCAAGTACAAATTATCGGATACCGATCCGATGACTATCCGATCGAATCCAAACATATTTCAAATCCGAAACACGCGAACTTATGATTTTCCAACACTTAGACTCTAAATCGGTCAATCGGATCATAAATTGTTAAAATATCCAATTAGAACTCGCATGTAAGTCCAAAATACGAAATAATTCCAAGTACAAATTATCGGATGCCGATCCGATGACTATCCGATCGAAGCCAAACCTATTTCAAATCTGAAACACGCTAATTTATGATTTTCCAATACTTAGACTCTAAATCGGTCAATCAGATCGTAAATTATTAAAATTTCCAATTAGAACTTGCTCGCAAGTTCGAATTACGGAATAATTCCAAGTACGAATTATCGGATGCCAATCCGATGACGATCCGATCAAATCCAAACCTATTTGAAATCCGAAACACGTTAACTTATGATTTTTCAACACTTAGACTCTAAATCGGTCAATCGGATTGTAAATTGTTAAACTTACTAACTAGAACTCGCTCGTAAGTCCGAAATATGAAATAATTCTAAGTAGGAATTATCGGATGCCGATCCGATGACTATCCGATCGAATCCAAACCTATTTAAAATCCGAAACACGCTAACTTATGATTTTCCAACACTTAGACTCTAAATCAGTCAATCGGATCGTAAATTATTAAAATTTCTAATTAGAACTCGCTCGCAAGTCCGAAATACGGAATAATTCAAAGTATGAATTATCGAATGTCGATCCGATGACGATCCGATCGAATCCAAATCTATTTCAAACCCGAAACGCGCTAACTTATGATTTTCCAACACTTAGACTCTAAATCGGTCAATCCGATCGTAAATTATTAAAATATCCAATTAGAACTCGCTCGCAAGTTCGAAATATGGAATAATTCCAAGTACGAATTATTGGATGCCAATCCGATGACTATCCGATCGAATCCAAACATATTTCAAATCCGAAACACGCTAACTTATGATTTTCCAACACTTAGACTCTAAATCGGTCAATCGGATCGTAAATTGTTAAAATTTCCAATTAGAACTCGCTCGCAAGTTCTAAATACAGAATAATTCCTAGTACGAATTATCAGATGCCGATCCGATCGAATCCCAACCTATTTCAAATCCGAAACACGCTAACTTATGATTTTCCAACACTTAGACTCTAAATCGGTCAATCAGATCGTAAATTGTTAAAATTTCAAATTAGAACTCGCTCGCAAGTCCGAAATACGGAATAATTCCAAGTACGAATTATCGGATGCCGATCCGATGACTATCCGATCGAATCCAAACCTATTTAAAATCCGAAACACGCTAACTTATGATTTTTCAACACTTAGACTCTAAATCGGTCAATCGGATGGTAAATTGTTAAAATTTCTAATTAGAACTCGCTCTCAAGTCCGAAATATGGAATCATTCCAAGTATGAATTATCGGATGCCGATCCGATCGAATCAAAACCTATTTCAAATCCGAAACATGCTAACTTATGATTTTCCAACACTTATACTCTAAATCGATCAATCGGATCGTAAATTGTTAAAATATCCAATTAGAACTCGCTCGCAAGTCCAAAATACGAAATAATTCTAAGTAGAAATTATCGGATGCCGATCCGATGACTATCCGATCGAATCCAAACCTATTTTAAATCTAAAACACGCTAACTTATGATTTTCCAACACTTAGACTATAAATCGGTCAATCGGATCGTAAATTGTTAAAATTTCCAATTAGAACTTACTCGCAAGTCCGAAATACGAAATAATTCCAAGTACGAATTATCGGATGCCGATCCGATCTTATCCAAACCTATTTCAAATCCGAAACACACTAACTTATTATTTTTCAACACTTAGACTTTAAATCGGTCAATTGGATCGTAAATTGTTAAAATTTCTAATTAGAACTCGCTCGCAAGTCCAAAATACAGAATAATTCCAAGTATGAATTATCGGATGCCGATCCTGTGACGATCCGATCGAATGCAAACCTATTTCAAATCCGAAACACGCTAACTTATGATTTTCCAATACTTAGACTCTAAATCGGTCTATCGGATCGTAAATTGTTAAAATAACCAATTAGAACTCGCTCGCAAGTCCGAAATACAAAATAATTCCAAGTACGAATTATCAGATGCCGATCCGATGACTATCCGATCAAATCCAAACCTATTTTAAATCCGAAACACGCTAACTTATGATTTTCCAACACTTAGACTCTAAATCGGTCAATCGGATCGTAATTTGTTAAAATTGCCAATTAGAACTCGCTCACAAGTCTGAAATATGATATAATTCCAAGTATGAATTATCGGATGCCGATCCGATTACGATCCAATCGAATCCAAACCTATTTCAAATCCGAAACACGCTAGCTTAGGATTTTTCAACAGTTAGACTCTAAATCGATCAATCGGATCGTAAATTGTTAAACTTTCCAATTAGAACTCGTTCGCAAGTCCGAAATATGAAATAATTCCAAGTATGAATTATCGGATGCCGATCCGATGACTATCCGATCGAATCTAAACCTATTTAAAATCCGAAACACGCTAACTTATGGTTTTCCAACACTTAGACTCTAAATCGGTCAATCGAATCGTAAATTGTTAAAATTTTTAATTAGAACTCGCTCGCAAGTTCGAAATACATAATAATTCCAAGTACGAATTATCGGATACCGATCCAATGACGATCCGATCAAATCTTAACCTATTTCAAATCCAAAACACGCCAACTTATGATTTTCCAACACTTAGACTCTAAATCGGTCAATCGGATACGTTGGATACGAAGTAGCGCGATGGAGCGCAAGCCCGGAGCCTAAGAACCTAATTCACATATTTCAGGGGTCGTAGGGGTATTTTGGTAAATACTAAAATATGGCTCAGAAAACATTGAATATGGATTTTAGAATGAGCGGAATAATTCCAGGAGCTCATAGGCGCTGATGGAACTCGATTCTGAGTAGCGCACCTCTCTCAATCTCTCTTTCAGTTTTTCACTTTTTGTGAAGGGCATTTTCGTCCAGGATTCACGATAGACACTTGGAAACCCTAAAACCGACCCCCCCTTATCCTAATCTCATTAGGTCCGGCCCTAGCTTACGTATGGCACTAGGAGACCGGCCTTATATGTAGAATGGAGGGGGAGGGGCTGGCCCAAGGTGCTCCCCATCTCCTAATACCCGAACCCCTCTCCCTCTCTCCCTCTCTAAGGTTTCGGCCAAAGAAGAAAGAGGAAAAAGAAGGAAGAAGAAGGAGGAAGGAAGGAGAAGGAAGAAGAGAGAAAGAGAAGGAGGAGATCTCGCGGCTCGCCATCGTCCTCGCAACGGATTCCTCCGTCGGCTCGTAGTCCTTGCACTCAGAGGTAGGACTTCGAGGATTCCTCCCTTCGCAAAGGACAAGGTGTTATCCGACAGCTTCCCTTACGATTCACGTGCGGTTCATCATCATTCTGCTCTCTTCGGATCATAGATCCATAATGTATGATGATTCTAAACACCTGACTAGATGTATGCATGTCTTCCGTAGATCGTAGTATGCCTCTAGGGTGTCCGCACATATGCTAAGATCATAGATTTGCATGTAGATTGTTTTGTAGAATTAATTGCAATGAAACATACACCGTATGATCTGTGGGGGAAAATCTTCGTGCCGACCCGAAGACTTCGCCGTACCAGTCAATTGAAGTTCGACTTGAAGATCGTTGTTCGATATGTTGATTGAAGTTGAAGCTTTCGATATGCAAACAGAGAGAGTTTGACGCAAGAGGTGTGATCTCGGAGTTCAGCCGAAGCCTACGTCTCCGTGCTATAGGGAGCAACCCGAATTCACTAACACTTGTATCGAAGTGATCTTGAGAGGACGAGTATCACTAAAACCACTCTGATCTCTTCAAAGACAAGAAGGAGATCGAAGAGAGGAGGAAGAAGGATGGAAAGATAGAAAATCCAGAGCTCTGGTTTCTGAAAATCTGATCTCAGAACTGGAAATCGGATTTCGGGATCCATTTACATTCGAGGAGTCTGCTATTTATAGAGAAATTCTGGGGGTAAAAGGCGGTTTCTGCTGTCGAATCTGGGGATCCTCCAGGTAAAGCTGGTGGGCCCCGCTACTGTCTCCTAGGGGATTTCACAGGCTCTTGGGCCCACCAGGCAAGGCTGGTGGGTCCCGCGGTAGTCTTCGTGGGCCCACCAGGCAGGGCCGGTGGGTCCCGTGGTAGTCTTCGTGGGCCCACCAGGCAGGGCCGGTGGGTCCCGCGGTAGTCTTCGTGGGCCCACCAGGCAGGACCGGTGGGTCCCGCGGTAGTCTTCGTGGGCCCACCAGGCAGCGCCGGTGGGTCCCGCTATTTGCAAACTTCTTGCCAAAATTTGCACCCACAGTTACCCCCTCCAAGTTAGCTAAGAGGCCACCTTGGCTGGCTTGGATTCTTGGTGCAAAGCTAACGACCCCCTATCACAAATACAAAGGAGCTTGTCGAGTGTTAGCGCCAAAAGGACTGATCGGTCAATTTCTGATTGATCGGTCAAAATTGACCGATCGATCAATTTTGACCGATTGGTCAATTTTGACTGATCGGTTGAATTTGACCGATCGGTCAAATTCAACCGGTCGAGGTTGGAGTGATCGGTCAGAAAACACAGTTTTCTGACCGATCCAGTTGAAATTTGACCGATCGGTCAAGTCTGACCGATCGGTTAAATTCAACCGGTCGAGGTTGGCGGGATCGGGCAAAAGACCAAGTTTTTTGCCCGATCCAGTAGAAAATCGATTGATCGGTTGAATTTGACCGATCGGTCAAATCTGACCGATCGGTTAAATTCAACCGGTCGAGGTTGGCGGGATCAAGCAAAAGGCCCAGTTTTTTGCTCGATCCAGTAGAAAATCGACAGATCGGTTGAATTTGACCGATCGGTCAAATTTGATCGATCGGTTAAATTCAACCGGTCGAGGTTGGCGGGATCGGGCAAAAGGCCAAGTTTTTTACCTGATCCAGTAGAAAATCGACCGATCGGTTGAATTTGACCGATCGGTCAAGTCTGACCGATCGGTTAATTTCAACCGGTCGAGGTTGGTGGGATCGGGCAAAAGGCCAAGTTTTTTGCCCGATCTAGTAGAAAATCGACCGATCGATCAAGTCTGACCGATCGGTTAAATTCAACCGGTTGAGGTTGGCGGGATCGGGCAAAAGGTCAAGTTTTTTGCCCGATCTAGTAAAAAATCAAACGATCGGTTGAATTTGACCGATCGATCAAGTCTGACCGATCGGTTAAATTCAACCGGTCGAGGTTGGCGGGATCGGGCACATGGCCAAGTTTTTTGCCCGATCTAGTAGAAAATCGACCGATCGGTTGAATTTGACCGATCGGTCAAGTCTGATCGATCGGTTAAATTCAACCGATCGAGGTTGGCGGGATCGGGGAAAAGGCCAAGTTTTTTGCCCCGATCCAGTAGAAAATCGACCGATCGTTTGAATTTGACTGATCGGTCAAATCTGACCGATCGGTTAAATTCAACAGGTCGAGGTTGGCGGGATCGAGAAAAAGGCCAAGTTTTTTGCCCGATCCAGTAGAAAATCGACCGATCGGTTGAATTTGACCGATCGGTCAAGTCTGACCGATCGGTTAAATTCAACTAAAAGGTTAAGTTTTGAACCTGTTGAGTTTGAAGCTGCGGAAGAGCCTGATTTTCTGCGAGATCTTTTGGTAAATTACCCGATCGTCGGCCTGTCGATCGGGTAAAGTCTTCGAGCGACGATGGAGTTTGATTTCTCTGCTTGAATCTTCGGTCCAGCTGGATCGGTGAGTCTTGAACCGGTGGTTCGGTTGGACCGATGGTCGGCTCGGACCGGCGGTTCAAATGGTTCGACGCTTCGTCTGGTCTGACGGTTCACCTGATTTTGCGCTTGCTACGGATTGATGCCACGTGTTTTTTCAAAAACACAGGATTTGACCTGGTGATGATGTGTGTCCTCTCGATCTGCGTGCCAGTTTACTCTGGGTATATAAGCTTCTCTCGCTGTCATTTTTGCCTCGCGCTTCCAGAATTTTTCAAACTCCAGAATTCTTGCTCTCGATTTTCTGTTCTTGGCAAAATCTCGATCGGTCGAAATGGCTTTCTCTGGTAGCTCGAACAAGATCAATATTGTGCCCTCAAAGAGAAAGGGGAAGGAGAGGGTTGAAGTGTCTCCTGTGCAGCCAGGCCGCGGCAAGGGCAAGGGCGTTCTCGGCGAGTTGGGCAAAAGGCACCAGGGAGTAGGGTTTGCTTCTGCACCATCAAGGCCAGAGCACATCTCCAAGGCGAAGTTCGTACTGGGCTCTCTAATGTCGCTGACAGAGGAACCGGCTTATGTGTATAACACTGGTGGCAAATTCACCGATGTGAAGAGGGCGAAGTGGCAGACACTGCTCGCTTGCTTCTCAGAGGGGAAGATCCGCCCGTCTCTTCCTGGAGTGCAGTCCGCATTTGGCATCGACAAGCGGATAATTTTCACAAATTTTGCCAGCAAGGAGCAAGTGATGGGGACGATAGTCACCATCGGCCAGTTGAATTATGGACTGCGCCTCCCACTGCTGCCGTTTGCTGCCAGACTGCTGAAGACTTCTGGCCTTTGCCCCGGGCAGATCTCTGGGAATGCTTGGAGGATTATCTACGCTTTCTGCCGCGTGGAGTCCGACTTCCAAGATGAGCTCAGGGCATGCTACTCCAGCATCCCTGAGGGTGAAGAAGCCCGGATCGAGCTGGGATATTTCTTTTATCACTACAAGTGGGCGTCGAGGAAGGACAGCCCGTTCTTCAATTTGACAGGTGTCTCTGCCCTGCGCCCGATCGTCGACACCGTCGCCTCCGACAAACTCTACACTGATTGGCCGATCTCAGTTTCTGGGGCAAGGACCCCTCTCTCTGTGCCCGAGACCCCCCGGAACGATGTGCACAAAGAGATAAAGATGTACTGCACGGGAGGTGCTTTTGCTTGGTCCTCGGAGCGGGTAGGAGCCCTTGATAATTTGTTTCTGGAGTTGACATGCGGCACCCGATCCTGGAAGCAGTTCTCGAACTGCCCTGTCCGTCACGGCAATGCCAATCTCCTCCACCGACTACGGGTCTGAAGACAATGAGGTCTTGTACTCCGATTATGAGGAGGATCCTCAATCAGGCAAGATTGTTAGAAAGGTCCGGATTGAGAAGAAGGCCTACGGAGCAAGGCACCGTTTACCCACTGAGGAGAGGCTGGTGATCACCCGTAGAGGCCAGGTGAAGAAGAGGAGAGTCCTCGTCGAGGAGAAGGAGAAGGAAGAAGATGAAAAAGAGAAAGAAGAGGAAGAAGAAGAAGAAGAAGAGGGGGAGAAGGGAGATGAAGATGATGATGACGAGGATGGGGGTGATGATGATGATGAAGATGGCAACGACAGTGGTGATGATGGCGACGGTGGGGGTGAGGAGATTCCTCCCACTCCTACTGGAGGTGATGGACAAAGGGGTGGTGAGGAAGAAATTCTTCCCATCCCCACTGGTGGTGAAGATAAAGAAGGGGGTCGTGAGGAAGAAATTCTTTCCATCCCCATTGGTGGTGAAGATGAAGAAGGGGGTGGTGAGGAAGAAATTCTTCTCATCCCCATTGGTGAAGAGGATTCACAGCCTATCCCTATCGACGAGGCTAAGGCCCGTCGTATGGAAGATGTGATGGATGCGGTGGGTGATGGCCCGAGGGTGCAGCCCACGTATCATTTTGAGGAATTGAAGCGCCCGATGCGCATTCGAATAAGATTCTCGGGGAGTGATGGGGTTGCAAGCAACCCCACACCCCTCGACCAAATACCTCCAAGTATTCCTCGCCTCGAAGGTGGATCGGCGAGTGGTGGGGTTGAAGTTGAGCAACCTTCTCCCTCTGCTCGTCGTTCAGCTGCGCAAGTGGCTGAAGAGACTGCCGCTCTGATGGCCAGACTGGAGCAGTCTGGCGATCAGCAAGAGGAAGGGGAGATCATTCCTCCGCGATAGGGTGTGCAGGATCCAAACCAAACCGACCAAACCGACCGAACCAAACCAAACCGACCGAATTTAATCGGTTTCGACGCACTCAACGGATCGGATTGGATTAGGATTTCTCAAAACCGATATGATTGGATTGGTTATCGGATTTATCAATTAAAAACCGACCTAAACCGAACCGAACCGAACCGGACTCTGGTTTATAATTTACTAATTTAGTGGTAACTGTTGTGAACTTTTGTTTAATTGTTAAAACTGTACTTTGTAGTTTTTAATATTTAATGGATATAAATATTGTGGACATAATGGTATTGTTGTTGATAACTTGGTATTTTGGTAAGTAATGTAGTATCATTTTATAATTTTTGAAATAATCATTTTAAAGTTAAAACTATGTCCAAATAAATAAATAAATAAACTAGTAAGCATGGGCCAAAGCCCAAACCGACCATCCAATCCAATCCAAACCGACTTTAATTGGATTGGATTGGATTCCAGTCTCAATCGGTTTGGATCGGATTGCAAATTCTCAAAACCGACCTAGGTTGGATCGGTTTGGGTTTTGCCTAAATAGGTCAGTTTCGAACCGATGCACACCCCTACTTCGCGAGACGTTCCTTCTCCTATTCACATGGAGGGAGGAAGCCGCGTGGATGCTGGGACTCCCCAACCTCTGCCAGAGACAACCCCCGTCAAGGAGAGGTCGACCCCCAGGGGTAAGAGCTCCGAACGGAGAAAGGGTAAAGCCCCTCGAGTTGAGGTCGCAGGTTCTCCCCCTCACTAACTTCTCGGCTTCGACTGTACTGTTGCTTTTGATGCTTGAAATATTCTAACTCTTTAAATTCTCGAGCTCATGTGTTGATTGTAGATACTCCTGTTGGCCCAGCTCAGAAGATAAGAAACTTGGGTGACGTTGATATCAACCACCCAGCGAGTGTGATCCGGTAGCTATGCAACCTTTCGGATGCTACTCTGGAAGAAGCCTATGACAGGCTTGAAGTAGTGGTAAGTGCATCAATCTTGACTTGATTTCTTGAGTTGTATCTTTCAGAAATATTTCTAACTCTTTTTGTTTGTTCACAGAACTCAGCTGTTCTGAAGTTTGCTAGCAAACTTTTAAAGAAGGCTGGAGAGCGGGGAGCTTCATCAGAAGTTTCTCGCTTGACAGCTAAATTAGAAGCTGCCAACGAGGAGAATGCAAAGCTGAGGGAAGTTCTGACTTCCAAGAAGGAGGCCTTGAAGGCCAAGATCGAGGCTCTACGCAAGGAGAAACTCGAGAGCAAGAAATGGCTCGATCACTATATGGGTCGGGGACATGAGCTTGAATCGTTGAAGAACCGTTTCTTCAAGATGGAGACCCTGGCCCACGACCGAGGAGTGGAGCTCAAGGAGTTGAAGGGCCAACTTGATGGCAGGGAAGCTGCTCTTGCTGCTAGAAAGGCTGCTCTGGCTGCTAAGGAGGCTGCTTCTACTGCCAAAGAGGAGGCTCTCACAAAGGAGTTGGAGCATACTCGTGCTGAGTGTGAGAGCTTCAGGGAGACAGTAGAGAAGGCGGTGAAAGCGCTCAGGGCCCACGTTGGTGGTGTCCGATCTTCGAAGGCATCTACGGTGATCCAGGCTCGTGGTGGATCCGAGGGGGAAAGGTCACGCGCTCCAAGTGTAGCCAAACCCTGATGTACTTCCTCTGTCTTTTTTGTGGTTGTAACTGTAAACTCTTCATATAGAAGCTCACTCTTGTACTTGATACTTTTTTATGAATAAAGATATCTTCTTTGGTGTTAGAAACTGCCTCTTGTGTTGAATATCTTTGAATGTTGTATTCTGAATGGTGTTGGAATGTTCGAATATACATACACTTGAATGTAAGGGGTCAAGTCGCAACTTGATCACCCAAACTGGTTAAGTAACTTGAAAATTGAAGGTTGTGTTGTAGCACAACTTGAAATCGTTAACATTTGTATGTGAAGGGTTGAGTCGCAACTCAAGCACCCAAACTTGTTAGGCGATATTGAAATTGAAATTGAAGGTCACTTAACATTTGTAAGTAAGGAGTAGTGTCGCAACACAAACTCCCAAACCTGTTAAATAGACGTAGTAACTTGAAGATTGTGTTGTAGTACAACCCGAAACCGTTTAACATTTGCTTGTAAGGGGTCGAGTCGCAACTCAAGCACCCAAACTTGTTAAACGACCTGGTAATTTGAATGCAGATAAATTTGAACTTGAACGTAGATAACTTGAAAACTGCTCCAGAATTTGAATTGAGAAGCGATCATTTGAGCATTTGAAAGAGATCTTTATTCATCATGGAATTTACATCATGGATAGTACATTTTGAGATGTCTAGCATTCCAAGCTTGTGGCAATCTATTTCCTTCTGGGGAGATTATCCGATATGATCCTTTGCCTCCTACTGACTCAACGATGTAGGGACCTTCCCAATTGGGAGCAAGTTTCCCGCTACTGTATTCTTTCGTGTTATAGAAAACTGCTCTGAGAACCAGGCTGCCAATTGGGAACTGTCTCTTGTAAACCTTTTGATCGTAGGCTTGTTTGATCTTCTGTTGATACTTGGCGATACGAAGGGATGATTGATCTCGTAGTTCTTCAGAGAAATCTAGATCATTGACTCGAAGCTCTTCGTTGATTCCTTCTTCGATTGCTCTTGTCTTCAAAGTATTCGATATGTTCTCTGTTGGGAGTACTGCTTCTAACCCGTAGGTCAGACGGAAGGGTAAGAACCCAGTTGATCTTCTTGGAGTTGTTCGATAGCCCCATAGAACTTCTGGTATGACTTGCTCCCACAATTCTTTCTTGTTATCAAGTTTTGTCTTGAGTATACCCAGAATAACTCTGTTTGAGGCTTCGGCTTGACCATTGCACTGAGGGTATCTTGGAGTTGAGTAGAAAAGCTTGATTCCGTTGTTCAGATAGAAGTCCCGGAACTTGTCGGAGTCGAATTGGGCTCCATTGTCAGCAACTAGGACTTGTGGCGTGCCAAATCTTGAGAAGATGTTATGCTTGATGAATTTGATGACTTCGTCGTCAGTCTCTCGAAAGAGTGGCACTGCTTCAACCCATTTGATGAAGTAATATGTGGCCAAGAGCAGATACTTCTTTTTGCTTGGAGTTGGTGGGAAGGGACCTAAGAAGTCCAACCCCCATTGGTGAAAAGGCCATGGGCTTGTCAATTGATAGGTGACCATGTGGAAGAGATTTGATGGATCCAGCAAGCCTCTTTCCCCTTTGCGAAGGTTCGACGTTGATCTTGTCCGCCTTTGACGAACTCTGGCAGGTGGCCTTCACGAAGCAGATCGTCGAGATGGTATCTCAACCGATAGCATCGATCAGTAGAATAGCCGTGACTGCGGTGGAAATCACAATAGACGGTTTTGTCAGCCGTGACTTTAGTGTCAGGCTCAAGAGGATTGGACCTTCGAAGAAAATCTTCGTGTTGAATGCGGTCGAGGATCTGCTCGATCGGTAAATTTCATTCGGTAAAAGTGGTCTTCTTTGGGGGAGATCAGCGTCCATCATTCCTTGACCATTTGTTGGCAGGGGGAGCTGCTACCTCGGTGTTGTGAGCTTTTACAGCATACTTCGGGGCTTCCCTTTCGGAGGGTCGCCTCTTTGTCTCTCGCCCCTTTCGAGCTACTT
Organism: Chamaelirium japonicum; assembly: GCA_947650365.1. Lineage (NCBI taxonomy): Eukaryota > Viridiplantae > Streptophyta > Magnoliopsida > Liliales > Melanthiaceae > Chamaelirium > Chamaelirium japonicum. The sequence goes on from OX393550.1 coordinate 45,548,538, forward strand.
GATCATCCTCAACCTCAATTTCCCTTTGGATTCGATCAAACATTGAACCCAGGGAAGGAGGAGGATTACGAATGAAATCGTTGTAGATATGTAGGTCGAAGCGGAGTGTATTCTGGAAAGCCAACATGATAGCTTCGTCATCCAGATGCCTCCCGGAGAGGGCAGCATGCTCGTTGCGGAATCTCCTTGTAAAGCTTCGGAGACTCTCGTCGGCGCCCATCCTCAGCCGGTAGAGGGAGTCGAGCTTCTTCTCTAGCTTCAAGTTTAATTGATAATGCTGTACGAAGAGATTGGCTAAGACGCTGAACTGGGTGATAGACCCAGCCCGGAGATTGTGGTACCAATCGAGGGATGGCTCGTCGAGGCTCCCGGCAAAGGTGCGGCAGAGCACGTTGTTCTCTTCTTCGTGCGGCGTCAGAGCTTGCTTGAAGGCGAGTACATGGAGAGTTGGATCTCCTCTGATGCAATTGAATTTGGGGAGAGTGGGAGTTCTCCATCCCCTTGGAAATGTTGACTCGAACAAGCTCCGATGGAGAGGTCCGGTAGAGGAGTACCCATCTCTACGACCATGCCCCCGACTTGGATGTAGATCGAGAGGCAAGATCGAGAGGTCTTGTTCAGGCCTCTGAGTGTCAGCAGGTTGGAGTTGGTGGCGTAGGTCCGATCTGAGCCCACGCTGAAGTGGAATGGTAGGAGAAACTCTGCTCTTCGAGGGAGCCCCCTTCATCTGGCATTTCCTTGTTATATCGAGCTTTGAAGGTGGCCTCTTGGCGTAGTTGTGACCAGAAGAGGATTAGGAGGATTCATCGTCGATGCGATCCCAAACACTCTGCTTCCATGGGGCAGCAGAAGGAGTGGGGTCGCGATGAATCCTCTCAGGGGCAACAGTGCCTATTGATTTCTGCTGCTCGGAGTAGATCGATTGGTACGGTAGATCGATTCTCTCATTGGTTGAGGGAACGGGAAGGGCGATCCCGGTTTCAGAGGCTGCCTTCTTGAGAGCATCTCTCTCAGCAGTGAGGGCAGCATTTTGCTTTGCCAATTGAAGCAGTTGAAAGTCGACCACTGAGATTTGATAAGTCGATGGAGGGTTCTCAGTAGGAGGAGGAGCAGTCTGCCCAATTGATTGATGAAGAGGGGCGATCGGTCGATCGACTGATCTCCCGCTTCCTGAGTGAACCCCCATATCGGGGATAGCAAGGGGCTGTCCGAAATTGAGCCTTTGACTCATTGAACGAGTCTCAGGACGAGGTTGTCGAGTGTTACTTCCTTCTGGTTGACCCTGATGTTTTGTTCTCGCCATTTAGTAGAGAGCGAAGGGTGCAACGAGAGCGCCGACGTCCGAACGGTTGTCTGTTCAACCGAAGGGGCTAGGAAGAGTGATCGGTTGTCTGTTCAACCGATCTGACTTGTTGTAGAGCAAACTTGGCTTCTTGTTCGATCCCACAGACGGTGCCAAACTGTGGGGGAAAATCTTTGTGCCGACCCGAAGACTTCGCCGCACCAGTCAATTGAAGTTCGAGTTGAAGATCGTTGTTCGATCTGTTGATTGAAGTTGAAGCTTTCGATATGCAAACAGAGAGAGTTTGACGCAAAAGGTGTGATCTCGGAGTTCAGTCGAAGCCTACGTCTCCGTGCTATAGGGAGCAACCCGAATTCACTAACACTTGTATCGAAGTGATCTCGACAGGCCGAGTATCACTGAAACCACTCTGATCTCTTCAAAGACAAGAAGGAGATCGAAGAGAGGAGGAGGAGGGATGGAAAGATAGAAAATCCAGAGCTCTGGTTTCTGAAAATCTGATCTCAGAACTGGAAATCAGATTTCGGGATCCATTTACATTCGAGGAGTCTGCTATTTATAGAGAAATACTGGGGGTAAAAGGCGGTTTCTGCTGTCGAATCTGGGGATCCTCCAGGTAAAGCTGGTGGGCCCCGCTACTGTCTCCTGGGGGATTTCACAGGCTCTTGGGCCCACCAAGCAGGGCTGGTGGGTCCCGCGGTAGTCTTCGTGGACCCACCAGGCAGGGCCGGTGGGTCCCGTGGTAGTCTTCGTGGGCGCACTAGGCAGGGCCGGTGGGTCCCGTGGTAGTCTTCGTGGGCCCACCAGGCAGGGCCGGTGGGTCCCGCGGTAGTCTTCGTGGGCCCACCAGGCAGGGCCGATGGGCCCCACTGTTTGCAAACTTCTTGCCAAAATTTGCACCCACATGATCTTCGGATCTATCTTTTGCTTTCGCTGCGACTCTGATAAACGGATCCAATTCCAATAATTGGTATCAGAGCACACTTTGGTGTATATTTCATGCATGAATTCGTGAAAAACATCATGTGAATATATAATGGCATATGTTTTCGTCGGGGTTCGGCGTAGATTATGCATATGGATTGTGCTATGTATCGTCTTTTTGCAGGTGCCGCGCTGAATAGTAATCTGTGATTGCATGCCTCCGGGGGTCGGACCCCGAATTTATTTTTTGTATTGATTATTATTGTGCTTGTCGATTTTAAGGCTCTAGATGAGCGAGGGTGGAGGTTGACCACCCTCGGTTCTCTGGCCATGTTTCTAGGATTGTTTTCTTTTCTTTCTAGTAAAATTGTACACGAGCGAGCATTTGCTCGGAGCGTGTTAGTTTTTCGGTCACAGGAAGAAGGAGATGATGCTACATCCACTGTTCGGGCAAGCGGTACCATGGCGTGCAAAGACCCAGTGAAAGCGTGCATATTGGCGATGATCGGGATCATCGTCAGAGATCGTGCAGAACGAAAGAGCATGATATCTTGGCTGTGCTTTTCAGGTTCAGGGGTCGGACCCTGGACTTGATTCAGTTTGGTTGCTATTTCTGTTGTTTCTCTTTACTTAGTGTTTAGAGAACTCCGATGATAATTTTAATTATCTATCTTGCTTGTGAGTTTATCTCTAGATCAGGCTTAGGTTTAGTACTTGGCTTATGGATTCATCAGTGTCTCTATATGGTTCTAACACGTGCGAATCCGGTGGCTAGCTAAAAGAAAAGGTGGTAACCGCCCTCATGGTAGTTCAGGTAGCCAAGTACTGTGCACCGAGATAGACGCAGTGTTAGATTTGTTTAGAGATAGCTAATGTCCTCATAAGAAGTATGATAACCCTAGTGGGATGCCTTTTCCCCATATGGCCCTAGCGACCAAGTTAGGTTAGGATTCTACTAAGTGATACCCGTTTCTAGTTGATGTTTGATGGTAGTGTAAACTCATCACGATTTGGTTATGCCACCATTAGGTTAAGGTCCGACGGAGGTTATCGGATGTCCCTATTTGGCCAGCATCGAAACCTATAATGAGATGAGGTCTACTATGATATCAGGCATCAAATTATGAACGAGGTGTCATTCTAGTGAGAGTCCTTTTCACGTTGACCTTAGGCTAGGCTCCAGATCTTAGGATTATGGGCAAACTAGTGAAGTATCGGGATCCTTGGAATCTATGTAATGTGATCCTTGTAAGAAAGGCGAAAGCTGAGTATTCAAGGTAGGGACTATGATATTTTCCGGGGATACTAATGCTTTGCGAGAAGGTTTGTAATCCTAGTGGGAGCACGATAGACCAGGGTCTAAGTCTAGGAGGTCGTGACCTTTCTAGATATGCATAAAACCTCATAAAGAAGGGATGTGTAAGAGGTTCCCTCCAAAGGGGAGCCCCTGGCCTCCACAATCAACCGGCTAAGGGTCTGGGTGGGAGGTACGCAGTTCGATATTCCCACCGGGTGAGAGCTGTGTTTTCTTCCATACTGGTTCGCCTAGTGATTTCCTTCGGGACATGGAGGATGCCGTTGGCAGTGGGTGACGGTTTTTTCTACACCGTGAGAGTTTATGAACCCCCCTGCCGACACCACCTAGATTTTTGGAAAGCATCCGAAAGCTTGTGTGAAGCTGCCGTTGCTGCGCACGCGGGTCACATAAAGCTAGCCAAAAGAAGACTGGGAGGTCTTTCAGTTTGCCATGGGTAATTCTGATGAAGACTGGGTCGTAAAAACCCCGTTGGCAGAAGCGGTTGCATGCTCTCACCGAGATGCTGTCTCCAATTCAAGGCCGATAGTCTCAGTGCTCGAGCCCAGGGAATTTAGATTCCTGGATGTCTCCACTTGAGGTAGTGAAGATATAGCGGTTGGAGTAAACATTATCTATTTCTAAATTCCATAAAATAGATTGTGGTAGACCCTAATTTTTGCTTTAAACCATTGTTTACAGAAATTATGACCAAGCTCGACCCCCTTGCCTCCATCCTTATTGATAATAAACTTACGGGACCAAACTACACGGACTGGAAGCATAACCTGATGCTCGTCCTAAGGGTTGGCAAACACACAATTGCCCTAAGTACCCCTCAACCGGCTATGCCGGGACCAAGTGCAACTGAGGCCCAGTTGAAGGAATGGAAAGACTGGCTAGATGCTGATGAGATGTGCAAGTGCTACATAGTGGCATCCTTGTAGACCGTCCTTCAGAAGCAAGTCGAAGACATGGCCTTATCTTCAGACATGATGCTCTATTTAAAGGAAATGTTCGAGGGTCGCAGTCGGGTAACTCATTACCTGACCATCAAGAAATTGGTGTCCACAAAGATGGTAGAGGGGACTTTAGTTCGGGATCATATGCTGAAATTGTTTGGCTATGTGAATAAGCTTGGTTCCTTCGATGTCATCTTAGATGCAGAGATCCAGACCGATATTTTCCTAGCGTCTCTGTCAGGAACGTTTGAGGGCTTCGTTACCAACTTCAACCTTAACCGGTTGGAGATGTCTAATGCAGATCTCCTAGCGGCGCTCCAGGCGACAGAGGATAGGATGAAGGCAGGAGCCCAATCCTTGAACGTAGAGCGAAATTCTTCTCTGAAAGCCAAAGGCAAGTTTCAGAAAAGAAAGTCTAAGAAGCCCGTGAAGATGGGCTAGGTGCAGTCGCAGGTTGCTAAGCAGAATGGTCCGGCGAAGCCCAAAGGAAAATGTTTCCGATGCGGCAAGAAGGGGCACTGGAAGAGTGACTATCGCGCGGCTCCCAAGAAGGCTGAGATAGGTATATCTCAAATTCACATAGTGAAATCCCTTGTAGCATCCAGTTGTTCTCCAGTTTCATAGATTGTGGATTCTGGTTCTACTAACCATGCTTGCAAGAATTTGCAGGGGTTCAAGGAGACAAGAAAACTGGGTGATGGGGAGATGATCCTAAGCATGGGAACAGAGGCCGTGGCAGAGGCTGAAGTAGTTGGAGATGTCGTCTTGCAGTTTCTTGATGGAAGAAGTTTATAACTTAGAGACATACTTTATGTACCGTCCTTGAGACGAAATTTAATTTCTGTTTCCTTATTGAATAATGAAGGTTTTTCAGTTTTATTTAATGCTTTTGGTGTGTCAATTAAATTGAATGGTTCCTTTGTTTGTAAGAGAAATATACAGAATGGTCTCTATGTAATTAACTCCAATTATAAGCAGGATAGCATAACTGAAGCATGTGTGGTTAATTCATCTAAAAGGAAAAATCCCTCAGATAATCCAATACTCCTTTGGCATCTAAGGCTTGGACACATAGCCTTAGATAGGATTCACAGGTTGGTTAAGGTAGGACTTTTAAGTACAGATATTTCAGAAAGCCTATCGACGTGTGAGTCTAGCCTGGAAGGCAAAATGACTAAAAGATTTTTCCGAGCCAAAGGTAGCAGATCTCAGGAGGTATTAGAGTTGGTACACACTGATGTATGTGGGCCCATAAGTTTCCGTGCCATAGGAGGTTTCGAGTATTTCATCACCTTCACGGATGATCACTCGAGGTTTGGATACATATACCTAATGCAGCGGAAGTCTAAATCCTTTGATAAGTTTAAGGAGTTCAGAGCTGTAGCAGAAAAGCAGACAGGTAAAAGTATCAAGTCTCTTCGACTTGATCGAGGAGGCGAATACCTATCGGATGAATTTATTGGGTACCTGTGTGAGCATGGGATCGTATCCCAGTTGACTGCACTAGGGACACCATAACAAAACGATGTATTTAAGAGGAGAAACCGAACTTTGTTAGACATGGTTCGGACTATGATGAGTTATGCCACATTGCCATCTAGTTTTTGGGGATATGCCCTAAAGACGGCAGCATATACTTTGAACTTTGTTCCATCAAAGTCAGTACCTCTAACTCCTTGGGAGCTGTGGTTGAAGCGAAAGCCAAGCCTACAGCACTTTAGGATTTGGGGCTGTCCAGCACATATGCGGAAGGACAAGTGAGATAAGATGGAGTCAAAGACTAAGGTATGTCTGTTCGTTGGGTATCCAAAAGGGACAAAGGGTGGTTTATTTTATAATCATGAGGATAGAAAGGTTGTCGTCTCGATGAACGTCGTATTCCTGGAGCCGGATTATTTAATAGACCATAAACCCACTAGTAAAGTAGTTCTTGAAGAATTGCTTAGTACTGATGGGAGTACGCAGACAGAAAATGTAGTGGGAGCCGATACCACTACGATAAACGATATTGTAGAATTGACTCTTATGGAACCACCGCAGGCTTGTCGCAGTGGGAGGACCATAAGTGCTCCTGATAAATACATTGGAGAAGCCTTCATGGTAGATCCAGAGTTTCAGGAGGATGATCCTCTGAACTATGACGAAGCGATGGTATCCTCTGACCATGCAGCATACAGGAAGCCATGGAGGCAGAATTGACATTGATGTCCCAAAACTCGGTCTGGATACTTGTAACACCACCTCACAACATTAAACCTATTGGGTGTAAGTGGGTGTACAAAAAAAAAGAGGTCCGGATGGTACCGTTGAGACTTACAAAGCTAGACTAGTCGCTAAGGGTTATACCCAGCGAGAAGGGATCGACTATGATGAAACCTTTTCGCCAGTGGCTATGCTTAAGTCTATCCGGATTCTCTTGTCCATTGCAGCCCATTATGATTGGGAGATCTAGCAAATGGACGTCAAGACCGCATTCCTCAACGGGGATTTGAAAGAAGACATCTATATGTCTCAGCCTTCAGGCTTTGTTGCAAGAGGTCAGGAAAGTCTGGTGTGCAAGTTGCAAAGGTCAATTTATGGACTGAAGCAAGCATCCAGAAGTTGGAACATGTGTTTTGATCAGGCTATCCAGTCTTATGGATTTGAGCAGAACGTGGATGAACCATATGTTTATAAAAGGAGCGATAAGACTGCAGTAGTTTTTCTAGTGCTTTACGTAGACAATATCCTGCTCATTGGAAACGATATTGGAATGTTGTCTACAGTGAAGGTGTGGTTATCCTCTCAATTTGACATAAAAGACCTGGGTGAAGCGAGTTATGTTCTGGGGATCAAGGTAACTCGAGATCGCCAGAATAAGACTCTCTCGCTGTCACAGCCAGCCTACATAGATACTATCTTAGTCAAATTCAATATGCACAACTCCAAGAAGGGACTGGTTCCATTCAGATATGGAATAAAATTATCTAATGATCAGGGTCCTAAGACTCCTGAGGAGAGGGCAGAGATGCAAAAGATACCTTATGCTTCGGCTGTAGGGAGTCTGATATATGTTATGCAGTGCACGTGACCAGATATATGCTATGCAATAGGCATGATGGGCAGGTATCAGTCAAATCCGGGTCCAGGGCACTGGACTGCTGTGAAAAGTATACTTAAGTATCTCCGTAGGACAAGAGATTATGAGTTAGTTTACTCTTCACATGAACTGATGCCGATTGGATATACAGATTCTGACTTTGCGTGAGATCCGGAATCCAGGAGATCGACGTCAGGGTTTGTGTTTTCATTAGGAGAAGGAGTTGTCAGTTGGAGGAGCGTGAAGCAGGGATGCATCACAGATTTGACGACAGAGGCTGAGTACGTTGCGGTGTGCGAAGCAACTAAGGAGGCGGTGTGGCTCAAGAAGTTCCTCACGGACTTAGGATGCGTACCGGGAGCACAAGATCCTATTGTCCTTTACTTTGACAATAGTGGAGCGGTATCATAATTCAAGGAGCCAAGATATCACCAGAAGAGCAAGCATATCAAGCGGAAATACTACATTATCCGGGACTTACAGAAGCGAGGGGAGGTTGCAGTGACTCAGGTGGCGTCTGCAGATAACATGGCAGACCCTTTCACAAAGGCGTTACCGACCAAGGCTTTTGAGAAGCACATGGATTGCATGGGAGTTAAGACTGTTGTTCCCCGCTAGGCCAAGTGGGAGATTGTTGTAGCTCGTGTGTCCTTAGCGTGAATTTTCTGTATTAACATTAATATAGATGCCTTTGGTTATTGCTTTAATTAGAATACTACTATGGTATATATTAATATACATATAATAAAGGACCCTAGGGAACACAGTAGGACACTGAGGTGCATAGTGGATCCATGCTTGGGAGACCCAGTGGACCAGTTGTGTGTAGACCTAGAACGAGTTCACAGTTTAGGTGATGTCGGTCGCTTCACCGAGAACAAGCTGTTGGTAGGTAGAGGATGTGGTGAAGTCTCCACCACGGGAACGTGGGATTCCCATTCATATGACCAAGCACGATGATCGTGTTGAACAAGAACCAAGACGGTGCACAGTTTAGTAATTCAGACACTGGTGCATAAACCGTTTTACTACTATAGATAATCTGTCCTTAACCCTGAGGGACTATGTACACTGGGCCAACCAGTTGTGTGGTGCTTTGATGTGCCAATGTGTGCGGACCTTCCATAGTCCAATACCACGGTACATTGGGTTACCTGGCTGGCGCTTGAGTGACATGTAATCCCTACAGGTTATCCGACGTCCAGTGTTGGATGGGTGCGTTTTGATGAGTCAATCTGTCCATATAATTAACCCAGGCCTGGTGGTTGTCAGTATGACTGACGATATTCCGGATGCTAGGCATAGCACCGGAAGGTGTGTGGTGTTATAGATGACAAGTCATCAAACCCTAGTCAGATGATCGATCGGGATCTGACGGTGCTCCCCACCGCCCGAGTCGTATCATGGCACCAGTAATAGGAGGGACTGAGGATTATCGGAGTATAGTAGAGAACAGGGTTACGAGGGAGTAACATAAGTTTAGGATCACTAGAGTTCAACTCGCGTCGCACTCTGGGTGGCTACGCGGGTTAATCGGATTAGGGCTGATTAACGGAATTTTCGGTGTGTCACCGGAACGATTAATCAAGGATCCGGTTGGAGCTAGAGATCCCAAACCCTGAAGGTTCCACCCTGTCGTTGTGTATAGGAATTGTTCCCCGACCTGGTTGGATACGTTGGATGCGAAGTAGCGCGATGGAGCGCAAGCCCGGAGCCTAAGAACCTAATTCACATGTGTTAGGGGTCATAGGGGTATTTTGGTAAATACTGAAATATGGCTCAGAACATATTGAATATGGATCTTAGAATGAGCGGAATAATTCCAGGAGCTCATAGGCGCTGACGGAACTTGATTCCGAGTAGCGCACCTCTCTCAATCTCTCTTTCAGTTTTTCACTTTTCTTGAAGGGCGTTTTCATCCAGGCTTCACGATAGACACTTGGAAACCCTAAAACCGACCCCCTCCTTATCCTAATCTCATTAGGGCCGGCCCTAGCTTACTTATGGCACTAGGAGACCGGCCCTATATGTAGAATGGAGGGGGAGGGGCTGGCCCAAGGTTCTCCCCCTCTCCTAATACCCAAACCCCTCTCCCTCTCTCCCTCTCTAAGGTTTCGGCCAAGGAAGAAAGAGGAAAAAGGAGGAAGAAGAAAGAGGAAGGAAGGAGAAGAAAGAAGAGAGAAAGAGAAGAAGGAGATCTCGTGGCTCGCCATCGTCTTCGCAATGGATTCCTCCGTCGGCTCGTAGTCCTTGCACTCAGAGGTAGGACTTTGAGGATTCCTCCCTTCGCAAAGGACAAGGTGCTATCCGACAGCTTCCCTTGTGATTCACGTGCGGTTCATCATCGTTCCGCTCTCTTTGGATCATAGATCCACAAGGTATGATGATTCTAAACACCTAACTAGATGCATGCATGTCTTCCGTAGATCGTAGTATGCCTCTAGGGTGTCCGCATATATGCTAAGATCATAGATTTCCATGTAGATTGTTTTGTATAATTAATTGTAATGAAACATACACCGTATGATCTTCAGATCTATCTTTTGCTTCCGCTGCGACTTTGATAAGTGGATCCAATTCCAACAATAATAACACTACAGCTAAAGGTCACATCGCTCTTAAAGCGATTCGACCTACACTTCATCAAACCAATGTATTAGGGTTGCCACTCCTTTTAATAGGGTGGGTCCCGATAATCATTATTTAGTCAAATTAAATTTTAATTTAAGGTAATACTTAATTACAGTGTCCATACAATAATAATTATTATTTTATTAACATTATAAAGCATGATTATTTTATTAATATTTTAAAGCATGCATTGCCGGACTCGCGACTTCACATGCAAGGAGGGGTCCACGTGACCATATTCGGCGATGCTCGGTGGGACCCGCATGCAGTGTTTAGGACACCTACCCTAGTTCTCATTTTCCACTATCAAAGACCACGGGAAGGGGAGTAGATGTCACCTGGTTGTCGATCGTGCATAAATTCCCGTTAACTGCTATTGATCGGTCTCTGCTCCGTCTACGGTTAAATCGTCCCGGTTACGCACTGCCAAATTCACACATAGTGGACCTATGGTCAATGCTTGCTACCGAATAATACGGATTTAGGGCCGAGTTGGCCAAGTAGAGAAATTTAGATGTCATCGGACGCCGGTCTACCGACACGCAAAACGATGCTAAAGTCTCGATTAGTCAGTATTGCCGATGCGAAGAATTCCACTACAGCTCAATTATACTATTATGCCTAAATGGTCGCATCTGCATTGGCTATTGCCACTAGCATGCAAGGAGGGGTTTACACAGGAATCGCACTAGTGGCCAGCCTAGGCCGCTAAGTAGCGCATCATTACCGTCATGGGTTGGCTTTGCGTGCACATGGCTACACTAGGTATTCTAAGACCTTACTATACCTAGGAGGTCGAACCCGCATCGGTATTATCAATCCTGAGGCATGCGTGACCCGATAAGATCAGGCCCGCTAACCACAAGTGTGGGCTCAAGGGCAATTGATCGACATATACAATTATGATAAAAATTAAGTAACATGCCTCGTCAGGTCGTGTCCCGAAATGAGTAGGGTTGACATAGAGGGCTAATGGCCACTATGACTGTGGGAATCAATGACCGACATGGCGGCTCATGACACCGTGCGAAACGTCATGATGGATTCGCACACGAAACAAGGGAGGGCAAAGCTAGAGGCTAAGTTCACGGCCAAAGGGTATATCAACAATCGTCGATGCCCTGAGGTTGTTCACATGGGTCGGCTCCTTCGCCTAGAAATATCAAAATCGCACCCGTATAAAACAATTCATTTGGTGTTCATGGGTAGTGCCAACGTCGAGGTAGGCACACCCCGAAGAGATCGGCTCACTATCTCGAGGTAAGGGTTTGAAACTCGGTCGACTACAACAATAACTAAATCGGCGAAAAATTTGAGATCATCAACCATCAGAAGATTTCGTTGAATCGTACCACTCGGTGGGTTAGAAATGTCATTTCAAGAGGGTTTAAAGGTCATGGAATTAGCTCTAAATGCCAAGCAATATCGGGGTTTGATGGTTGCGATCAAACACCACATGGTGTGGGGATCTATGTGTCCAATGGTGGGGTACTTATGATGGTTGGGTGTGATGGATGGTTGATCATCATCGGCTGTATGGTCGCCAGACTCTCGCCCGGTGACCATCACAGCAGCTACCAAACAAAAAAACAGAAAGAAAAAAGGGCTGGCCTTGTAGTTGGTTCAGAGGGGTCGGTTCATGTCCAACCTAGGGGGTCGAAGCCACCCGCTGCCTGTCGCCGCCGGCTAAGCCGTCGGCAACCATCGCAGCAAAAGCAAGGAAAATAGAGGGTTGTTGGTGGGGCCTTGCTTGGTCGAGTTCTGGCCTTACCGGCTGCATAGCCACTAGCCCTATGGTTGGTGACCATGGCCGCTCTGAAGCAAGCCGACAGGGAAGGGTCGGGCTGGTCTCCACAGAACAGAACGAAAGAGAAAAAGGACAGGTGAAGGGATTCGAACTTAAAGACGTATCGTACTGGGATGCATCGGCACACATACCTCATCAAATCCGATTATCTAGATAACAATTTAACACTGATCACCATGCACTGTTACACATGTGCACACAACTGCTGGCTTTGTTTCGGTCGCCTCGCGACCTGGACCCGGGATCGACAGTCCGGTCCAACTAAAGTCCAGCCAACAGCATGCAACATCAAATTTTTATGCCAGGGGTCACACTAATTATTCTGGCAATAATAATATAATAATAATAATAAACTTTGTTGCCCTTGATGAAACTGAACTCAAGCGTACCGGGTATTACACCTTTTAAGACTCAGTTTGTACTTGCAATTTTGCGACTTCGACCATAGTTGCTTTTTCGGTATTCTTATCCCTTATCTCTTTCCTCTCCTTCCTGGATTGTTCCTTATCCATCTTCTACCATGTGAATGCCTTCTTGAACAGGTTGGAGGCAGATTCGCTGCTTCCTTCGTTGATTACCACCTGATCCTTAAGCTTCCTTGCCAACTTTGCTACTTTTCTCCCCTCCGACCTTTGCATATCGGTAGGCCCATCATCTTCATCCTCGAGGCTCATAACATCTGGGTTGCTGGAGAGGAGGTGTTTAGTAAGGAATCAGATTCCCTCCCTCTTATTGGCTCTGTCTGTACTTGATGAAAGGATTATGTTTGCTGCATCCATTTATGCTGATTTTGTAGCTCCACCCAACAATGTTAGAATTTGAATGCCTCGTGGTAAATGTGGGGGGAAATTTTTGAGCCGCCTTGATCGGGAACCCCGCCCCACAGCCTTGATTGAATGTTGATGATTTGTAGAGAGAGAGATTAAAATTAGAGAGTAGAGACGGAGAGAGAGAGAGAGTAGAGAGTGTTGACACAAGAATTGTTGACGGAGTTCGGCCTTACGACCTACGTCTCCGGGTGAGAGGTGCCACCTGATCTTCACTATAATATGAATATGGAGGGTTGAGCGTTCTTTCGACAAGCCGAGAGAAGCTTCTTACAATGTGTTTGCACGGAGCAATTAGAAGAGTTCAAAAAGAAGAATAGAGGGCTCTGGCTCTGGATCTGGAATCCCTCTTCGTCTGATCGAATGACCAACCTCTTTCCTGAATGCCTTGGGGGTCCTTTTATAGCATAAGCATGTGCCCAATATGGCAGTGATGACGTGGCACTGGTTTTGGGCCTCCATGTTATTGGGCCGTTGTTCGGGCCCAATAAGGGAGAGGGCTTGATCTGCGAGCCCCGCAGAGTGGGCCCATAAGACCGGGTGGGTTTACCCACTTGGGCCATTACGCAGGCCCATGCTGCTCTGATCCGGTCCGGTACAATTTTTGTAACATCCCCAAAAATAAATTAATAATTTAAAGGTCATTATAAGAAAATTTTATAAGAAATTCAAAGTAAAAATCTGACGGAACCATTGTGTTCGTCTCATCGAAACGATCAAATAACCTATATAAACTTTTGTGTTTTGAACTCATTTAAAGCATTTAAAAATTTAAAGAAAAAAAAATATATATATATATGTGTAAATATATATAGCCAATAGAAGGATTCGACCTGAGATCTATTTAGTAGAATTTTAAACTTTTTCCTCTAACCAAAAAACCATTAATGCTTTTCTATTTCAAATACAACGAAAATAATTGTTATAGTAAAAATGGGGAGATCAAAAGCCATCTCAACCGACGACCCTTCGTTTCCGATCAGACGGGAACAGTCGCGCAGCCGTAACCGTAACTGACGACTCTTCGTTCCCAATCGGACGGGTGCAGTCGCGCAACGAAGTAAATAGCAATCTTGCAATTAAAACCACGGGACTTTTGGTATTCCCAAAAGTCCTATATAAACCCCCCCTCCACAAGAGTTTCTCATTACAATCCACCTCGGGATCCGTGCCACCTAACCTTTCCCCTCTCCTCGCCAACCATCGCCGGCCGAACGTCGCCGCCGCCGGCCGACCGCCGCCCGCCTCCGGCCACACCTCCGGCGCCGCCGGCCACCGCCACCCCTCCGGCCGGTCACCACTTCCGGCCACCGCCCACCATCGTCGGCCGCCACCACCACCGGCCACCACCGCCGGCCGCCACCACCTCCGGCGCCGCCGGCCACCGCCACCTCCGGCCGCCGCCTCGCACCACCCCGGGTTGTCGGGTCGGGTATGAGTTTAAACCCATTTAATTCGGGTTTCAACCCGTTATAAAATATTAGTGCAAAAATGCAAGACTTTATATTAGAACCCATGACCTTTCTAAATTACAACCTCACTCTAACCAATAAAACACTTTATACTTTATGTTTAAAAGCACATAGTAATAAATATATAGATTATCAAAGTAAACTGTATTGACCTTATTTTGCCCATACGGACTCTGAATTGAGTTCCGTCAGTGGCATTGGACTCGTAATGACAAAATACACCAACTGAGATTATAAAATACCAGAACCAACAATTAAAAAATAAAATTACCATTTTACCCCTAAGGTAAAATGATCATAACCTTTTTATTTGAACTCGGAATCGAATTCCGTCTGCGACTACATGATTGTGGTTATGATTCGGAACCACCAACACAATAAAACCCTTAAGCCTCTTGGCCGAAGCCCATTAGCCATTTAGCCTCTGGGCCTAAGCCTATTAACCCATTAAACCTCTGGGCCGAAGCCCATTAGGCCATTAAGCCCATTAAATATAGTCTGGGCCGAAGCCCATTAAAGCCATTAAACACCGTGGGCCGAAGCCCAATGAGCCTAAATAACAAACTGTGATAAAACGACTCTACCTTCGTTAAACTGCACCGCTATTGCTGTGAGCAACTTGACCTTTTTACTAAAGGCAAACACCCATTTAAATTCCGACAATATCAGTTATTTTGGCCATACCGGGAGCAAACGAACTCAAAATTGAGTTCCGTTTGCGGCCATGGTTTCAGAATAAAAAGTTTTACACACTAAGTATAAATTTAAAAGTATTTTAGAAATTATCAAAATACCCCAAAAGAAGAAAAACCTATTAGTTCACATCGGAAAATATTTCGAAAAATCCTTATAAAAGTTAGGGTAAAAACTAACGTATTATAGTAACATACTTTCAGGTTTTGAGCTTCCTAAAACTTCCTCAACAGGAGTAAGAGTCTTCAACGGTTCAGGTAGGGGATTTAAACTAAGTTTGTTCATGCTAAGTATATGCTATAGAATATAGGTAAATTGCTATGGAGTGGTAAATTTGGAAATACGTGATCACTTATTTGGGTGTGGGGCTAGCCCTGGCTGAGGCCAAAAAGTATTCTGGGTGTGGGTCTAGCCCTGGCTGAGGCCAAAAAGTAACCTGAGTGTGGGTCTAGCCCTGGCGGAAGGCCAAAAAGTTACCTAGGTGTGGGGCTAGCCTAGTCTGAGGACTAAAAGAACCTAGGTGTGGGGCTAGCCTTGTTGTGGACAAAAAGTACCTGGGTAAGGATTGAGATTCCTACCCTGGCTGAGGGCCAAAAAGGGAATCGGGTGATCAATGTTTTTATTATTTATATTTCTTAGTCATGTTCACTGCTTTTCAATACATATGTTTTAGCATGAATAAACTAAGTTATTAGGTGAGTCAGTGGATTAGACTCACCCCCCTACAGGTGTTGTGGTCCCTACAGAGACTGGCCCTACAAGTCAAAGAAAGGAGAAAGCACGAATAGAGGACGAACCGTAGGGGATCGAAGACCGGCTCTACACACCTTATTACGATGATGCCGGAGCCGAAATATGAAGTGTCAATGTTGAAAAATTTAGCCTTAGGCTTTCGTTTTTAAGAAATGTATCAAACAATTATGTTTTGAATAAAGTGGCTCAGTAAATTCCATATTTGATGGAATTTATCTATATCAAGTTTTTTTTATTCCTAACACCCCAGTATTATACGGGTTGAATTAATCCGTAAAATATCGAGGCGTTACAACTTGGTATCAGAGCCTAGGTAATAGGTCGTAGGAATTAGAATTACTAGCAAGAATGACATTGGTAGGATAGTCACTTAACATATAGCATAAGGTAGGTTCATGTGAATTAGATCTAGGTACACCTAGCCTTAGATGTTTAAGACATTGATGACCTAAGACACTTAATCGCTAGAACAAAGTATAGATACCTGAACTTAAATTTAGGATCTCTCTTTTAAATATGTTTTTCGATAGTAGGTCTGAGACAACATCATTGGTCGCTGAAAAGTTAGTCAACGCAGAAGACAATATAAATACATCGAAATTAGAACGTATGATCACTTAAAGAGAACTAGAAACTAACTAGAATTATAGGATGCTGCTTTGTAACGATATGAAAACATAAGAAGGTGTTATAAACCCTAGTAGTAACTCAATCAGGGTAAGAAATCCCTAATGAGTAACTTAATTTAAGATCCTATCTTCTAAGACCTCTTTTTGAAAACACGTTACTACAGTATCTTAGTAGAAATAAGGATCATCCGAAAGAAACTATTCTTAAGTCTTTTTGTAAACTTAGTCGCGTGTCAAAGACTAAGACCTCTTTTCTGTGTAACCTGAAATCTATCCAAAGTATTAGAACCTTACCTAGGTTAATCAATCTTGATGAGAGTAGAATTAGATTTATGTACGCCAATTACTCGAAAAAAAAAAAATAAAACATCCATGATAACTCCTATAAGAACTAAGATACTTCTCGAATGAAAGCTAAAGTCGAGAAGTCCAATGGACTCCAACCTCAAGCGGTTAGTAACATACAAATGATTGACACAAATAAGTAAAGTTTTAAATATAGTCGATTTGAATATAGAATACTAGTCACTTCCTAGTATTTAATTTTTACAAAAACATGGGGAGATCTGGGTTGAATCATTAGTACAGAGAGAATTGATTTCAAGTACATAATTGACTTAAAAATTATAACATGTACTGTGATAATTAGGATTGAGGTTAATCATCATTTCTCGAATTCGAGTTCAACGGAAATGGCTACCTAGGAAAGGGCTGCCTGGGGTTAGGTGGAGTCGTTCCATGGGAAAAAGGGCTGCCAACTGCTAGTGTGGAGCCACCTAAGGTGGAGCCGCCTAGGACTTTGACTTCGAGATCATGACTTACCTCTGCATCCTAAATGATCAGAGTGAAATAGTTTGAAGTTTTTAAAACCAATTAACTGGACCCTCAGGCCAACATAGGACTTGCAACTTAGAAGACTTTTCATTTAAAAATACTCATTACAAACTTACTTAAGTTATATAAGAGTTTAGCCAGATATGAAAAAAAAAGAAGGTCATCGAAGTACAGATGTGAAATTAAGAACTTCAAGGAATTGGATACAAGTTAGAAAAGGAAAAGCAATAGAAAATCGGAGTCTTGGCACTGACAATATTGGACTAAGATTTCGGGACAGATTAGCAGTTACTGATGCTCCTTATTTACGAGAAGATATATTAACAGAAGCTCATCGGTTAAAATTTCCTATTCACTCAATCTAGGCCTTATTTCCGTCTTGTCCAACAAGGACCTGTGGATCACCCTGCTCAAAGAGTACGTGGTAAGACTTTCGCTGTATCGACTGACAATGATGTCATCAAAGGTACGAACTATTTTTATTTTAAACAATATAGCAGTAACTACGAAAAGACCTAAATTCGTAGGATCAATTCCTTTAGACCCCGACACAAATCATACATATTCAACTGAAGACAGAACTAACAAGATACACCCTAGTTATCACGACAACGCTTAGTGTTAATCCTAAAACTTTCTATTAAATACCAGAGGATACACTATTTATAAGTTATGAGCATCCATTTTTCCTTTAGGAATAAAGTATATGTAGTCATTAATAAATTTCTCGACGGCTGTCAAAACCAAAAGTTTTTTTTCGAATTCCAATATTTGAACCGTCCCAAACTAGATCACTGTAATTGCCCCAACTCTCAGGTCAACTCTATATCACTGTGGTTCCTGGTGAATACAGTAGCCAGGTACAGTTGATGTGTGAGTAGAAAAAGTCATAAAAAAATTTTATTCTTAAACCCTAGAATTTATTGCCTTATTGAATCCCATAAACAAGACACCCAAATAAGTTAATTACCTCTTAGGGAAAAAAAAAGATTGATATTATAATGGAAAGATCTACTATAAGAGGTTTTAAGGTCAGTAAAGTATTATTAAAACTCCATAAGATTACCGATTAAAATTTTCTATTCAAAATATATTTTTAGTGGTCGAAATCCAGTGAGAATACATTCCAAGAACTAAAGAAGAAACTCACTACATCTCCGATTTGGACGACACCAGAAAGTGGGAAGAAGTATAAACTTTACACAGATACATCTCATGTAGGGTTGGGAGGTGTACTTATTGTAAGATGGTCAAGTAGTGGCTAATGTACATCTAGTCTTTCAAGTATCCATATAAGCCTGATCCTTCTCATATCTTGGAAAATGAAAACATTCAATCTAGTGCATATTACATGGGAGTACTTGGGAAGGTTTTAAATACAAAAGATAAAGTATTGCGAACTAAAACTATACGATTGAAAAAAGTACTATGGCAACATCACAATGAGGAAGAAGTTACTTGAGAATTTGAGTCAGAAATAAATTTGTTCAACAGCTAAGGTATGTACTCTAAATTTCGAAGACGAAATTTCTATTAGAGGTAGAGGATGTAACATCCCCAAAAATAAATTAATAATTTAAAGGTCATTATAAAAAAATTTTATATGAAATTCAAAATAAAAATCTGACAGCACCATTGTGTTCGTCTTATCGAAATGATCAAAAAACCTATATAAACTTTTGTGTTTTGAACTCATTTAAAGCATTTAAAAATTTAAAGAAAAAAAAAATGTATATATGTATAAATATATATAGCCAATAGAAGAATTCGAACCTGAGATCAATTTAGTAGAATTTTAAATTTTTTCCTCTAACCAAAAAACCATCAATGCTTTTCTATTTCAAATACAACGAAAATAATTGTTATAGTAAAAATGGGGAGATCAAAAGCCATCTCAACCGGCGACCCTTCGTTTCCGATCAGACGGGAACAGTCGCGCAACCGTAACCGTAACTGACGACCCTTCGTTCCCGATCGGACGGGTGCAGTTGCGCTGCGCAGTAAATAGCCATTTTGCAATTAAAACCTCGGGACTTTTGGTATTCGTAAAAATCCTATATAAACCCCCCCTCCATAAGAGTTTTTTATTCCAACCCACCTCGGGATCCGTGCCACCTAACCTTTCCCCTCCCCTTGCCAACCACCGCCGGCCGAACGCCGCCGCCGGTCGACCGCCGCCCGCCTCAGGCCACCACCTCCGGCGCCGTCGGCCTCCGCCACCTCCGGCCGGTCACCACCTCCGGCCACCGCCCACCACCGCCACCGGCCACCGACACCTCCGGCCGCCGCCTCGCACCACCCCGGGTTGTCGGGTCGGGTATGAGTTTAAACCCATTTAATTCGGGTTTCAACCCGTTATAAAATATTAGTGCAAAAATGCAAGACTTTATATTAGAATCCATGACCTTTCTAAACTACAACCTCACTCTAACCAATAAAACACTTCATACTTTATGTTTAAAAGCACCTAGTAATAAATATATAGATTATCAAGGTAAACTGTATTGACCTTATTTTGCCCATACGGACTCTGAATTGAGTTCCGTCAGTGGCATTGGACTCGTAATGACAAAATACACCTACTGAGATTATAAAATACCAGAACCAACAATTAAAAAATAAAATTACCATTTTACCCCTAAGGTAAAATGGTCATAACCTTTTTATTTGAACTCGGAATCGAATTCCGTCTGCGATCACATGATTGTGGTTATGATTCGGAACCACCAATACAATAAAAACCTTAAGCCTCTTGGCCGAAACCCATTAGTCATTCAGCCTCTGGGCCTAAGCCCATTAACCCATTAAACCTCTGGGCCGAAGCCCATTAGGCCATTAAGCCCATTAAACATAATCTGGACCGAAGCCCATTAAAGCCATTCAACACCGTGGGCTGAAGCCCAATGATCCCAAATAACAAACTGTGATAAAACGACTCTACCTTCATTAAACTGCACCGCTATTGCTGAGAGCAACTTGACCTTTTACTAAAGGCAGACACCCATTTAAATTCCGACAATATCGGTTATTTTGGCTATACCGGGAGCAAACGAACTCCAAATTGAGTTCCGTTTACGGCCACGGTTTCAAAATGAAACGTTCTACACACTAAGTATAAATTTAAAAGTATTTTAGAAATTACCAAATACCCCTAAAGAAGAAAAACCTATTAGTTCACATCGGAAAACATTTCGGAAAATCCTTATAAAAGTTAGGGTAAAAACTAACGTATTATAGGAACATACTTTCAGGTTTTGAGCTTCCTAAAGCTTCCTCATCAGGAGTAAGAGTCTTCAACGGTTCAGGTAGGGGATTTAAACTAAGTTTGTTCATGCTAAGTATATGATATAGAATATTAGTAAATTGCTATAGAGTGGTAAATTTGGAAATACATGATCACTTATTTGGGTGTGGGGCTAGCCCTGGCTGAGGCCAAAAAGTATCCTGGGTGTGGGTCTAGCCCTGGCTGAGGCCAAAAAGTAACTTGGGTGTGGGTCTAGCCCTGGCGGAAGGCCAAAAAGTTACCTAGGTATGGGGCTAACCTAGTCTGAGGACTAAAAGAACCTAGGTGTGGGGCTAGCCTTGTTGCAGACAAAAAGTACCCGGGTAAAGATTGAGATTCCTAACCTGGCTGAGGGCCAAAAAGGAAATCGGGTGATCAATGTTTTTATTATTTACATTTCATAGTCATGTTCACTGCTTTTCAATACATATGTTTTAGCATGAATAAACTAAGTTATTAGATGAGTCAGTGGATTAGACTCACCCCCCTACAGGTGTTGTGGTCCCTACAGAGACTGACCCTACAAGTCAAAGAAAGGAGAAAGCACGAATAGAGGACGAACCGGAGGGGATCGAAGATCCGCTCTACACACCTTATTACGATGATGCCGGAGCCAAAATATGAAGTGTCAATGTTGAAAAATTTAGCCTTAGGCTTTCGTTTTCAAGAAATGTATCAAACAATTATATTTTGAATAAAGTGGCTCAGTAAATTCCATATTTGATGGAATTTATCTATATCAAGTTTTTTTTATTCCTAACACCCCAGTATAATACGGGTTGAATTAATCCGTAAAATATCGGGGCGTTACAATTTTTGCACCCACAGTTACCCCCTCCCAGTCGGGTCAGGACCCCCTGGGTCGGCTGGTATTCCAAGGTGCAAATGCCTTAGGATTCTGGCATGGTTGGCAAGGGCCGTAGGTGTCGCGGTTAGTATTAGCAGAGTCCCGACTCATGTCACAAGCCTAGCCAACGTGTTCATGTTGGATACTTGTGCTGATCTGCCAATGCCGAGACCCTTTTGGTGCGAGCCAAAAAGTCTCGGTTTTGTATGTGGGTGTTCCCGAGAAATTAGTGCATTTTCCGACTGAGACCCTTCTCCTTCTGCCGACGCCGAGACCCTTTTGGTGTGAGCCAAAAAGTCTCGGTTTTGTAAGTGGGTGTTCCCGAAAAATCAGTACGTTTATTGACCGAGACTCTTTTCCTTCTACCAATGCCGAGACCCTTTTGGTGCGGGCCAAAAAGTCTCGGTTTTGCAAGTGGGTGTTCCCGAAAAACCAGTACATTTCCTGACCGAGACCCTTTTTCTTCTGCCGATGCCGAAACCCTCTTCCTTTTTTTTTATTTCCCCCCCTCCTTAGGGCTTGCCGAAGAAGATTGAGGAGGGGGCTGGTGTCATCTCCAAACTCGAGGGAGAGAGATCTGTGCCGATCGGATTCGCAGAGATGGAGCGGATCTTCTCACCGAGCCACCATCAATTGGATTAGAGACGAATCCGAGTTGTTGATATCGTGCCGATCCGTATCTGAGCGAACGGTTGACTGCCATGATGCCATGCCGATCGGTTTGCATAGGGGTGCAAAGCTTGGCAATGCTATCTCAACAAATCGAGCAGCTGTACGTCAGCCCATATGATTGCCCATGTGGGTTTCTTTGTGAATCGAGCTGGAACCATGCTATTCAAACTTTGCCACGGGGTTATGCGATGGGATGCCATGTCAATCAGTTCGTGCTCTAATCGAATGGGGTTCGGTTGATGTTCGCTTGACACACAAGGTAGCATTGTATATATTAGTTCCTCTTTGTTGTGCCTTTTGGTTTGGGTGTCCCATCAGAGTCATCAAACACAAACTCTTTTTTTTTTCTTTTGTTTGTTGTGCTGTACACAGGAGATGGGGGCACGGCCAGTGGGTGTCGCACGATCCGTGCACGAGTGGGAGCGGCGTCTTCTTTTTTTTTTTGCTTTCTTTCTTTATTTGTCCCTTTCTTCTTTGGCTTTGACTCACATGAGAGAGCAGGCGTCCCTCTCTCTCTCTTTCCTCACAAGGCCGAGCGTGAGTGGGAGATCCACGCGAGAGAGAGCGGGTGCGAGAGAGAGCCGTGCGGCGCAGGCGGAGGCGGTGGTGATGGCGTGTAGCGCGCGGGCTGCGGCGCGGGGCTCTGCGGCGGTGGTCGACGGCCGGGCGCGGGCGGAGGTGGTGGTCAGCGTGCGGCTCCGGGCGCGGGGCGCGACGGCGGTGGTCAGCGGCTTCCTCCCGGCCGGGTCGGAGAAGGGCGCGGGTGCTGGACTGCGGGTTCCACCCCTCCTCTTCCTTTCTTTCTCTGGTTTCTTCTCTTTGCTTGACTCTGTTTCTTTCTTCTTCTTTTTCTTTTTTGCTTCCGTATGTGACAGGAGCCCTCGCGGAGTTTGCTGTGCGACGAGAGGAGTGACGAGGGGGGTGGGACCCTCCCCTTCTCTTTTCGATCGGGTCGGTTGTGCGATGAGACGAGACCGCACCGGGGGCGGGAGTAGGGTTTTCCCACCTTCCATTTTGCTGCGCGGGCGAAGAGGCCACACGGGGTGCAGACGGCAGTGGCTGGAGGCCGATCGGGTGTGGGGGAGAACTCAAGACTCGGCCGACCGGGAGGCCCTGCCGTCACCGTTGCCGATCGGTTTGCTGTTGTCGCTACCCCATCTGGGTTGCGAGTGATGGGATCCGCTCAAGTCGCAGGTCTCGGATTCGAGGAGGAGGAGTTGGCGGTCTTCTCTCCAGGCTGTTGATTCTGCGTGAGGAAGAAAGGTGCAGTGGAGGCCCCTAATGTATACGTTTGAGATACTTCAAAGAAGCAGCGAGTCGAAGATGCCTTCTTACATTCCACTCATTCTGCTCTGCCCTGCAACCAAATCCCATGATGTGTATTCAACCCCCCCCCCCCCCATTTTTTTTGATTTGCTAGTGTGAATCCCCACCACTAGTCTCTGTGTATACTATTTGATCGAAGCAAGGGATAAATGGTAGATATCTCATGTGATGGTGACAAGTTGTTTTGAAAGTGGAACTCCTTCTTTTTTCTTTTTGCCTTGCCTTGCTTCTGTTGGTGACGTCGATCTCCCCCTTCTTGGTTTTCTGACGAAACCAAGAGGTAGATTGTTGTTGATGCCGACGCATCCCCCCTCTTGGTTTTCTGACGAGATCGAGGGATGGGCTACGGATAACGCCGTGCACCCCCCTTCTCAGTTTTCTGATGAAACCAAGGGGTAGGTTGCTGATGGTGTGTCGTCGCCCCTTCCCCACTCGGTTTTTGTGTGAAATCGAGGGGGGCTGCTTGTTGATGCCGACACGCCCCTCCTCTTAGTTTTTTGACGAAACCGAGGGGTGGTCTGCTGATGGCGTGCCGTCACCCCCTCCCCACTTGGTTTTTGTGCAAAACCGAGGGGTGGACTGCTTGTTAATACCGACACACCCCCCTTTCGGTTTTCTGACAAAACCGAGAGGTGAGTTGCTGTTGATGCCGAACACCCCCCCTCTCAGTTTTCTGTCGAAGCCGAGGGGTGGACTGTAGCTGATGCCAACAACCCCTCTCTCGGTTTTTTGACGAAACCGAGGGGTGTGCTGCTAACAGTGTGACGTCACCCCCTCCCTATTTGGTTTTTGTGCAAAACCGAGGGGGGCTGCTTGTTGATGCCGATACACACCCCCTCTCAGTTTTCTTACAAAATCGAGGGGTGGCTATAGCTGATGCCAACACCCCCTCCCCTCTCAGTTTTTTGCGAAACCGAGATGGGGGGCTGCTTGTGGGGTGCCGTCACCCCCACCCCACTTGGTTTTTGTGCGAAACCGAGGGGGGGCTGCTTGTTGATGCCGACACACACCCCTTCTCAGTTTTCTGATGAAATCGAGGGGTGTGCTGCTGATGTTGTGTCGTCATCCTCTTCCAACTCGATTTTTATGCGAAACCAAGGGGGGGGGGGGCTGCTTGTTGATGCCGACACACACCCCCTCTCGGTTTTCTGACGAAACCGAGGGGTGTGCTACTGATGGTGTGCTGTCACCCCCTCCCCACTCGGTTTTTGTGCGAAACTGAGGGGCTACTTGTTGATGCTGACACCCCGTTATTGGGGCTGCTAGAAGAGGCCAAAAAGTGTCAGTTTTTCAAATTTTAGCTCCATCTGAAACCGACACTTTTTCGGTCATATTCCTAAAACACTGGTACGCAGGGTCGTCGGCGAGGGATAACGCTATACTTGAGGGGGCTTCTTAGAGATAATCTAGGATGACGCCTCGTGATGGCCAGCCAGTCTTCACCCAATGTACTATCGCACCTGGTTACTGTATTTGCCAGGTACTACGGTCATGTGAGGGTGTTGACTTGGCCAGGATCAAGGAAGCACCATTTTATCTCGTGTTTCGATGGATTTTTCACCCACCCTACTCTTTACTTATCGCTTGTTCACCCATTGTAGGCCGCTTTTTTTATGATAAAAACCGTCAGGGGACCCGCTGTGTTGGGATAACGCCATCTAGGAACGAAGGAGATTGTTTGCGCTCATCCTATGCCATATATTGAGGATTCGGACAGTGGCTTTGATGGCGACCTCGGGCCGTTAAGGCCTTTTGCGAACGAAGATCATGAGGAACCCACCGTCGGCTGCACCAGTGTGGAGACATGCTGACAGAGTTAGACTGACCACCCCCTAACCAGTTTGGAACTGTCAGTCGTCGAGAAAAGGTGATGGCAAGTGACAGTCTGATGCTTGGACCTGAGTGACAAGACTAAGCTTGGACTTTTGATCGAATCCCAATACGTCAGCGATGACGTCTCGAACTTTATCTTTATATATCAAGAGTAAGGCCTTGGGTTTATAGAGTGCCAAACGTTGGTCGCCTCGGACTTTGTCTTCGAGTGCCAAGGGCTGGGCCTTGGGCTTGTAGAGTGCCAAGGCATTGGTTGCCTCAGACTTTGTCTTCGAGTGCCAAGGGCTGGGCCTTGGGTTTGTAGAGTGCCGAGGTGTTGGTCGCCTTGAACTTTGTCTTCAAGTGCCAAGGGCAGGGTTTTGGGCTTGTAGAGTGCCGAGGTGTTGGTCGTCTCGAACTTTGTTTTCAAGTGCCAAGGGTTGGGCCTTGAGCTTGTAGAGTGCCAAGACGTTGGTCACCTCGGATCGACTTTGTCTTTGAGTACCAAGGATGTCTCCTAGAACTTGGTGCATGTCAAATTAAGCGGCGACGCCTGCCTTGGACTTATTCTCATCGCCTCGGATGAGTATAGTTGATAGCTTGACCTGGATTGTCAGGAGCATTTTTATCGGACTTTCACCTTGAAAGGGCGTAGCCGAAATGCCTTCGAGCTTCCAACTTAAACGGGCGGAATCGAAGGTCTTTGGTTGACCTGGGTTGCCAGGAGCCTTTTATCGGACTTTAGCCTCGAGGGGGCGTAGCCGAATTACCCTCGTAGCCGAATTACCTTCGAGCTTTCAACTTGAATGGGCATAATCGAAGGTCTTTGGTTGACCTGGATTGCCAGGAGCCTTTTATCGGACATTAGCCTCGAGAGGGCGTAGCCAAATTACCTTCGAGCTTCCGACTTGAATGGGTGGAATCGAAGGTCTTTGGTTGACCTGGGTTGCCAGGAGCCTTTTTATTGGACTTTAGCCTCGAGAGGGCGTAGCCGAATTGCCTTCGAGCTTCCGACTTGAATGGGCAAAATCGAAGGTCTTTGGTTGACCTGGGTTGTTAGGAGCCTTTTTATCAGACTTTCGCCTTGAAAGGGCGTAGCCGAATTGCCTTCAAGCTTCCGACTTGAACGGGCGAAATCGAAGGTCTTTGGTTGACCTAGGTTACCAGGAGCATTTTTTTTTATGCCTTAACATGGTGGAATCGAACTTTAAGAGATTTGATTTTGGAAAAAAAGAGACACTTTATTGATACAACAAAGTTACAGTTACACTTTTTCAGAGGCTTCCCAACGGACGTTATGATTATGCTTCTACTTATTATGTTGACTTTCTTTCTCCACTGCTGCTGCCTTTACTTCTCTCGACCTGGTTCCTTGTTAGCGAGGTAGCCATCGAGCCGCCCTTCTTGGATCAGATCTTCGATGTGATGCTTTAGCTTCTGACATGTAGAGGTTGGGTGGCCATGGTTGCGATGGAACTCACAGTAGATCGACTATCGTATCTCCCACCTGGTCGGAATTTGGAGGGAGAGGTTGTGGCCACTTGCAAAAGGGCTCGTTCTGCAAATAGGCAAATATGTCTTCAATGGAGGTGTTCAGCTCAGTGAATACCCTTTGCTCCCTTTGAGTTCGCTTCTTCCCTGCTGGAGGGGCCTTCGGATCTTCATTGTACCTTCTGGCTTGTATCTTTTGGTTGGACGCGGTATTGGCAGACTTCTTGTAGAGTGCTTCATTCGGAGCTTTGTCATCTTTTTTATTTCGGGAGTTATGAGACTCGTGGGGCTCGCGTAGTCTTTTGGCCCGCTGATTATCTTCCACCTCTATCTCCCGCTGTACACACTTGAACATTGCCTCCAAGGTACTAGGAGGATACCGGATGAAGTCAGTGTAGACGTGGAGCTCTGGCCGGATAGCATTCTGGAATGCTAGCATGATAGCCTCCTCATTATGGGACCGACCGGTGAGCTCGGAGTGCTCATTACGAAACCGCATCGTGAAACTCCTTAGAGACTTATCGGAGCCCATCTTCAACCGGTAGAGTGTATCTAGCTTCTTTTCCGGCTTTAAGTTTAGCCGATAATGGTCCATGAAGAGTTTAGCCAACTCTTTGAATGTAGCCACCGTACCGGTAGGCAGCGTATGGTACCAGTCGAGATCTGGTCCCTCGAGGCTTCCCACAAACATACGGCAGAGGATATGATTCTCATATTCAAATGGTGTCATGGGTTGCTTGAAGGCCAGGATATGGAAAGCAGGGTCTCCCTTGATGCAATTGAACTTTGGCAGGCTCGATGTTCGCCAACCCATAGGAAATGGGGTTACAAGAACCTTGGGATACAGTGGCCCCACCGAGGTGATTAGCTGCCTGCGGTCTTGATGGCGGTATCCCACGTCGGCAGTATGCCTTAGTCGGTTGAGCAGCTCACGGGCATCTATTGCTTTTATGTGCAAAGGGATAGAATGTCCAGTGGACCCTGTTGACTGAGGCGATCCTTCTCGGCGATAGCTTGGCACACCATCGATGTCGAGGCAGTCCCACACCGTTTGCCTTGGTGCTTGTGTGGATACCTGACGCCTCTCGATACGCAGCACATGTGGTTCTTCTGGATGATGACTCACGGCTGGGTAAGTCTTCAATAGACCTTAAGTCACGGTGGGAGAGTTGTGGATCATAACTCCTACCCTTTCAGCTGCCTTCTTTAAGGAGTCTCTCTCTTGTTCGAGGGCCGCATTGTTCTTGAGAAGATTTAGCAGCTGGAAGTCAGCAGCCGAGATCTCGTATGTAGCTTGAGGCTCGCTCACTTGAATAGCTTGTTCTTTGCCAAATTGACATCTCGGGGATGACGGGTCCCGTCGATCACTATGCCCTTCTGGATGGCTGCCTTGTGGCCCCAGTCGCTCTCGAATATTTCTTCGGTTGGTTGCAACCGAGACTTCTTGTTCTTCTTCGTTCAGTACATCGTTTCTTCGTTCAGCACCCGCCTTTGGTGGGTTGGTGTTGGCCTTCACCATCGAGCGTGTTGATGTCGGTGTGATGAAGGTGTTGAGGTTGATTTGGAGAATGACTTGTGTCTCGTCACCACAAGTTGAATAGGAGTCGGTAAAGGTATGGGTAAGACCTCTATCGATATCCCACAGACGGCGCCAAAGATTGTGGGGGGAAATTTCCCAACCGCCTTGATCGGGAACCCCGCCCCACAGCCTTGATTGAATGTTGATGATTTGTAGAGAGAGAGATTAAAATTAGAGAGTAGAGACAGAGAGAGAGAGAGTAGAGAGTATTGACACAAGAATTGTTGACGGAGTTCGGCCTTATGACTACGTCTCCGGGCGAGAGGTGCCACCTGATCTTCACTATAATATGAATATGGAGGGTTAAGCGTTCTCTCGACAGGCCGAGAGAAGCTTCTTATAATGTGTTTGCACGGAGCAATTAGAAGAGTTCAAGAAGAAGAATAGAGGGCTCTGGCTCTGGATATGGAATCCCTCTTCGTCTGATCGAATGACCAACCTCTTTCCTGAATGCCTTGGGGGTCCTTTTATAGCATAGGCATGTGCCCAATATGGCAGTGATCAATGACGTGTCACTGGTTCTGGGCCTTCTTGCTGGGCCCTTATTGGGCTGTTGTTCGGGCCCAATAAGGGGGAGGGCTTGATCTGCGAGCCCCTTAGAGTGGGCCCATGAGCCCGGGCGGGTTTACCCACTTGGGCCGTTGCGCTGACCTATGCCGCTCTGATCCGGTCCAGTATAATTTTTGCACCCACAGTAAAGATCATTGTAAAGAAGTTTTACATCTGCAAGCTGCATAAATAATTTAAAATAAATTAAAACCATAGATGACATAATTATTTAAACAAAATCACTATCTAAGTATTTACCTAGTCAACAAGTCCGGTACCAGATCTCGGTCGTCCTTCGATTTGGCTAACGCACTCGCAAAATTTATTGATTGACATTTGAATGGTCGACCATCGATGCATCATTTTGCTTTGGGTCCGTTCGATCGTACAGTGGGTATTGTACTTGCTGTAATATTCAAAAATTCTTGCACAAAAATAAAGTCGTGGTTGACCGATACCTTGGATTGCATTTTGGCTCGTGTTGAGCCATGCGGACACAAGCAATCTATCCTCGGGGATGGTCCAGTTTTCTCCCTGCTTGTAAGGTTTTTCTTTCCCACGATTGATGCTTGTTAGGACGATGCCTCTCCTTGCGTTGTTGGCTCTTTCTTCGGAATTGAGAACATCATCAACTCGGACACTACTCATGTGTTGAAGGCTGATTCATCATCGGTGATCGAGGAATTGTGAGTAGGAAAATTTTTGATATGAATCCATATACTAGTAGATGGATGGAAGAAGTCATAATTTATTTTAAATTTGGATGGAAGAATAAAAAATGGTGGGTACAACGGAATATTTATAAAATTTTTAAAAAAAATTATAATTTTTAAAAATTTTAAAATATATATTTTTATTTTAAAACAATCACAAACATCCAAATTGAGGGCAAGAAGGATACGGCGTCGGAGGCCGTTGGAGATGCTCTCACGTGGGGTCGTACCGATATATACTCTGTGTGAGGAAGAGCAGTGGGGCAAGAAGCGATGGAGTGGTCTCTACTGCATCCCCATCCCATGCACGTCTTGTTATACTTGGTGCTCCCTTTGGTGCTCCTGCTTGTTCTGTCCATTAGGAGGCCGCGGGGTAGGCTCCCGCCGCCGCCGCCGGGACCTCCAGGGCTGCCGGTGATCGGCAATATGCTGATGATGAACCAGCTCACCCACCGGGGCTTCGCGAAGCTGGCGGAGCGGTACGGCGGCATCTGCCACCTCCGCCTAGGATTTATCCATGTGGTGGCCGTCTCCACCCCGGAGATGGCGCGCCAGGTCCTGCAGGTCCACGACAACGTCTTCTCCAACCGACCCGCCTCCATCGCCGCCACCTACCTCACCTACGACCGCGCGGACATGGCCTTCGCCCACTACGGTCCCTTCTGGCGCCAGATGCGCAAGCTCTCCGCCATCAAGCTATTCAGCCGCAGGCGGGCCGAGTCATGGGCCTCCGTCCGCGACGAGCTCGACGCCACCGTCCGCGCAGCTGCTGCCGCGGCCGGATCCCCCGTCGACGTCGGCGCGCTCATCTCCGGCCTCACAACCAACATCACCTTCCGGGCGGCCTTCGGGACGCGGAACCACGAGGAGCATGACGAGTTCGTCGCCATCCTGCAGGAGTTCTCGAAGCTGTTAGTGGCGTTCAACATCGGCGACTTCATCCCATGGGCCAAGTGGATCGACCTGCAGGGCATCAACAAGCGGATGAAGGCGGCCCGCGGGTCACTCGACCGCTTCATTGACAGGATCATCGACGCGCACATTGAGAGCCCTAAGGAAACCGACGCCCCGGACGCCGACATGGTCGACGACATGATTGCCTTCCTCGGGGAGCCGAACCGGAGCGGTGGGAGGGCCAGCGGCGACGGTGATCTGCAGGGGAGCCTCAGGCTCACCCGGAATAACATCAAGGGCATTATCAGTGTACGTTTGATCGATCGATGGTTCGTATATACGTTTTCTTTCATGACATATGATGTTCATCCCAAGGCTGAGCATGCAGGATGTGATGTTTGGTGGAACCGAGACCATCGCCACCGTGATCGAGTGGGCCCTGGCGGAGCTGATGAGGAGCCCCGATGAGCTGAAGAGGGTGCAGCAGGAGCTGGCGGATGTGGTCGGGCTGAACCGCAAGGTCCACGAGAGCGACCTCGACAAGCTCCCGTACCTCAGGTGCGCGGTGAAGGAAACCCTCCGGCTCCACCCCCCAATCCCGCTCCTCCAGCACGAGACGGCCGAGGACTGCCAGGTGGCGGGGTACTCCATCCCCGCGCGGTCACGGGTGCTGGTGAACGCGTGGGCCATCGGGCGGGACAAGTCGGCGTGGGAGGACCCGGACGCGTTCCGTCCCTCCCGGTTCGCCGCCGGCGGGGACGGGGCCGGGGTCGACTTCAAGGGGAGCTTCTTCCAGCTGATCCCGTTCGGGTCTGGCCGACGGTCGTGCCCGGGGATGCAGCTCGGGCTGTACGCGGTGGAGCTGGCTCTGGCGCAGCTCCTCCACTGCTTCACTTGGTCCCTGCCTGGCGGCATGAAGCCGAGCGATATCGACATGGGGGACGTGTTTGGGCTCTCCGCGCCGAGGGCCGTCCGGCTCGTCGCCCTCCCCACGCCGCGCATCACTTGCCCGCTCCTCTGATTCTCGGTTCCAACAATACTAAAGGACGGCTTCAAAAAAAAATAAAACTAAAGGACATTCCGACGGGGTATAGACGTGAAGTGGAGAGCCCGCTGGCATCTCCTGATTGGCGGCTCCACCTTTTGATCCATGTACAATGTACAAGAAAAAACAAATAGAAAATAACGTCTATGGTGCTCAAATAGATACAATTGAAACTGATTCCTACACGATTCGTAATTATATCTCTAAAATGGTT
Organism: Chamaelirium japonicum; assembly: GCA_947650365.1. Lineage (NCBI taxonomy): Eukaryota > Viridiplantae > Streptophyta > Magnoliopsida > Liliales > Melanthiaceae > Chamaelirium > Chamaelirium japonicum. The sequence goes on from OX393550.1 coordinate 45,580,171, forward strand.
CAGTTACATTGTGAACCCTAATTGGACGTGTCAGATTTTAACCAATTCATGTTATTTTTAATCGATTCAGCCCAATTCGTACCGAACCAATTGTTTTGTCTCTAAAATGATTGGATTTAATTATAAATCTTGATCGTGCCCGAATTTGGTTATTCATACTTAAATCACTCATTTTGCTTCTAAAATGGTTCGATTATTGGATCTGGATCAATTCATGCTACTTTGGACCGATTCAGCTAAATTTGTATCTGAGTAGATCGTTTCCTCTTAAGTGGTCAGATTTAATTATGAACCCATCGCCGATCAAAACCCCCGCTAGCCACCATCCACCGCTCTGCAGTTGACCACCCGCCGCCCTCGCCCTGTTAAACACCACTAGGATCACCGGTGCCCAACCGCTAACGCCATCCATCGGTCACCGTCTGCTGCCTTGATGGTCGCCGCTCGCCTTCGACCACATGCCCGTTGACCGCCAACCATTGTCAACCACCACCCATGCATGTGGCATCTGAGAAATGCTATTTAGTCCAAAGGTTTTCCTGATTTCGCTCAGCCCGATTAATGTGGTTGTGTACAAATGTTGGGGCTAGATATTTAAATGTCGCTAGTGAGATTCAACCACCACTTGTACACAGGCATGTCAATCGGCCTGAGTGGAATCGGGAAAACCTTCGGGTATAATATAAAGCCCTGGCCATCGACACCAATTAATTCCATCCCTATGGACGGTTCCAGATTGTTGAGATATATAGGCCATCGAGAGAACCCCAGGCGGCTCCCATCATAAGGGTTGGGTGATCAAACGAGTGGGAACAGGTTTGTCAATGGCTGGACCGCTAAACACGGTGATTCCATGGTCCAGGGCAACTATTTTATGTCGTGGGGTATCCCCTTAGGGATCATACACATAGTCCAGGCAATCAGGAGATGTCAGTGCTTCACTCCAGTGCTCTACGTGGAGTTGTCTCGCTGGGTTGTCCCACAGTTTGCTCAAATAGCATTATTCTTTTTTTAATCGTACGATTAGTTTTAAAGTACGTGTGGTGTTTTTGTAGGTGTCCAATTAACAACTATTCCTCTGTCCCATGTGAATCGTTGATGAATATCACTAGTGATATAAAGCCATTGAAAAATAGTGATGCCAATGGTCCCAAATCGCTCCGCAACACGGAACCTGTATATCGAAATCGCACCCCACTGTGACAGTGTACTATTATATAAACCAAAACCGTACTATGTGGTGCAGTGTGGTGCGTTGCATTGTGGTTCATCATTATAATGGCTTAAACGGTGCGGTTTTATGCAATTTTAGTCAAAACCGAAACCGCACATTTACACCGAAATCAGATACCAAAACAGTACCACACTGTGACGGTTTTATATTTTGACAAACCGAAATTGCACCATACGATATGATTTATATCGTTTTTTTATTTAAAACCGCACCACTGCCACCCCTAATTGAAAAGACATTCATGTGGGTACCAGATGAAATGAATGTCGCTAGTAATGTTCAGTCAGGACTCCAAACGGCAGAATATCAATAGTGATATATTTTTTTCGTGCAAAAAAAAAAAAAAATTCATCTAACGGTTCACATCGATAGAGGAGCCGCGTGCTGATTAACGATCGGATGGTTCGTTTTCGATCTTTCATAACATATATAAGATGTTCATCCCATGGTTGAGCACACATGATGTGATGTTCGGTGTAACTGAGACCATTGCCACCTTGACCGAGTGGACCCTGGCAGAGTTGATGAGGAGCCACGATGAGCTAAAGAGGGTGCAGCAAAAGCTGGCAGATGTGGTCGGGCTGGACCGCAAGGTCCACCAGCAATGTGTCGTGTCGGGTCGAGTTCGTGTCGGGTCGAGTTTTGGATTGTGTCCAAAACCCCTAGACCTGGACCGGACCCGTTTAACTAATCGTGTCTAAATCCTAAACCCGTACCCGACCCGTTTATAAACGGGTAGACCCGATAAGACCTGTTAGACCTGTTTACTACACGGGTTTATTCAGTTGACCCGATCCGACTCAACCCGACCTAACCCGATAGACCCGCTGATACTACATATTATAGTATCGGATTGCAAATAGACCCGACCCGACATGATCCGTTGAATTTTAAACGGGTCTTCTCGGGTCTACCGTGTCCAGACGTACCCTAAACCCGGACCCGACCCGTTTATTAAACAGGTCTATTGTATCGACTCATTTACGACCCGAACCCATTTAGCCCTGGCCCAGACCTGCTAACTTTGTGTCGGGTTCGAAATTGCCAACCCTACACGAGAGCGACGTCCTCAACAAGCTTCCCTACCAAGTGCGCCGTGAAGAAAATCTGAAGACTGAGCCAATGGCGTTTCTAGGCTTGAGATGTTTCCCTAGTTTTGATTAGGTATCCGAGGACTCATTTTTCCGCTTAGGTCTGTTCTATGGAAATGGAGTAAGGAAATTAATAAGTGAGAAGAAATGGGATTCTCTGATTCATTTCCGGTATTCTTTTACGATGAAATCTTTTTTTCCTCCCCTGAAATTTTCCTGCTATCAGGGAAATGAGTTTCTACCCAAAACCTGCAGAAAGTCGATTTTCCTTCTTTTTCTTCAAAACCCTAATCCCGCAAGCGGTTTTTGCCCGAGCTCCAGCTGACCTCGTCGCCCTCGCACGAACCTCCTCGACCTCCAGCGACCGTCCGACGGACCTCCTCGACCTCCGGTGAACCTCCTCAACCATGGAAGACCTTCAAGCGAACCTCATCGGCCTTCAGTGAACCTCCGGCGATCCTCCGGTGGACCTCCTCGACCTCCAGCGACCATGGTTGACCACTCGATCTCAATCGATTTCCACAATCCATTTCCCTATTCAAAAGAACGGCACGAATTTTATGGTGTGGAAACAATTTGTGCAGAATTTATTTTTGCAGAAATTATTTCCTTTATTCTTTTTTCCCTGGAAGCTAAAAGAACAGACCCTTATGGAGGCCACTAGCGGCATGGAGAGTATCTATCGCAGGATTAGGGTGGAAATGAGACCCGCTTCCTTTTGCCTCTTTCCTCTTCTCTTTATCCATTCTGGCACTCGAAGGTGAATCGATACTCTTCAACGGAACATTCACTTGAGGCTTATTTTGTTTCTCCTTTGAGTGGGAGGGGAATCCGGTGGCTATTTCGTTAACCTCTGCTTTTCCCGGAGCTACCATTTTACTCAACAAATCCTTATAGCGATCGAGTTTTTCGTTCGTCTTCCATATGAGGAGGGGAAACATTCGTGGCGATCTTGGGATCTTCACAGTTCGATACATAAATTTGATATGATTAGCGGCGGATATCTAGCCACGTGGGTTCAATCCTGAAAAGTTAGCTTTCCTTGAGCTGCTACGCAGGGCAAGAAAAGAGGGGTATTGTTAATGCATAAATATAATGCTCCACGGGCGAGATTCTATGGCCCTCAATACGGTTCAAGGATAGATACGTGAGATATAATTTACCAGACTCCCGATAACGAGTAAGAGATAACTGGCAGCAGACAATCAGATAGTCCGAAGATAAGATAACCTCAGCCTACCTAAACAAGTCGAGGATATGAGATGCCAGCCAAGGATGAGGATAATCTTCTTCTTTTCCTTGATATATTGAATTATCTATTAATTGCAGAGGATAATCTCTTAGCAGAGGTATATTATCCGTTCAAATTTGGGAAAGATGCCTATGTGGGAACAAAGGCATAAGGGTCCTCATAGTTGAGGTTGTATAGCCTTTTTTATCGTTCCACATAGTTCAGCATTTTTATCCTCAACCTATTGTATAGACATAGTCTATAGATGTATCTTTGGATATCCCCAAAGGCCATGTATGTTGTTACATTTGTAGCCGAAATAACTGCCACATCAAGACTATCAGCTCATTGACAGTTGTTAAAGCTTATTGCAAGCTGACATGACACGTAGGCATGACAATCATTCTCATGCTCACACCTACCAAATCCTACAAATAAGGTACAATCTCCACTGCCCAGGGAGGTCCACTAGAAACCACCTTACTCACTTTTAGAGAGATAGAGAAAGAAGATTTCCCAGTCTGACTTAAGCATTGGAGAAGGGATCCGGGGTCGATCATCCATATTTTTATCCTTTTTTGTTTGTGTTTGTGCAGAATTGGAGCAGCCGATCACTTGCGGATTTTTTGCCCTCCACAATAACTTTGTTAATGTATATACCAGGTCGGGTTCTATATACAGTTGGATTGGGTTGTGTGTGAATACATGTACTTATATATTGGGCTTCAGTCCCTCAATGAGAAGAATTATATTCACTCCAAACTCGAGCCGTCATCTCCTAATATGGTATCAGAACTCTAGGATTTTCTCGCGCGACGACGGCAGCCACCTCCGGTCTCCCCCTCAACCCGGCAGCCCACCTCCGGCCTCCCCCTCCACCCGGCAGACTCCTCAGGACTCCCTTTCCACCCGTCAGTCCCCTCCGCCTGATAGCCCCCTCGGACCCTCTCATTCGCCCGATAACCTTCCCCCCCCGGCTCCTCTCCTCCGCCCGACAGACCCCCCCGGCCCCTCCCCTCTGCCCGATAACCCCCTCCCCCCCCCCAACCCCTCTCCTCCGCCCGACAGGCCCCCCCGACCCCCTCTCCTCCGCCCGACAAGTCCCCCCCGGCCCCTCTCCTCCGTTCAATAACCCCCCCGGCCCCTCCCCTACGTCCGATAGCCCCCCCCCCCCTCCCCGGCCCCTCCCCTCCGCCCAATAACCCCCCCGACCCTTCCCCTCCGTCCGATAACCCATGCCCCCCCCCCCCCCCGGCCCCTCCCCTCCACCAGCAAGCCCTCTCCCGGCTCCCCTCTTTTTTGAGTTTCCTCCATGGCATCTCCTACCGTGCCGTCCGTCGTTACGATCACTCCACCGCTAAAGACGGTCACCTTTCAGTTGTCCTCGGCCAGCGACTGGCCTGATTGGTCGCTCACCGTTGAGGCTGCGCTCTCCAGTCGCGATCTTTGGGGTCACATCACCGGTGATGATCCTTCTCCAGCTGCCTCCTCCGACTCCTCCTCTGTCGCTAGTAGCGCAGCCGACAGCGCCGTGTCTTCTGCTGTGATTGCTACCATCATGACTACTACCATGGCAGCCACGACTACTGCTCTCACGTGGCATCGCCACGATCAGGCCATCCGGGCCTATCTTCTGGACTCCGTTGCTCGTCCGCTCCATGCTCCCATCGGCCGCTTTCCTACAGCGTGCGCGATGTGGGAGTATCTCCGGGACTAGTTTCTTTCACGCGGTGGTGCACACCGGCATCAGCTTATTTGTGACTCGTAGTCTGCCCGTCAGGGGGAGCGTACGATTCAGGACTTCTTCAGTCTGATGAGTGCCTACTGGCATGAACTGGACTCCCTGATCCCGGAGCAGTGTGCTTGCCCACGCTTTAGGGATTTCCAGTGCTACCTTGATGAGGGCCACCTGCACCAGTTCCTGGCAGCGCTTCGGCCGGACTTTGCTCTCATCGCTGCTCAGCTCCTGCACCGTGAACCACTCCCTCGGCTAGAGGATGCCCTGCTCACCTTGGTCGATGAGGAGACTTGTCTTCAGACTCAGGATACTCATCCTCCTCTACTTGCTCCTGGCTCAGACAGCATCCTAGCAGCCAGGTTCTCCGATGAGTCTATATTTTGTCACTACTGTAAGGAGCCCGGACACATGAAGCGTGAATGTCTCACATGTCCTCCACGCAACCCCTGCTGGGGTTCGGATGAGAGAGCATCACGCTGGGCTTTTGCTTCTCAGGACAATCAATGCGGTGGTTGAGGTGGATGGAGTCGTGGACGTGGTCAGTCTTCCTTCCACCACTTTGGTGGTGCTGCTGCTTCTGTAGAGACTCCAGCGCCCACTGCTACTACTACTGCACCGTTTTTACCTCAGCCGGATCGTCTTCAGCGACTTGAGGAGCTCCTACTTTGCTATATCGCCTCTACTAGCTCTTCTCCTGCTATCGGCCTGGCTGCCTCCTCTGGTACTGCTTCCCCTTGGATTTTTGATTCGGGTGCTTCTTGTCATCTCACATATGACTCCACCGAGCTCACTGCCTGTACTCCTGTTCCTGCCCACATGGAGGTTCGCATGGCGGATGGTACTCTTGTACCTATTCTGCAGTGTGGATCCATCCCATGTTTATCATGCTCATCTTTTTAATATTAATTTGATCTCTATTAGTTCTCTCTGTGATTCTGGACTCACTGTCACCTTTAAGTTCTCTGCTTGTGTTGTGTAGGATTCACGAATGGGACGGAGGATTGGGCTGGACCGTAGGACGGGGGGACTTTACCAGCTGAATCATCTTTATGTTTCTCCTGCTTCTGTTGAGTCAGTCACCTCTAATGCCGACTTGTGGCACAGAAGGTCAGGTCATTTGTCCAGTGATCGACTCAAAAGCATTTTTCGTTCGGGCACTTTGGGTCGTGTGTCCTTCTCTCCCCTCTCTGTCTCTACGGGCTGCAGATTGGCAAAGCATCTGGCTATACCATTTTCAGTTAGTGCTTCCAAATCTGTTGCTTCTTTTGATTTAGTACATTCAGACATTTGGGGCCCTGCTCCGGTTGCTTCTTTTCTTGGTTTTTTATATAATGTCAGTTTCATAGACGATTACTCCCGTTGCACCTGGGTTTATCTCATGTGTCGCCACTCCGAGATTTCTCATATTTACCAGACTTTCACTACTATGCTTCACACCCAGTTTGGTCAGCTCATTAAGACGTTTCGGTCTGACTGTGCCCAGGAATATCTCTCCTCCAAGATGCGTGAAATTCTTCAGACTCACGACACTCTTTACAAACAGTCGTGCCCACACATCCATGAACAGAACGGAGTACTGAGCGCAAACATCGCCATATCCTTGAGACAGCGCGAGCTCTCCTTCTGTCTGCTTCTGTTTCGTATTCCTACTGGGTCGAGGCTATTCTGACCGCCGTTCATCTCATCAACATCACTCCGTCCTCCATCCTTTCTGGCATTACCCCATATAAGCGGCTTTACTCCATATCTCCTGACTACTCTCTATTTTGCATCTTTGGGTGCATGTGTTTCGTTCTCCTCCCTCCCCATGAGCGCACCAAACTCTCTGCTAGGTCTATTCGGTGTGTTCATCTGGGGCTTAGTCGGGAACACAAGGGCTATCGGTGCTATGATCCCATGGCTTGCCGGATCCGTGTCTCTCGTCATGTTTCTTTTGTTGAAGACGTCCTGTACTTTTCCACTGAGTCCCGGGATCTTTCCTTATCTCCTACGTCACCCTCCACGCCTTCACTACCTCTCACCATCCATGTTTTACCTCCGTAAACTACTCCTGCACCATTGGTTGCGTCCACTCCAGTTGGGTCTCCCCCACCCTCAGTACCTCCATCCTCAGCACCTCCACCTCTACCCTTTACTCCCACGTCTCCCTCGCCACCTCCACCACCACCTGTTCGTCGATCTACAGCTCCTCCTCTAGAGTCAGTTTACACTGGTACTCTCTCGCTTGTTGTTGCTGCTCCCTCCTCACCGGTCGTGGATCCTGCTATTGTTTGGCGCTACCCGGCGCACGAACATCACTCTCCTAACAGATATGACTACTCTCCGGACAGGTTTGGCTACTTTGCCTTTACCTCTGACTCTCCTGACCCCTCTGGCTACTCTGTCATCGCCTCCTATTCTCCATCTTATCAGGCTTTTCTTACTGCACTTCACACCCACCGGGAGCCCCAGTCGTACCGTGAGGTAGTTTTGCACCCAGAGTGATGGCAGGCCATGTCAGTGGAGATTGAGGCTTTTCAGCGGACCCAGACATAGGATTTGAGACCTTGTCTTTCAAGCGTGATGTCTGTTAGCTGTAAGTGGATATTCAAGGTCAAGACTCGACCGGACGGATCTATTGAGCGACACAAGGCCCGTCTCGTTGCTCGTGGCTTCTCCTAGGAGTATGGGATTGATTATGAGGAGACGTTTGCTCCAGTTGCTCGGATGATTACTGTGCACACCCTCTTAGCTATGATAGCTGCTCGAGGGTGGCCTCTCCATTAGATGGATGTCACCAATGCGTTCCTTCACGATGATCTCTCTGAGGAAGTATACATGGCTCCTCCTCCGGGCATTTCTATTCCTCCATGGCACGTTTGTTATTTACGCTGTGCTATCTACTGGCTCAAACAAGCACCTTGAGTATGGTTTGAGCGATTCCACAGTGCAGTTCTAGCAGCTGGGTTTGTTGAGAGATACTCTGACTATGCTCTGTTCACTCGCTCCTCCAATCAGGGTATTGCTATGCTACTTTTGTATATGGATGATATGATCATCACCGGGGATGACAGTGCTACCATAGCTTCCCTTCAGTGTCACCTCCAGATCCAGTTTGAGATGAAGGATCTAGGCCCTTTCCGGTACTTTCTTGGCCTTGAGATTGCCCGGTCAGCTCGAGGATTGTTGATCTCTCATTAGAAGTACATCTTCGATATTTTTACCGAGGTTGCTCTTACTGATTCTTGTATTATTGACACACATATGGAGCTCAACTTGAAGCTCCTCTCTATAGATGGTGAGCCTCTCCAAGATATCTCTTGTTATCAGCGGCTGGTTGGGATGCTTGTATTATCTCACCATGATTAGGCCTGACATTGCCCATGCCGTTGGTATTGTCAGTCAGTTCGTTCGGTCTCCTCGCTCGGTTCACTATGCAGCAGTCCTTCGGATTATTCGGTATCTCCATGGCACTGTCACTCGATCGCTGTTGTTTTCCTCCACATCTCTACTGGTTCTGCGAGCTTACTCAGATGCAGATTGGGCTGGAGATGTTGCTACTAGCCGATCTACCACCAGCTACTGCGTGTTCCTTAGTGATTCCCTTATTTCTTGGTGCAGCAAGAAACATGAGTCTTTTGCACGCTCCAGCACCGAAGCCGAATACCGAGCTATGGCTTCCACCACTGCAGAGATTGTCTTGCTTCGACGTCTTCTACTCGTCTTGGGAGTTAGGATTTCTGGGGCTAACCTGAGTACCATTCAAATTGCTAGCAACCCGGTTTTTCTCGACCGATCGACTGTCATTATGTTCGACAGGAGTTTCTTGCAAACATCATCTCTTTGTAATTCATTCTCTCGACGGAGCAGACTACTGATTTTCTCACAAAGCCCCTGACGATTGCTAGATTTCGTTATTTTATAAACAAACTCTAGGTACATGATCCACCGTGAGTTTGAGGGAGAGTGTTAATGTATATACCGGGTCGGGTTCTATATACAGTCGGATCAGGTTGTGTGTGTATACATGTACTTATATATTGGGCTTCAGTCCCTCAATGAGAAGGATTCTATTCTTTCCAAATCCTAGCCGTCATCTTCTAACAAACCTCATGGGATCAGATAGGTGAAAACAAAAACTAAATCACAATCGTCACTACAACATATTTGCATTAATTCGGCTGCAAAAGTTGGCCGTCTATGCACTTAATCGGGGGTCTGACTGCTGAAGATCGTGGCCACAAAGACCTCGATCTGCCGGGAAAGCCTAAATTGGCTAGAACCGTCAGATTTGCTATACCTATTTATGACAGCCAGCGCCTAGATTTGAATAGAATTATACGGTGACTGACCTAGCCACCTCAACTTTAAAAAAAATTAAAATTTTTGACGCCAAAAAATGACTCAAGTCACTCAACCAAGCAACCCATCCTGTGCACTAACTGTGTACTGTTTTATTTCTTTTTTTCTTTTTGAAATATTTGATCTCATGTCTCGGGTGAGAATAACAAACCACTCAACCATCTGAGCTAACTATACCCGTTCTTCACCGGCCGAGGGGACGACCGCCGGCTTGTTCGTTCTTTTCCGGCGGGCCGAGCCCGTCACATTTAGCCTTCTTTTCCCGCAGGCTAAGCTGGCCGCCACCACATCACCGCGGGATGTCAGATTTGATGTTGTCACTTTTGGCCATATTTTCCTGCGGCTATAGTTTTTTTTTTTTGCAATTAAACCTGCGGTTATAGTTGGCCACCACATTTTATTGGATTATTTTGACTTTACTCCCCAAATTTTGCCTTGAATTAGACTTTACCACCATTTTTCATTAATTAGGCTTTACCATAAAAACTAACTGTTCCGTCAGCTCACCATCTGAGAGAAAGGGTGACCTGACGGAAAATAAAATAAAGTTTTAGGGGGTGAGTTGATGGAACAGTTAGTTTTGGGGACTAAAATCTAATTAATGAAAATATGACTGATAAAGTCTAATTCAAGGCAAAATTTGGGGTGCGAAGTCAAAATAACCCTTAATAAAACCCTTTTCCAGCGGTGGGAATCGGGCTGCCGATTATCCCACCGCAATTGACGATCTTTTCCCACAACTCCTACAAACATGCCGCAAAAGAACATTTCCGACGGCTCCGGCGATTTATCCGGCTAGTTAGCTCATGGCCCCGCTTAGCCGCCACAAAAACCTCATTCTATTGTTGTGCGTCAATTACACCCAGCTCTAGGGCTGGCAATTTCGGACCCAACACGGCAGACCCGATACGAAGTTAGCGGGTCTGGTTTAGGGCTAAATGGGTTCGGGTCGTAAACGGGTCGACATGATAGACTCGTTTAATAAACGGGTCGGGTTTGGATTTAGGGTCTGGACACTGTAGACCCAAGATGACCCGTTTAGTATTCAACGAGTCGTGTCGGGTCGGGTTGGGTCAGGTTTACTCGCAATCCGATACTGTAATGTATAATATCAGCGGGTCTTTCGGGTCAGGTCGGGTCTAGTCGGATTGGGTCAACTGAAGAGAACCGGATGGTAAACGGGTCTTATCGGGTCTACCCGTTTATTAGTGGGTCGGGTACTGGTTTAGGCTCTAGACACGATTAGTTAAAAGGGTCGGATCCAGGTCTAGGGATTTTGGACACGACACGAAACTAGACACGGCACGAATCCGACCCGACACGACCCCCATTGCCACCCCTACCCAGCTCCAAAGGGTGAATCATGCACACTCATCCCTGATGGACATGCACCCAGCTCTAAAATGGTGAATCACACTCGATCAGCCCCGACCAACAAACGGCTGTGACTTTCACGTACCCATCCTGTAACCCAAGGTTGTAACCTCAGAGGATCCACTACCTATAATCGTACAAGTTTTTTTTTCTTTGAAAATACTAGTCCCACCGGAAGATCTGGCCTCCTCGTTGAATAGCAGGGGTGGAACGATTCTTCTTTCATCTGCCCGCACAGCCCATCTGATTTCTAAAGGAGATAATCGGAGCCGTCTGATCAGCTGACGTCGTTTCGTATCTGATGTCTTTTTGATAACGGCGTCGAAAAGTCTGCGCTCATTGGTCTTTATATTCCCTCACTAATAGACGGCTCTGTCATCGGAGTAGCTATGGAGTGGTTTCAGGACCTTAACCCGTTGCACCTCCTGTTATCCTTGGTGGTCCCTCTCGGGCTCTGGCTACTTCTGTCGACGAGGGGGCGGCAACCGGGGAGGCCGAAGCTCCCACTGCCGCCGGCGCCGCCGGGGCTACCGATTATCGGCCACATGCTGATGGTGGGACACTTGTCCCACCGCGGCCTGGCCAAGCTGGCGGAGAAGTACGGCGGCCTGTTCCACCTCCAGCTCGGCTTCCTCCGCACCGTGATCGTGTCCACCCCGGAGATGGCCCGCCATGTCCTGCAGGCCCAAGACATCGTGTTCGCCAACCGACCCAACACCATCGCGTCCACGTACCTCAGCTACGACCGCGCCGACATGGTCACCGCCCACTACGGCACATTCTGGCGCAAGCTGCGCAAGCTCTGCGTCGTCAAGCTCTTCAGCCGACGGCACGCCGAGTCCTGGGCCTCCGCCCGCGACGAGGTGGAAGTCGCCGTCGCTGAAACCGCGGCCGCCGCGGGAACCCCGGTCAACATCGGGACGCTTGTCTCCAACCTGACGATGAACATCACCTACAGGGCGGCCTTCGGGACGCGGAACCACGAGGAGCAGGAAGAGTTCATCGCCATCCTCGAGGAGTTCTCGAAGCTGTTCACGGCGATCAACATCGCCGACTTAGTCCCGTGGCCCAAGTGGATCGACGTGCAGGGCCTCAACAAGCGGATGAAGATGGCCCGCGCATCCCTCGACCGCTTCATCGACAAGGTCATCGACGGCCACATCAAGAACCCTAAGGCAGCCGACGCCCCGGAGGCAGACATGGTCGACGAAATGATCGCCTTCCTCGGTGAGCCGAACCAGAATAGTGGGGAGGCCACCGGCGAAGATGATCTAAAGGGGAGCCTCAGGCTCAACAGGGATAACATCAAGGGCATTATCATGGTACGTATCAAAAGTCAAGGGCCCCCCAAATTTTGCCTTGAATTAAACTTTACCCCCATTATTTTATTAATTATACTTTACCCCAATACTAAATATTCCGTTAGCTCACAATCTAAGCGAAAGGTTGTGAGCTGACGGAAAAGAAATAAAGTTTTGGGAATTAAGATGACGGAACAGTTAGTTTTGGAGGGTAAAGTCTAATTAATGAAAAGAAGGAGGGTAAAGTCTAATTCAAGACAAAATTTGGGGGGTAAAGTCAAAATAACCCGAATTTTAAGCTATGGCCACATCAATGCTTGTCAAAGTGACGGTAAAATCCTTGGAAAAAAAAAAAGGGGCGGGGGGGAGGGGGGAGGATTCGGGCTGTGTGAAACGGACTGCTGCGATCAGAGCCACGTCAGGATGGCCGATCCGGATGGTTGAATTAATAACATGCAGGTTTTCTGCTCTTGTCTTCGTTGTCTTTCTTAACGGTGCCTCTCCGTCCTGCACGTCATGACTTCATCCCGCGACCGAGCAGGATGTGATGTTTGGCGGAACCGAGACCGTGGCATCAGTGATCGAGTGGGCCCTGACGGAGCTGCTGAGGGCCCCCGAGGAGCTGAAAAGGGTGCAACAGGAGCTGGCGGATGTGGTCGGGCTGGACCGCAAGGTCCACGAGAGCGACCACGAGAGGCTCCCCTACCTCAAGTACACCGTAAAGGAAGCCCTCCGGCTCCACCCCCCCATCCCGGTCATGATGCACGAGTCGGCCGAGGACTGCGAGGTGGCCGGGTACTCCGTGCCCGTTGGGACACGCGTGATGATCAACACGTGGGCCATCGGGAGGGACAAGTCATTGTGGAAGGACCCGGACGAGTTCCGTCCCTCCCGGTTCGCGCCGGGCGGGGAGGGGGACGGCGTCGACTTCAGGGGCAACTTCTTCCAGCTGATCCCGTTCGGGTCGGGCCGGCGGTCGTGCCCGGGGATGCAGCTCGGGCTGTACTCAGTGGAGTTGGCGCTGGCGCAGCTCCTCCACTGCTTCAACTGGGCACTGCCGGATGGCATGAAGCCAGCCGACCTCGACATGCAGGACGTTCTGTTCGGCCTCACAGCACCGAAAGCCGTCCGGCTTGTTGCGGTCCCCACGCAGCGCATCACCTGCCCCCTCCTCTGATGGATATCTACCCGCCGGCTCCATTTTGACTTGGAAAAAACCCTAATAAAGACTCAGAGCTGGCCCTCAGGTTTTGGGGGCCCTAGACAAACTCCAAAAGTTGGGCCCCCTATACATATTAATACAAAGAAAAAATAATTAAGTATCAATAATTTTTTTTTGCAAGTATCAATACAAAATTTACTTTTATTGGAAAATGTTCTCTTTGGTTCTTGGTGTTTGTCGTTTGGACTTGACTGTTGGCCCCCCTCCTTTAGTGTTTGGGCTTAGTTGTGGAGCCCCTATTAGTATAAATTAATTGGGGGTCATAGGCAACTACCTTGCCCGCCTACCCTCAGGGCCGGCCCTGTAAAACCTTGTAAGCTTTCACTGAAATATCAACTTCTTAAGTTGGGCCCACGGCCTTCTCGATCTCAACCTGGTGGTGGTGGCGGCAGTGTTGGCTGTCCCGCCACCGGGTAGCGGTCTTGTTGCAAGTGCCAGGCTGTGGCGCCTTCTAAAGATCACTTTTCCATGAAAAATAAAAAGGAAAAAAAGTTCGTCAGAAATTTGAGAGGCTTCGTAATCAAAGGATTGAAATAGTAGCAAAAGGAATAAAACTTCAACCATGCAGTAAATGTGAAGAGAAATATTAAATAAACTCGGCTTAACACCCTCAAAAACCTTCGCCCTTGTTCGATAACGCTGAAATTTGGTCTGCGGATCCATGTTTCAAAGTTTTATCATGATTCGTAGTTTGATAATACTGAGGCGGTTTTGCTCGGACCCACCACTATAAGAAACCGAAAGCCGTCCGGCTTGTTGCGGTCCCCACGCAGCGCATCACCTGCCCCCTCCTCTGATGGATATCTACCCGCCGGCTCCATTTTGACTTGGAAAAAACCCTAATAAAGACTCAGAGCTGGCCCTCAGGTTTTGGGGGCCCTAGACAAACTCCAAAAGTTGGGCCCCCTATACATATTAATACAAAGAAAAAATAATTAAGTATCAATAATTTTTTTTTGCAAGTATCAATACAAAATTTACTTTTATTGGAAAATGCTCTCTTTGGTTCTTGGTGTTTGTCGTTTGGACTTGACTGTTGGCCCCCCTCCTTTAGTGTTTGGGCTTAGTTGTGGAGCCCCTATTAGTATAAATTAATTGGGGGTCATAGGCAACTACCTTGCCCGCCTACCCTCAGGGCCGGCCCTGTAAAACCTTGTAAGCTTTCACTGAAATATCAACTTCTTAAGTTGGGCCCACGGCCTTCTCGATCTCAACCTGGTGGTGGTGGCGGCAGTGTTGCCTGTCCCGCCACCGGGTAGCGGTCTTGTTGCTAGTGCCAGGCTGTGGCGCCTTCTAAAGATCACTTTTCCATGAAAAATAAAAAGGAAAAAAAGTTCGTCAGAAATTTGAGAGGCTTCGTAATCAAAGGATTGAAATAGTAGCAAAAGGAATAAAACTTCAACCATGCAGTAAATGTGAAGAGAAATATTAAATAAACTCGGCTTAACACCCTCAAAAACCTTCGCCCTTGTTCGATAACGCTGAAATTTGGTCTGCGGATCCATGTTTCAAAGTTTTATCATGATTCGTAGTTTGATAATACTGAGGCGGTTTTGCTCGGACCCACCACTATAAGAAAAAGATTTATTATCGACGGAATATTTTATTACCATCGGTAATAATATACTTTTTACCGATAGTAACAATAACTTCTGTCAGTATAATAACTTTGATAATTTAATTATTTTTTTATTATCGATAGCAATATTTTAAAGTTCGTCGGTATAATATATTTACTGACGGAATTCATTATATCCGTCGGTAATATATATATATATATATATATATATATATATATATATATATATATATATATATATATATATATATATATATATATATATAGGGTTGGGATCGGCTGACCCAGTAGAAGAATGACCCAGCAATGACATCATTTGTCAGCTATTCGATTGGGGTGATCGGAGGGCTGCTGGTTACTCGGGTACGGATCAGTTCAAACGATATATAAATCCCATGATCTCTCTTCTCTCGTCTCTCTATCTCTCTCGAGGCTTTTCTCTTTTTCCCTCTCTCTCTCTCTCCTCTCTCGGCTCGATCTCTCTCGCCTCAACGGAGCTGCCGCTCGTGATCTCGCGAACAGCCACCCCGTCGTCTCTCTCACTCGCCTCAACGGAGCCGCTGCCTGTGGAGTTGCCGCCCGTGGAGCTACCGCCCGCCGATTCAGCCCCGTCGCGCAGTCGCCCGCGACCAGCCCTCCGATCCGAGGGCTGCTGCGATCCAGCGACCAGCCCTCCTTCTCCGCTACGGCGCAGCAACCCCATAATCCTCTATGGCGCAACCGCCTGTGACCAGCCCTTCGATCCAGCCCCATCCTCCTCTACGGCGCAACCGGCCAAAGACCTGCGATCGACTAGCTCTCCGATCAGCCCCAAACCACCCCTGTCGTCCTCTACAGTGCAGCCGCCTGCAATCCCGCTACCAGCTCTCCGATTCAGCCCCGTCCTTTTCCTCCTTTACGTAAGGGGCAGCTGGTATGGCTCTCTCTCTCTCTCTCTCTCTCTCTCTCTCTCTCCTCAATCCGTCCTCCTCCTCTACGGCACAGCCATCCACGACCCGAAGCAATTGCTAGGTGCGAGCTTGGGTAGCAGAGTTTTAATTCTTGATTCTTCTTTTTTTTGCAATTGGTTTTGCTTGATTTTTGTCTTGGTTCTTTAATAGACTTTATTTGTTATCCTTCACGATGGGAGTCAAGAAAGGTAAACTGTTATGCTATTTGGACAATCTCCATCGACAAACTAAAGGACAAACCATACCCAAGAAGCGGTGGCGTGGCCTAGGGGCCAGTGCATCGGCATTCATACCAAGCTCTGACCCCTAGGACCCCCCACCACTTCTAGGGTCTGGTTTGTCCTTTAGATTGTTGAATATCATTACTCGAGTCAAAAAAGGTCTACCTAGCTAGTCTTTGAATTAGATTGGTAATAATGGGGCCTTCCAATCCTTTGTTTATGTGAGCTTAGGTGCCAATGATTGGCTAAAAACAGTGGTCATCCTCTGGTTTACACATGGTTCGCATATGTACTTTTGGCATTTGCTATTGACTTGTACATATATTTCTGATGATCATGCCCAAGTCGCATACCTGAGCCAATGAGGAATATCTTTAGTGACCTCATAATTTCCTCTGTAACTAGCTGGACTTGATCACATTGTCATAAAATCCAAATTGTCCTCATTTTATCTATGGCTATGGATTGCAGGGAACCCAAAGCGGATTTTGCAGTGGTTTGATAATTTTTCTACTTCTAGTGAATCTGGGCATACAAAAGGAGCCAAGTCAATATCCCAGTTTGCTTTTGTTAACAGGGACATTTGTTGGGAGGAGCTTGAGTGGAAGGGGAAGCATGGACAATCTCCTGCAGTTGTTGCTACAAAGCCTCATTACTTCCAAGATTTGGATGTTCTACATACAGTGGAGAATTTTCTTGAATATGTACCAGATTTTTGGTCATCAGATGAGCTTGCTGAATCAGTCAAAGATGGGAAAATCATGTACATTGATACTAAATATTTTGTAGAGCAATTTATACGGCTGATGTTTGAGGAGAATTGCGAAGACATATAGGTACTCCTAAAGGGATATATAATAGAGGAGCAATTCTCATTTCTTTCTCAATATCTTCTCACTACAAAAAAAACAGTTATTACCGACGGACAATATCCGTCGGTAATATTAAAATTTCGTCGGTAATATTATATAGCGACGGAAGATATTTCCGTCGCTGGCTGTCGGGAAAAAAGGCGTCGGGGAAAACAATACGACGGACCAAATATTACCGTCGGTATTAATAATTAATACCGACGGTAATTAGAACACCGTCGGTAATATTTAACAAATTTAAAACTAATATAATATAGTATTGCCGACGAACTATAAGATTCCGTCGGTAATACTATATATATTACCGACAAATATATATATTACCCGTCGGTAATAATATATATATTACCGACCAAATTAATATCACCGTCGGTAATACTATATATATTACCGACGGATATATATATTACCCGTCGGTAATACTATATATATTACCGACGGATATTATATGCCGTCGGCAAATCATTAATAATTTAAAAAAAATAAAAATATTATTACCGACGGAATAATTCATTTCCGTCGGTAATAAGTATCTTTTTTTTTTTAATAAATTTACCTAAATAATGTTATTTAATTCCTGTGATTCAATACCACAATATATTACCACAATTTATCAAATATTACCACAATTTATCAAATATTACCACAATTTATCAAATATTACCACAATTTATAAAATATTACCTAAATTGATAAAAAATTACAGCAAATTATCAAATATTACCACAGTTCCCGGCCGACAATTATAGATAGAAGAAAAAATAACCATATATTACAAAACAATATTTACACAATCCAGAACTGAGAGATGATACATGTCCTATCTCAACCACCCCCGCCCGCCACCAACGCCGGTGCTCTCATCGATCCCCTGACGCCGCCCTATCTCAACCACGCCCGCCCACCACCAACGCTGGTGCTCTCATCGATCCCCTGACGCCGCCCTGCTCCTGCAATTAACATGTATTTGTTAAAAAAATGGTTTATATCTATAACTGAGTCTAAGCGTTAAAAAATGATAAGTTAGCGTGTTTCGATTTTGAAATAGGTTTGGATTCGATCCGATCGTCATCGGCTCGGCATCCGGTAATTTGAACTTGGAATTATTCCGTATTTCGGACTTGCGAGCGGGTTCTAATTGGATATTTGACCAATTTACGCTCCGATTCACCGATTTAGAGTCTAAGTGTTGGAAAATCATAAGTTAGCGTGTTTCGGATATGAAATAGGTTTGGATTCGATCCGATCGTCATCGGCTCGGCATCCGGTAATTCGAACTTGGATTTATTCCGTATTTCGGACTTGCGAGCGGGTTCTAATTGGATATTTGACCAATTTACGCTCCGATTCACCGATTTAGAGTCTAAGTGTTGGAAAATCATAAGTTAGCGTGTTTCGGATATGAAATAGGTTTGGATTCGATCCGATCGTCATCGGATCGGCACCCGGTAATTCGAAGTTGGAATTATTCCGTATTTCGGACTTGCGAGCGGGTTCTAATTGGATATTTGACCAATTTACGCTCCGATTCACCGATTTAGAGTCTAAGTGTTGGAAAATCATAAGTTAGCGTGTTTCGGATATGAAATAGGTTTGGATTCGATCCGATCGTCATCGGATCGGCATCCGGTAATTCGAAGTTGGAATTATTCCGTATTTCGGACTTGTGAGCGGGTTCTAATTGGATATTTGACCAATTTACGCTCCGATTCACCGATTTAGAGTCTAAGTGTTGGAAAATCATAAGTTAGCGTGTTTCGGATATGAAATAGGTTTGGATTCGATCGGATCGTCATCGGCTCGGCATTCGATAATTCGAACTTGGAATTATTCCGTATTTCGGACTTGCGAGCGGGTTCTAATTGGATATTTGACCAATTTACGCTCCGATTCACCGATTTAGAGTCTAAGTGTTGGAAAATCATAAGTTAGCGTGTTTCGGATATGAAATAGGTTTGGATTCGATCCGATCGTCATCGGCTCGGCATCCGGTAATTCGAACTTGGATTTATTCCGTATTTCGGACTTGCGAGCGGGTTCTAATTGGATATTTGACCAATTTACGCTCCGATTCACCGATTTAGAGTCTAAGTGTTGGAAAATCATAAGTTAGCGTGTTTCGGATATGAAATAGGTTTGGATTCGATCCGATCGTCATCGGATCGGCACCCGGTAATTCGAAGTTGGAATTATTCCGTATTTCGGACTTGCGAGCGGGTTCTAATTGGATATTTGACCAATTTACGCTCCGATTCACCGATTTAGAGTCTAAGTGTTGGAAAATCATAAGTTAGCGTGTTTCGGATATGAAATAGGTTTGGATTCGATCCGATCGTCATCGGATCGGCATCCGGTAATTCGAAGTTGGAATTATTCCGTATTTCGGACTTGTGAGCGGGTTCTAATTGGATATTTGACCAATTTACGCTCCGATTCACCGATTTAGAGTCTAAGTGTTGGAAAATCATAAGTTAGCGTGTTTCGGATATGAAATAGGTTTGGATTCGATCGGATCGTCATCGGCTCGGCATTCGATAATTCGAACTTGGAATTATTCCGTATTTCGGACTTGCGAGCGGGTTCTAATTGGATATTTGACCAATTTACGCTCTGATTCACCGATTTAGAGTCTAAGTGTTGGAAAATCATAAGTTAGCGTGTTTCGGATATGAAATAGGTTTGGATTCGATCCGATCGTCATCGGCTCGGCATCTGGTAATTCGAACTTGGATTTATTCCGTATTTCGGACTTGCGAGCGGGTTCTAATTGGATATTTGACCAATTTACGCTCCGATTCACCGATTTAGAGTCTAAGTGTTGGAAAATCATAAGTTAGCGTGTTTCGGATATGAAATAGGTTTGGATTCGATCCGATCGTCATCGGATCGGCACCCGGTAATTCGAAGTTGGAATTATTCCGTATTTCGGACTTGCGAGCGGGTTCTAATTGGATATTTGACCAATTTACGCTCCGATTCACCGATTTAGAGTCTAAGTGTTGGAAAATCATAAGTTAGCGTGTTTCGGATATGAAATAGGTTTGGATTCGATCCGATCGTCATCGGATCGGCATCCGGTAATTCGAAGTTGGAATTATTCCGTATTTCGGACTTGCGAGCGGGTTCTAATTGGATATTTGACCAATTTACGCTCCGATTCACCGATTTAGAGTCTAAGTGTTGGAAAATCATAAGTTAGCGTGTTTCGGATATGAAATAGGTTTGGATTCGATCCGATCGTCATCGGCTCGGCATCCGGTAATTCGAACTTGGAATTATTCCGTATTTCGGACTTGCGAGCGGGTTCTAATTGGATATTTGACCAATTTACGCTCCGATTCACCGATTTAGAGTCTAAGTGTTGGAAAATCATAAGTTAGCGTGTTTCGGATATGAAATAGGTTTGGATTCGATCCGATCGTCATCGGCTCGGCATCCGGTAATTCGAAGTTGGAATTATTCCGTATTTCGGACTTGCGAGCGGGTTCTAATTGGATATTTGACCAATTTACGCTCCGATTCACCGATTTAGAGTCTAAGTGTTGGAAAATCATAAGTTAGCGTGTTTCGGATATGAAATAGGTTTGGATTCGATCCGATCGTCATCGGATCGGCACCCGGTAATTCGAAGTTGGAATTATTCCGTATTTCGGACTTGCGAGCGGGTTCTAATTGGATATTTGACCAATTTACGCTCCGATTCACCGATTTAGAGTCTAAGTGTTGGAAAATCATAAGTTAGCGTGTTTCGGATATGAAATAGGTTTGGATTCGATCCGATCGTCATCGGATCGGCATCCGGTAATTCGAAGTTGGAATTATTCCGTATTTCGGACTTGCGAGCGGGTTCTAATTGGATATTTGACCAATTTACGCTCCGATTCACCGATTTAGAGTCTAAGTGTTGGAAAATCATAAGTTAGCGTGTTTCGGATATGAAATAGGTTTGGATTCGATCCGATCGTCATCGGCTCGGCATCCGGTAATTCGAACTTGGAATTATTCCGTATTTCGGACTTGCGAGCGGGTTCTAATTGGATATTTGACCAATTTACGCTCCGATTCACCGATTTAGAGTCTAAGTGTTGGAAAATCATAAGTTAGCGTGTTTCGGATATGAAATAGGTTTGGATTCGATCCGATCGTCATCGGCTCGGCATCCGGTAATTCGAAGTTGGAATTATTCCGTATTTCGGACTTGCGAGCGGGTTCTAATTGGATATTTGACCAATTTACGCTCCGATTCACCGATTTAGAGTCTAAGTGTTGGAAAATCATAAGTTAGCGTGTTTCGGATATGAAATAGGTTTGGATTCGATCCGATCGTCATCGGATCGGCACCCGGTAATTCGAAGTTGGAATTATTCCGTATTTCGGACTTACGAGCAGGTTCTAATTGGATATTTGACCAATTTACGCTCCGATTCACCGATTTAGAGTCTAAGTGTTGGAAAATCATAAGTTAGCGTGTTTCGGATATGAAATAGGTTTGGATTCGATCCGATCGTCATCGGATCGGCATCCGGTAATTCGAAGTTGGAATTATTCCGTATTTCGGACTTGCGAGCGGGTTCTAATTGGATATTTGACCAATTTACGCTCCGATTCACCGATTTAGAGTCTAAGTGTTGGAAAATCATAAGTTAGCGTGTTTCGGATATGAAATAGGTTTGGATTCGATCCGATCGTCATCGGCTCGGCATCCGGTAATTCGAACTTGGAATTATTCCGTATTTCGGACTTGCGAGCGGGTTCTAATTGGATATTTGACCAATTTACGGTCCGATTCACCGATTTAGAGTCTAAGTGTTGGAAAATCATAAGTTAGCGTGTTTCGGATATGAAATAGGTTTGGATTCGATCCGATCGTCATCGGATCGGCATCCGGTAATTCGAAGTTGGAATTATTCCGTATTTCGGACTTTCGAGCGGGTTCTAATTGGATATTTGACCAATTTACGCTCCGATTCACCGATTTAGAGTCTAAGTGTTGGAAAATCATAAGTTAGCGTGTTTCGGATATGAAATAGGTTTGGATTCGATCCGATCGTCATCGGCTCGGCATCCGGTAATTCGAACTTGGAATTATTCCGTATTTCGGACTTGCGAGCGGGTTCTAATTGGATATTTGACCAATTTACGGTCCGATTCACCGATTTAGAGTCTAAGTGTTGGAAAATCATAAGTTAGCGTGTTTCGGATATGAAATAGGTTTGGATTCGATCGGATCGTCATCGGATCGGCATCCGATAATTCGAACTTGGAATTATTCCGTATTTCGGACTTGCGAGCGGGTTCTAATTGGATATTTGACCAATTTACGCTCCGATTCACCGATTTAGAGTCTAAGTGTTGGAAAATCATAAGTTAGCGTGTTTCGGATATGAAATAGGTTTGGATTCGATCCGATCGTCATCGGCTCGGCATCCGGTAATTCGAAGTTGGAATTATTCCGTATTTCGGACTTGCGAGCGGGTTCTAATTGGATATTTGACCAATTTACGCTCCGATTCACCGATTTAGAGTCTAAGTGTTGGAAAATCATAAGTTAGCGTGTTTCGGATATGAAATAGGTTTGGATTCGATCCGATCGTCATCGGATCGGCACCCGGTAATTCGAAGTTGGAATTATTCCGTATTTCGGACTTGCGAGCGGGTTCTAATTGGATATTTGACCAATTTACGCTCCGATTCACCGATTTAGAGTCTAAGTGTTGGAAAATCATAAGTTAGCGTGTTTCGGATATGAAATAGGTTTGGATTCGATCCGATCGTCATCGGATCGGCATCCGGTAATTCGAAGTTGGAATTATTCCGTATTTCGGACTTTCGAGCGGGTTCTAATTGGATATTTGACCAATTTACGCTCCGATTCACCGATTTAGAGTCTAAGTGTTGGAAAATCATAAGTTAGCGTGTTTCGGATATGAAATAGGTTTGGATTCGATCCGATCGTCATCGGCTCGGCATCCGGTAATTCGAACTTGGAATTATTCCGTATTTCGGACTTGCGAGCGGGTTCTAATTGGATATTTGACCAATTTACGGTCCGATTCACCGATTTAGAGTCTAAGTGTTGGAAAATCATAAGTTAGCGTGTTTCGGATATGAAATAGGTTTGGATTCGATCGGATCGTCATCGGATCGGCATCCGATAATTCGAACTTGGAATTATTCCGTATTTCGGACTTGCGAGCGGGTTCTAATTGGATATTTGACCAATTTACGCTCCGATTCACCGATTTAGAGTCTAAGTGTTGGAAAATCATAAGTTAGCGTGTTTCGGATATGAAATAGGTTTGGATTCGATCCGATCGTCATCGGCTCGGCATCCGGTAATTCGAAGTTGGAATTATTCCGTATTTCGGACTTGCGAGCGGGTTCTAATTGGATATTTGACCAATTTACGCTCCGATTCACCGATTTAGAGTCTAAGTGTTGGAAAATCATAAGTTAGCGTGTTTCGGATATGAAATAGGTTTGGATTCGATCCGATCGTCATCGGATCGGCACCCGGTAATTCGAAGTTGGAATTATTCCGTATTTCGGACTTGCGAGCGGGTTCTAATTGGATATTTGACCAATTTACGCTCCGATTCACCGATTTAGAGTCTAAGTGTTGGAAAATCATAAGTTAGCGTGTTTCGGATATGAAATAGGTTTGGATTCGATCCGATCGTCATCGGCTCGGCATCCGGTAATTCGAACTTGGAATTATTCCGTATTTCGGACTTGCGAGCGGGTTCTAATTGGATATTTGACCAATTTACGGTCCGATTCACCGATTTAGAGTCTAAGTGTTGGAAAATCATAAGTTAGCGTGTTTCGGATATGAAATAGGTTTGGATTCGATCGGATCGTCATCGGATCGGCATCCGATAATTCGAACTTGGAATTATTCCGTATTTCGGACTTGCGAGCGGGTTCTAATTGGATATTTGACCAATTTACGCTCCGATTCACCGATTTAGAGTCTAAGTGTTGGAAAATCATAAGTTAGCGTGTTTCGGATATAAAATAGGTTTGGATTCGATCGGATCGTCATCGGCTCGGCATCCGGTAATTCGAACTTGGAATTATTCCGTATTTCGGACTTGCGAGCGGGTTCTAATTGGATATTTGACCAATTTACGCTCCGATTCACCGATTTAGAGTCTAAGTGTTGGAAAATCATAAGTTAGCGTGTTTCGGATATAAAATAGGTTTGGATTCGATCGGATCGTCATCGGCTCGGCATCCGATAATTCGAACTTGGAATTATTCCGTATTTCGGACTTGCGAGCGGGTTCTAATTGGATATTTGACCAATTTACGCTCCGATTCACCGATTTAGAGTCTAAGTGTTGGAAAATCATAAGTTAGCGTGTTTCGGATATGAAATAGGTTTGGATTCGATCCGATCGTCATCGGCTCGGCATCCGGTAATTCGAAGTTGGAATTATTCCGTATTTCGGACTTGCGAGCGGGTTCTAATTGGATATTTGACCAATTTACGCTCCGATTCACCGATTTAGAGTCTAAGTGTTGGAAAATCATAAGTTAGCGTGTTTCGGATATGAAATAGGTTTGGATTCGATCCGATCGTCATCGGATCGGCACCCGGTAATTCGAAGTTGGAATTATTCCGTATTTCGGACTTGCGAGCGGGTTCTAATTGGATATTTGACCAATTTACGCTCCGATTCACCGATTTAGAGTCTAAGTGTTGGAAAATCATAAGTTAGCGTGTTTCGGATATGAAATAGGTTTGGATTCGATCCGATCGTCATCGGATCGGCATCCGGTAATTCGAAGTTGGAATTATTCCGTATTATTTGATCCGATCGTCATCGGATCGTCATCGGATCGTCATCGGATCGTCATCGGATCGTCATCGGATCGTCATCGGATCGTCATCGGATCGTCATCGGATCGTCATCGGATCGTCATCCGGTAATTCGAAGTTGGAATAATTCGAAGTTGGAATTATTCCGTATTATTTGATTCGATCCGATCGTCATCGGATCGTCATCGGATCGTCATCGGATCGTCATCGGATCGTCATCGGATCGGCATCCGGTGTTTCGGATATGAAATAGGTTTGGATTCGCTTCCCTCTTCTATTATTTGATCTGCATTCGCTGTCCAGTTTATATTGTCGACATCTTCATTTTCGTCGTGCACTGCGTCGACAATGATTATCTCATCATTCTGGTATGCATCCAAATCATCATCGACGACCCCCGCATCCTTGTCTCCCATGTCGTAAAAATCTCTGGGTGGTGACCTGACTACAATTTGCCAACCTGGAGAGGTATTATCCGGTGCATAAAATATCTGTTGCGCTTGAGAGGCAAGAATGAATGGATCTTCATATTGGGTATTCAATCTCTTGGCAGTGTTGATGCTGATAAAACCGTATTTGTCGACATTATAACCAGTCCCGCGATTATTAACATCATACCAATCGCATTTGAATAATACGATCCGATTTTGGCCAAGGAATTTAATCTCGAGAATCTCGTTGAGGACGCCGTAGAAGTCGATATTTTCTAATTCTTCTTGCTCACCGTTGACGACAACCCCACTATTTTGGGTTCTTCGTGATTTTTCACTATCTTTCGTCCGAAATCTATAACCGTTCACGATATAACCATCGTACGATATTGCGTCTTGCAAAGGACTACAAGATAAGCGCCAGAGATCCTCATTCATCAGCGGATCGTGGTTGTCGTGCAGCTCCTGTGCCTATAATAACCACACGACATTCATGATATGAACACATAATTATTGTTCGGTAATGGATGTCAATGAAATTCAGTAATGATGTGAATACTTACGTGTTTCTCGAACCACGATGGGAATTCACGATCATGAATTTGGGGAGCATTTCGAATACCCCGATTATTAATGATGGCTTTATGCTTCCTGTTTTACCGGTTATGAATTAGATTATAATTAGCACATATACTTAATGAATGGACTGAAAGAATGAGTAAATGATCGTAAAATGCTTACTCAATGAATGGCCACACTTCATCACATTGGCGCAACACATACATATGTGCCTGTTGAATCTCATCTACAGACAATCGACGGGTTTTGCCTCCTCCTACAGGTCTACCCATTTCGGCAAATATAGACAGACCCCCATCGAAGTCTATTGGACCACCGTCATAGTTCCGCTCAAGTTGATTGAATCGCGTGTCTATACCATGTAGGTATCTTGAGCAGAATGTTAGACATTCTTCTGCTAGGTATCCTTCAGCAATTGATCCCTCCGGACGACTTTTATTACGAACATATGATTTCAATGTTCGCAAGTACCTAATTTGAGAAAAAAATATTTGTATGAATATATCAAGAACGATCAAATACATTGTGCGAATGAGACGAGACGATTACCTCTCGATAAAATACATCCACCGGTAATGAACTGGGCCGCCGAGTTTGGCCTCATTTGCCAAGTGAACGGTCAAATGCACCATGACATCAAAGAATGAAGGTGGAAATATCATCTCTAACTTGCACAATGTGAGCGCAATATCCCTCTCCATCTGTTCAAGTTGGTCCACTCTAAGTACCTTCGAGCACAACTGTCTGAAAAAAGTGCTGAGCTCAATTAACGGACCGGACACCTCTTCGGTTAAATTCCCACGTATAGCAAGAGATAACAATCGCTGCATAAGAACATGACAATCGTGGCTCTTTAATCCAGACAACTTCCGGCCGTTCTCTTGCACGCATCGTGCGATATTCGAAGAATAACCGTCTGGCGTTTTCACAGACCGTAGGAATGCACATAAGGCTGCCTTTTGCTGTGAGCTCATGGTGTAGCATGCAACTGGCAACACATACTTATCCCCAATCTCTTGGGGATAAAGTGATTTTCGGATGCCCAACTCCTTAAGATCGAGACGAGATTTAAGATTATCCTTCGTCTTACCGTCGAGATTCAGCAGTGTTCCTATAATGTTGTCACACACATTTTTCTCAATATGCATGACATCCAAGTTATGCCGCAAGAGTAGGCTGCTCCAGTACGGTAGTTTAAAGAAAATACTCTTCTTCTTCCAGTTATGCTCACGCGTTGAATCTTCATGCGTTCTCTTCTTTTTACCTTTTCCAAGTGCCACGGCATCAAGCTGATCCAATTCGCACAAGACTTCTACCCCCGAAAGCTGCTCCGGGGCCTTTGCAAGTTCCTTCTTGCCGTTGAAAGCTCTTTTGTTCTGCCTCCACTTATGGCCGTCAACAAGGAATCTTCGATGGCC
Source organism: Chamaelirium japonicum (assembly GCA_947650365.1). Taxonomy (NCBI): domain Eukaryota; kingdom Viridiplantae; phylum Streptophyta; class Magnoliopsida; order Liliales; family Melanthiaceae; genus Chamaelirium; species Chamaelirium japonicum. The sequence continues at coordinate 45,607,578 of OX393550.1, forward strand.
CATATAACAGAACTTGCCTCCGTTCTTCAATCGTAATGAATCTGTCTCCTTATTGCATGTAGGGCACGCCAATTTTCCTTTAGTACTCCACCCGGATAAGTTGGCATATGCAGGAAAATCGTTGATGGTCCATAGAAGTGCCGCATGCATCCGAAAATTCTGGCGCAACGAGGCATCATACGTATCGGCCCCAACTTCCCATAACTCGTTCAACTCCTCAATCAACGGCTGCAAGTAAACGTCAATATCATTACCAGGCGACCTGGGTCCGGGAATGAGCAAGGAGAGCATTGTGTATGGCTTTTTTAAGCACATCCAGGGAGGCAAATTGTATGGAACTAGGACAACTGGCCAAATGCTGTACGACACACTCATATTCCCAAAGGGATTGAAGCCATCGCTAGCAAGCCCTAACCTGACGTTGCGAACTTCACATGCGAATTCAGGATATGTATGATCAAAATCTTTCCACGTCAGAGAGTCGGCCGGATGTCTCATAATCCCGTCATCTGTACGTTCTCGTGCATGCCACCTCATGTGCTCAGCAGTCTTCGATGACATAAACAACCTCTGAAGCCTGTCCCTGAGCGGGAAGTATAGGAGAACCTTTGCAGATACATTTTTCTTCCTTCGACTGGTACTAGACTCGGCATCCGTCTCTTTATATCTCGTTGCTCCGCATATGTGGCATGACCGCGCATGTTCGTACTCTTTCCGGTACAACATACAATCGTTCACGCATGCATCAATTTTCTCATAACCCAGACCGAGATCTTTAATTGTCTTCTTCGCCTCGTAGAATGATTTCGGTACTGTCTCACCCATAGGAAAAGCCTCTTTCAGCAACTCTACCAACATATTAAATGACTTATTACTCCAACCATTGAGGCACTTCAAATGAAGAAGCTTTACAGTGAAAGAGAGTTTTGAAAACTTCTCACACCCCGGGTATAGAGGTTGTTCGGCATCTTTAAGCAATCTGTAGAACTTGTCCGCTTCGATATTGGGCTGATCACCTGACGGTGTTTCCGTGCCTATTCCACCTTGCAAATCATGTATCATACCCTGCATGTCATCGTCATCGTCTGTATTAATATTATCATCAGCGATCACTGTGTTTGAAGTTTCACCGTGAGCTGCCATGGGGACTGCATCTAGCTCCTCACCGTGCGAGAACCAACGGGTATAGGTAACGTCAATGCCACGCATTACCAGATCAACCTCACATTCCTCTCGAACCTTCCTAATCACCCTTCCGCAGTCTATACAGGGACACACAATTTTTCCATCAAGCGGTGCAAGACGCTCAAATGCAAAATCCAGAAATTTCCTGACTCCTTCTCTGTACTCTTGGCTCATGCGATTCGAATTACGCATCCAACTCTTATCGATCGAAGACATCTTCGTCTATCTGGCTATACAACACCTGACATATAATTTCAAACAATGTTATAAGACTCCGCACAATTTCGGTTTCGGTTCCCGGGTAGGTGGAGAATTAAATAGATGGGGTAATACTGAAATTAACAAATGGAGGCAACATAATTTGAACCTAGGACCTCGCAGAAACCAAAACTCTGATATCACGTGACCATCTTAAGCTTTTGGGTAAGATAGTTATCTAACATCTAGCTAGGCATTCCCTGTGACCATGACCTGACTGTCGAGCTGCTTAACTATGCTCATGAGTCGTCTCTAGCTTAATTAAGACCACTTACGTACAAACCCAGTTAGCCATATGCGTTTGGGACATATCCAGAGTTGCTTGGCTTAACCAACAGCCCTTGATAGCATCCTTTTGGGTTCAAAATTAAACGGGAACAACATTGGCTGCACACTTGCTGCACCTGTTATTCACGTTTAAATGATCCACATGGACCGTCCCGATTGAGCCATAAGCAAGTACAGTGTACCAGTCGGGAAGTAAAAATGCTCTTGTCCTTTCTTGGGAAAAAAAAAATTTTAATTTCTTTTAACCATAATGATGCGTCCCGATCACAGCCGTCCGTTGCACAAAACCCCAATTGGCAGGCTGTGATTGGATGACACGCCATTCTGGTTAGGTATTCAGGTTAGAGGTTGGGGGTGAAAAGTAAACCTTCCATTGCGGTTGGTTTGTCGTGCATTCTAGAGGTCATAGGTCTGAGTCCACCAACAAATTGGCTCTTGTACGAGGGCGTCAGATGTTTGGCCGTCCAAGTGGACCTACTTGGCCTTGGTGAGCCAAATATTCAGCCAGAGTCTGATGCTTGACTCAACCCTGATTCAGACTCAGGTGCGCCCCTCATTGTGACCGGTGGTACGGGCTTCCTGGTCTTGATTTTGGATCGTTTGTTTGGTTCTACAAAGGCACGTACAGTTCGGGTGCATGGCACGCGCACATCTCGAGCTAGTTGACCGCGGTCCCAACTATTAAACAACTACCACACAGAGGCGGAGCCAATATAGGCCCAGTGGGGGCAGCTGCCCCCACTGAGATTAGCAAAAAAAAAAAAAAACTAATGCTATTTGTACAGTGTCAACAACACGTTGATAATCAACCAATGAAGTGGAGTTGGTTCAGAGATCTGATGGGTCTGATTTGTCAATGAGTAGTACACTTTGCCCACTGAAGTTTAGCTGAAAGACACTTAACCCCCCAATAGTTTAAGAACTACATTTTAACCCTTTCAATTAAGTTTTCATCAGATAAAAGATTACCAAATGAGAAAATAAAATAGTTGACAAAAGGGTGTATATGCTAACATTTCAAACTTTAGGGAGCCATTTCTTTCTCTTTCTCTTTCTCTCCCTCTCTAGATAGTTATTCACGATTTTTTGTGTAATATTTTTTTCAATGGGAGATTTTTGCATGCCTATGAACTGAAAGCGGAATTTTTTTGTAGTCCATTCAAATCCTTTGTTAGTAGAAATTGGATAAAACTTTTAAAGCCAAGCAAAGGTTGCCCCCACTGGAGTGAATTTCTGGCTCCGCCACTGCTACCACACATCAATGATCACCCACGAGGAGGAGGAGGAGGAGGAGGAGGAGCTCACCGGGGGGAGGAGGAGGAGGAGGATCTCACCGGCCGGAGCCCACGAGGACGAGGAGGGACGACGGATGCCCACGAGGAGGAGGAGGGACGACGGATGCCGGATCTCACCAACCGCCGGTCGATCGGTCGGCCGGAGGGACGCGACGGGGCCGGGGAGGGGGGGAGGGAGGCCGGGGAGGGGGGGAGATGGGGGGGAGATTTAGAGAGAGAGAGAGGGCCGGGGGAGAGTTTCAGATCGAAATAGAACAGAGAAGGCTAGGAGGGGATCGCTGAAATTAACTTATGGCAGGCGTTTTACCGACGGTAAATTTTACTTCCGTCGGTAAAAATATCTTTTATCGACGGCACAATAATATCTGTCGGTACAAATCCACCTTTTTACCGACGGATACTTAATGTCCGTCGGTAAAACTCCACGACTAACAAACAAGTTCAATTTTTTCCAGAGGCTCGGTTTGGCACCCTGAGAACTGTCGGGACATTTTACCGACGGCAATTTAATTACCGTCGGTATTATACCGACGGATAGATAAATTCCGTCGGTATAATCCCGACCAAACTTCAAGCTCAATTTTTCCCAGAGGCTCGGTTTGGCACCCTGAGAACTGTCGGAACATTTTACCGACGGAAACGTAATTACCGTCGGTACAGTGCCGACGGAAATATAATTTCCGTCGGTCTAATTAGTTATACCGACGGAACTTTTAAGTCCGTCGGTAAATAGTACGACGAAACTCTCCCTTCTATTTTTTTCCAGAGGCTCGGTTTTTACACTGAGTTTCGTCGGGACAATATTACCGACGGAAATTTTATTACCGTCGGTATATGGCCGACGGAGATATTATAGCTGTCGGTAACATTGTTTATACCGACGGAACTACAATGTCCGTCGGTACAATATCACGACGATGACATTTTGCCGACGGTTTATATGTTACCGTCGGTATAAAGTATATTACCGACGGTAAATATGTATACCGTCGGTATAAATATGCACAGAAAATTAAAAAAATTGAAGTTATAATACCGACGGATATTATTGTCACCGTCGGTAAAAAGTGTATTATTACCGACGGTGATAATAATGTCCGTCGGTAAAGACCCTATTTCTTGTAGTGTCTCATTCTGCTTGATGAGTGTAGGATTCTTGCTTTTTTGAAGTCCATCAGTAAATTTATTAGTCCAGATGCACAGTGCAAGGATTTTGCTCACCCATCATGTTGGCTAGAGACTCTTTTGTTGACATGGAACGATTTTAGATCTCTTGATGACCTTCTCTTATTAAATGCGTCTATTACTCAGGGAAGACATCTTTCACGCCTTGTGGGTGATGAAGATCTTATATATCATTAGATAATGTTATGGTCCATGGAGAAATCACAGTAGCACGTGTTGCTGAGATTTTTCATCTTTTGCTTCTGATTTGTATACTGTATGGAAATAGTTCATAGGTCTGATGATCGGTAGGGGTGCTGCCTCACCAATAATGGGGCCTTCCAATCCTTTGTTTATGTGAGCTTAGGCGCCAATGATTGGCTAAATACAGTGGCCATCCTCTTTCACGTAAGAAAAGGGAATCCAGACACTAGGTGTGCTGAAGGAAAGCAAGGGTTGTGATAACATCCAAAAAATCATTTTTTGTTTGCAATTTCAGCCAAAAAATCTTAGAACATGTTGAAATTAAACTTTGAACCATTGAACCATGGATCTCTCTTAATAGAAAAGTATTGTCGGGTGCAATTAGTGGATGGATCTAATACAAACTCCCACTAAATTTTACAACTTACATTGTCTTATCTTTCATCTAAATGTATTTTTCCCACCAAAAAAAAAAAAAAAGATTGAATCATATTGTTTATGCTTGACTAATCTGTTTTTTACGGGGAGTTTGGAAGTAAAAGGAATCCTTATCTCTCTCCTTTTCTTGAGGTGAAAGAAATCCACACACCCCACAAGTACAGACCTAAAAAAACCCTCCAATCCACTACTCCAGAAATCCCTGTTTGCCCCAATTCAAACTCCTCCAATCCACTACTCCAACAAACGAAGACAGTTCTTAAAAAAAAAACCAATTGCACCAAAAAAAAAAACAAGACAGTTCTGTAAAAAAACCAATCCACTACAACAAATCAACACAGTTTTGCAAAAAAAAAAAAAACCAAGACAGTTCACTCAAAAAAAAAAAAAAAACCCACACAGAAAGCAAGAAAATCAATTGCAAAGGAGAAGGGTCTTGGGCTGCTGCGCCGTAGAGGAGGAGGAGGACAGGGCTAAATCGGCGGTGATCGGAGGGCTGGTCGCAGGATCGCTAGCGGCTGCGCCGTAGAGGAAGATGGGCGTGGTTCGGGGTTGATCGGAGGGTTTGTCGCAGGTCTTTGGCCGGCTGCGCCGTAGACGGCGAGGAGGATGGGGCTCCGCGGGCGGCAGCTCCGTTTAGGAGAGAGAGAGTCCGTTTAGGAGAGAGAGAGAGAGAGAGAGAGAGAGAGAGAGAGAGAGGGAGAGAGAGAGATGAGAGACCAAAGTGAGTCAGTTCACTAAAAAAAAAACTAACACAGAAAGCTAAAAACCCAATTACAAAGGGGAAGGGTCTCGGGTTGCTGCACCGTAGCGGAGGAGGAGGAGGACGGGGCTGAATCGGCGGTGATCGAAGGGCTGTTCGTGAGATTGCGAGCGGCAGCGAGGAGCAGCAGCCCTCGGATCGGAGGGCTGATCGCGGGCGGCTGTGCGACGGGGCTGAATCGGCGGGCGGCAGCTCCACAGGCGGCGGCTCCGTTGAGGCGAGCGAGAGAGATGACGGGGTGACTGTTCGTGGGATCGTGAGCGGCAGCTTCGTTGAGGCAAGAGAGATCGAGCCGAGAGAGGAGAGAGAGAGAAGGATAAAGAGAAAATCCAAGAGAGAGAGATGAGAGATCACAGGATTTAAATATCGTTTGAACCGATCCGTGCCCGAGTAACCAGTAGCCCTCCGATCACCCCAATCGAACGGCTGACAAATGATGTCATTGCTGGGTCATTCTTCTGCTGGGTCAGCCGAAACCGACCCATATATATATGGGTCAGGATCGGATGACCCAGCAAATTTTGACCCATTAATAACCCAGCACCCTTTGAGGCACTTAGAGGTTATAGAATGGGCTGATTTTTTGTAGGGATGTTGTCTATGTTATGTTGATCATCCTCACAAAAAATCAGCCCATTCTAAAACCTCTAGGTGCATCAAATGCGCAATTCAAATCAACGGTTTTTGATTGTCAATTTTAACCGTTGATTTGAAGAGCACCCTTTGATGCACCTAGAGGTTTTAGAATAAGCTGATTTTTTGTAAGGATGATCAACATATCATAGACAACATGTCTACAAAAAATTAGCCCATTCTAAAACCTCTAGGTGCCTCAAAGGGTGCTGGGTTATTAATGGGTCAAAATTTTGATGGGTCATCCGATCCTGACCCTATAGATATATATATATATATATATATATATATATATATATATATATATATATATATATATATATATATATATATATATATATATATATATATATATATATATATAGGGGGCGGGGATGCTGGACCTGAGGTGCAGCAAGAGCGCTGCACCTCAGGCATTGTTTTACCTACCTAAAAGTTTTGGAATTTGATAAAATTTGGTGAGGGTGTTGTCTAGGGTAAGTTGATCATCCTCACCAATTTTTATCAAATTCCAAAACTTCTAGGGGGGTCAAATAGTAGAAGCAAAATCAGCCGTTCGTAGTCACCGTTAAAATCTGCAGATTTTGCTTCGACCATTTGACCCCCCTAGAAGTTTTGGAATTTGATGAAAATTTGTGAGGATGATCAACTTACCCTAGACAACACCCTCACCAAATTTCATCAAATTCTAAAACTTTTAGGTAGGTAAAAAAGCAAGAGGTGCAGCGTTCTTGCTGCACCTCGGGTGCAGGCTCCCCGCCCCCATATATATATATATATATATATATATATATATATATATATATATATATATATATATATATATATATATATATATATATATATATATATATATATATATATAAAATAGGGGGGGGGGGGGGAGGATGCTGGACCTGAGGTGCAGCAAGAACGCTGCACCTCAGGCATTGTTTTACCTACATAGAAGTTTTGGAATTTGATGAAATTTGGTGAGGGTGTTGTCTAGGGTAAGTTGATCATCCTCACCAATTTTTATCAAATTCCAAAACTTCTAGGGGGGTCAAATGGTCGAAGCAAAATCAGCCGTCCGCTGTCACCGTTAAAATCTACAGATTTTGCTTCGACCATTTGACCCCCCCTAGAAGTTTTGGAATTTGATGAAAATTTGTGAGGATTATCATCTTACTCTAGACAACACCCTCACCAAATTTCATCAAATTCTAAAACTTCTAGTTAGGTAAACAAGCGAGAGGTGCAGCGTTCTTGGTGCACCTCGGGTGCAGGCTCCCCGCCCCCATATATATATATATATATATATATATATATATATATATATATATATATATATATATATATATATATATATATATATATATATATATATATATATATATATATATATATATATATATATATATGAGGAATGGGATGCTGCCTATCAAAGCAGCATTTTTTGCTGCTTTGATACATAGTTTGACCATCCTAGAAGTTTTGGAATTTGATGAAATTTGGTGAGGGTGTTGTCTAGGGTAAGTTGATCATTCTCACAAATTTTTATCAATTTCCAAAACTTCTAAGAGGGTCAAATGGTTGAAGCAAAATCTGCAGATTTTAACGGTGACTACAGATTTTGCAGATTTTGCTTCGACCATTTGACCCTCTTAGAAGTTTTGGAAATTGATGAAAATTTGTGAGGATGATCATCTTACCCTAGACAACACCCTAACCAAATTTCATCAAATTCCAAAACTTCTTGGATGGTCAAACAATGCATCAAAGCAGCAAAAAACGCTGCTTTGATAGGCAGCATCCCATTCCTATATATATATATATATATATATATATATATATATATATATATATATATATATATATAGGGGAGGGATACTCTTACTCATGACCTCTTACTCATGAGGTCTTACTAATGATCCCAGCCATCCATTATGATCTTGATGGCTGGGATCAATTGTCTCCCTCTCTCTCAATCTCTCTCTCTCAAAATGTTACCCCCGACCCCCCATCCCGACCCCCGACCCCAACCCCCTCCCCTCCGACTCCGGCAGCCCCCCGACCACCCCTCCGGCTCCGGCAGCCCCCCGACCCCCCTCCGGCAGCCCGATTCTCTCCGGCAGCCCCGACCCGACCCCTTCCCCTTCGGCTCCGGCTCCGGCAGCCCTCCGACACCGACCCAGCAGCCCCCCGCAGCTCTGCGCCCGCTGCCCCGCGCCGCCCCGCGCCGACCCGCCGCCCCTTCCGGCGACCCCCCCGACTCCGGCAGCCCGTTCCGCCGGCCCACCTGCCTGCGCCCCCGTCGGCCCGCCTGCCTGCGCCCCCCGCCGGCCCGCCTGCCTGCGCCCCCCGCCGGCTCCGCGCCTGCCCGCGCCCTCCGCGCCCCCCGCCGGCCCGCATGCCCGTGCCCCCCGCCGGCGACCCCGCCGGCTCCGAGTTCCCCGACGGCCCGCCTGCCAGCGCCCCCCGCCGGCTCCGCGCCCCACGCCGGTGTCGCCGGAGGGGAAGGTGGTCGGGGTCGGGGTCGGGGCTGCGGGGGGGGCTCGCCGGAGCCGGAGGGGGAGGGGATGGGGTCGGGGTCGGGGTCGGTGGGGATGGGGGCTGGGTTTAGGTGAGAGAGAGAGAGAAAGAGAGAAAGAAAAGAGGGTTGATCTCAACCCTCGACCAAATTTGATCGGACGGTCCGGATCATTAGTGATTGCTGCTTGTAAGACCAGACTTGTAAGAGTATCCCTCCCCATATATATATATATATATATATATATATATATATATATATATATATATATATATATATATATATATATATATATATATATATATATATATATATATATATATATATATATATATATATATATATATATATATATATATATATATATAGGGGCATGCTATAATGCGACATGCGGTAAGTGCGGCACCATACCGTAGCCGTCTGATGCACCCGATATGTGCATCACATGCACGCAGCGGTGCATCAGACGGTTGTAGTGCGGTGCCGCACTTACCGCACGCCGCATTATAGCATTATCCTATATATATATATATATATATATATATATATATATATATATATATATATATATATATATATATATATATATATATATATATATATATATATATATATATATATATATATATATATATATATATATATATATATATATATATATATATATATATATATATATATATATATATATATGGGGAGGGATACTCTTACTCATGGCCTCTTACAAGTAATGGTTACTAATGATCTGGACCATCCATCTGAATCCGATGGATGGTCGAGATTAAACCTCCTCTCCTCTCCTCTCTCTCTCTCTCTCTCTCTCTCTCTCTCTCTCTCTCTCTCTCAAATCTGTAACCAACCGATCCCCCTCCCCTCACCGACCCCCCACCGATCATCCTCCCCCTCCGACCCCGACCACCCCCTCCGACCCCGACCTTCCCCTCCGGCAGCCCTCTTGGCCTTCGGCCCCCTCCCATCCGTCGTGCCACCCCACCGGCTCCGGCCCCGACCCCATCGAGCTCCGGCCCTGACCCCGTCGAGCTCCGGCCCCGACCCCATCGAGCTCCAGCCCCGACCCCCCCCCCGGCTCCCTCCCGTCCGTCGAGCTCCGGCCCCGACCCCATAGAGCTCCAGCCCCGACCCCGTCAAGATCCGACCCCGACCCCATCGAGCTCCGGCCCCGACCCCGACCCCGTCGAGCTCCGTCGAGTGCGATTCACCATCGGGGTGCTACGCCGGAGGGGAGGGGCGGTCGGGGTGCTGTGCCGGAGCCGGAGGGGATGGCTGCCGGGGTGCTGCGCCGGAGCCGGAGGGGATGCCCGCGCCCCCTGCCGATCCGCAGCTCCGTGCGCCGCACCGGTGTCACCGGAAGGGACGGTCGGAGGTCGGGGTCGGAGGTCTGCCGGAGCCGGAGGGGGGGTGGGCCGCCGGAGCCGGGGGAGGGGGGGTCCGATCGGGGTCGGGGGAGGGGGGGTCCGATCGGGGTCGGGGGAGGGGGGGTCGGGCTGTTCTGTGTTTGAGAGAGAGATAGAGTGAGCGATGATGATCCGGGCCCTCCATCATAATCGGAACGAACGGCCCGGATCATTAGTAAGTGGCACTTGTAAGAGGCCATGAGTAAGAGTATCCCTCCCCTATATATATATATATATATATATATATATATATATATATATATATATATATATATATATATATATATATATATATATATATATATATATATATATATATATATATATATATATATATATATATATATATATATATATATATATATATATATATATATATATATATATATATAGAGAGAGAGAGAGAGAGAGAGAGAGAGAGAGAGAGAGAGAGTAGTGATACATTGCGGCCGGTAACATGCGGCCTTAACGTGCAGCACCCCCTTCGGGGGTATTTTTGGTATTTTTTTTTGGGGATTGATCACCCACCCTTGGATTGGACACACAAAAAATTTCTGCCCGATCTAAGACCTGTAGGCCGTCCAAATGTGTTGATCAAAATGGTGATAAAAATTAACGACCGATAAAAGATCAACACATTTGGATGGCCTACAGGTCTTGGATCGGGGTGAAATTTTTTGTGTGTCCAATCCATAGGTGGGTGATTAATCCCCAAAAAAAAAATACCGAAAATACCCCCGAAGGGGGTGGCCGCACGTTAAGTCCGCACGTTACCGGCCACAATGTTTCACTACTATATATATATATATATATATATATATATATATATATATATATATATATATATATATATATATATATATATATAGAGAGAGAGAGAGAGAGAGAGAGAGAGAGAGAGAATTGCTAGAATGCGGCATGCGGTGCGTGCGACATCGCACCGCAGCCGTCTGATGCACTGCTGTGTGCATCAGACGGCTCCGGTGCGATGCCGCACGCACCACATGCCGCATTCTAGCATACCCCATATATATATGGTCGAAGCAATTTCTGCAGATTTTAACGGTGACTACGGATGATAGAAATTGTTTCGACCATTTTACCCCCCTAGAAGTGTTGGAATTTGATGAAAATTTGTGAGGATGATCATCTTATCCGAGGCAACAACCTCACCAAATTTCATCAATTCCATAACTTCATGGGGGGTCAAAATACCCGCAGCTCACTTTCTCGGGCGATAGCTCACAGCTCACTGTAACAGCCCTCTCTCCCTCTCTCTCTCTCTATAAATATATATATATATATATATATATATATATATATATATATATATATATATATATATATATATATATATATATATATATATATATATATATATATATATATATATATATATATATATATATATATATATATATATATATATATATATATATGGGGAGGGATACTCTTACTCATGGTCTCTTACTCATATAGTTAGCTATGATCCAGGTCGTCCATTAGATCCCGACGTACGATTTAGATTAGATAGGGAGTTAAAGCAATTGTGTCCGTATTAAATGCGGGCTTTTAATACAGGCTTTTAATACGGGCATTTAATGCGGACACCATTGTTTTAACTCCCCATCTAATCCGAACCTTACGTCGGAATCTAATGGACGATCCGGATCATAGGTAACTATATGAGTAAAAGGCCATGAGTAAGAGTATTCCTCCCCTATTTATATATATATATATATTGCCGTACTACAACATTTCTCTCTCTCTCTCTCTCTCTTTATATATATATATATATATATATATATATATATATATATATATATATATATATATATATATATATATATATATATATATATATATATATATATATATATATATATATATATATATATATATATATATATATATATATATATATATATATATATATATATATATATATATATATATATATATAGGGGCATGCTATAATGTGGCATGCGGTACGTGCGGCTCTACACCGCAGCCGTCTGATGCATGTGTTGCGTGCATGCGATGCACGCAACGGTGCATCAGACCGCTACTATGCGGTGCCGTACTTACCGCGTGCCGCATTATAGCATGCCCCTATATATATATATATATATATATATATATATATATATATATATATATATATATATATATATATATATATATATATATATATATATATATATATATATATATATATATATATATATATATATATATATATATATATATATATATATATATATATATATATATATATATATATATATATATATATATATATATATATATATAGAGGGCGGGGAGCCTGCACCCATGGTGTAGCATCGTTGCTGCACCTCTCGCTTGTTTACCCCCCTACAAGTTTTGGAATTTGATGAAATTTAGTGAGGGTGTTGTCTAAAGTAAGATGATCATCCTCACCAATTTTCATCAAATTCTAAAACTTCTAGGGGGATCAAATGGTCGAAGCAAAATCTGCAGATTTTAACGGTAACTACGGACGACTAATTTTGCTTCGACCATTTGAACCCCCTAGAAGTTTTGAAATTTGATAAAAATTGGTGAGGATGATCATCTTACCCTATACAACACCCACACCAAATTTTATCAAATTCTAAAACTTCTAGGATGGTCAAACAATGCCTAAGGTGCAGCAACGACGCTGCACCTCAGGTCCAGCATCTCTTTTCCCATATATATATATATATATATATATATATATATATATATATATATATATATATATATATATATATGTATATATATATATATATATATATATATATATATATATATATATATATATATATATATATATATATATATATATATATATATATATATATATATATATATATATATATATATATATATATATATATATATATATATATATATATATATATATATATATATATATATATATATATATATATATATATATATAGGGCTGTTACAGTGAGCTGTGGGCAGTCGGGGGGTAAAATGAGCTGCAAGTATTTTGACCCCCCAAGAAGTTATGGAATTTGATAAAATTAGGTGAGGTTGTTGCCTAGGATAAGATCATCATCTTTAGCAATTTTCATCAAATTCCAAAACTTCTAGGGGGGTCAAATGGTCGAAGCAATTTCTGCCGTCCGTAGTCACCGTTAATATTGCTTCGACCATTTGACCCCCATAGAAGTTTTGGAATTTGATGAAACTTGGTGAGGATGATCATCTTATCCTAGGCAACAACCTCACCAAATTTCATCAAATTCCATAACTTCTTGGGGGGTCAAAATACCAACAGCTCACTTTCCCCCCCGGCAGCCCACAGCTCACTCTAACATCCCTATATATATATCATGCATGCAGCGGTGCATCAGACGGTTGTAGTGCCGTGCCGCATCTACCGCATGCCGCATTATAGCATTTCTTTCTCTCTCTCTCTCTCTCTCTATATATATATATATATATATATATATATATATATATATATATATATATATATATATATATTACCGATGAAAATGAATATACGTGTCTTTATAATAAATTATCATATACAATAATATTTGATATTAGCTTTATCGATGGAACTTTAATGTCCGTCGGTAAAAAAACCCTGCTATTAATACCGGAAACCAATCCCCATTTTCTTTTCTTTGTTCTCTCTGGAAATTTTCCACCACTCCCCCGCCTGCCCTCCCCTCCGGCGCACCCCGGCTCCGTCGCCTCTCCTCCGGCCTCCTCCGGTGAGTCCCTTTCTCCTCCTCCTTGATCTCCCTGCCCGTCGATCTCTCCTCCTCCTCGCATCCTCCTCCTTTGTTTAATTTGTTGCAAATTGCACCCTATAGTTTGAAATGTTAGCATAATACTCATTTGTCAACTACTTAATTTCCTCATTTGATTGTTTTTATCTGATTAAAACTGAATTGCAGGGGCCAAAATGTTAGCACAATACGTACCCCCTTGTGTCAATTACGTAATTTCCTCATTTGGTAATTTATATCTGATCAAAACATAATTGAAGGGGGCAAAATATAGATTTTTATCTATAGGGTGGCTAAGTGTGTTTTAGCTAAACATCATGGGGGGCAAACTGTAATTCCCCTTAATCCTCTTCCAGAAAAGGTTATTACTGTCAATTACTATTTCTAATGCAATTTGATGGTTCAAGAAGTGTTCCGGTTGGTAAAGAAACAGCCAGAGTGATTTTTTAGTTCCCAAGTCCTTTATTCCACCGGAATAATTACTAGCCGTTATTTTCAAATCTTGGGGTTCGGAAAAGAAATAGATTGTTTCGGATTGATGTTAATGATGCTAAACACCCCCTTAATTTCCTCATTTAATCATTTTTATCCGATTAAAATTGAATTGCAGGGGGCAAATTGTAGTTTTTAAAATATAGAGGGGTTGTGTTTTTGAGCTAAACTTTAGAGGGGCAAAGTGCTATTTACCCAATAACACTTTAGGGTTTAGGTTAGAGTTTAGGTATAGGTTAGGGTTTCGGTTAGGTTTAGGGTTTAGTTTAGGTTAGGTTTAGGGTTAGCTAGGTTTAAGGTTTTGAGTTAGGGTTAGCTAGGTTTAAGGTTTAGGTTTAGGTTTAGTGTCTAGGTTTAGGGTTTAGGTTAGGTTTAAGTTTAGGCTAGTGTTTAGTGTTTGCGTTAGGATTAGGGTTAGAGTTAGGTTAGGGTTTAGGCTAGCTAGGTTTACGGTTTAAGTTTAGGATTAGGGTTAGGGTTAGCTACAAAATATTTGCTCGCAAGTCCAAAATACAAAAAGCCATCCTAGTCCGAATTATCGGATGCGATCCGATAACGAACCGATCGAATCCATACCACTTCATAATCCGAAACACGGAAATTTATGATTTTCAAACACTTAGACTCTAAATTAGTCAATCGGAGGGGTAAAATCTTAAAATATCTACTAAATACTTTCTCGCAAGTCCGAAATATAAAAAACCATCCAAATCCGAATTATTGGATGCGATCTGATAATGATCCGGTCGATATGCACTCCTGAGTCAGGCCAGGACCTGGGGAAAATTTTCAGCACGTATTGCACAGCGTTGGAAATGTACGCATGCGAATTAGAATGGGACAAGTGGCACACCTCGTCTCATTTCGGCAACTTTTTTTCGAGGGAAAATTTTGGTAAAGGGCATTAACACTCAATCGTTTCGGCTCCCATGCCCTTGTCTCATTTTATCCAGCTGAAAGTATGCCCAGGCCAATTATGATATGTGTGTTGGAAGTAAATCTATGGCAGAGGCCCACAGCGGAAGCAAAGTAAGGTCCGAGGACCGTGAGCGGTGTGCGTTACATATCAAAATTTTCATCGAAACGATCTACATATGCGTGTATGAATCTAGCATGGCAACTACGCGAACCCCTAACGATGATCTAACGCGAAAAAAACAATATAGCATATATGCATGTTCTATCTATGCTAGATCTACATGTTAGAGATCATACCTGCGTGCAGATTCTTTCACCGCGACAAGTATCTTCTTTGTCGATGGAGACGGGCTCGGATCTGCTCAATATAGCTTCGGTGCGATGGCCATAACTTTCTGGTCCGAACTCCGATTGGGCTGAAATTTAGACTGTAGGTAGCCAACTTCGAGACGCAACTTTTACAACAAGTTTCACGTCGTTTGGACTTTTGTAGCTCCCAGAATCACAAAAAAAACACTAATTTTCTGTGCAGATTCTAGACATCAAAAGATTGCGGGAGATGCCTTCTAGTTTACCCGATCTCACACGATGCACGGCACCGCGTCGATGGATCTCTGAGTGCCTCCATACGACGAGCCTTCTCCTTCTACAAAACACCACGCGAGGAAGACGAGTCGCCATCCAATGGCGCAAGCGAGGGAGAGAGAGACGAGAGAGGAGATGCGAAGAGAGGAGAGGGGGTGGCTAGGGTTTCCCCATGGCTTGCATGGCCGGCCCTAGGTCTTGCCCATGCATCTAATTTCGTCCCCCCCTCTCTCCTTCTACCTTATATAGGGCCGGCCTTATCCTTATGGATAAGCCTAGCAGATAAGTTTGATAAATTCAAACCTCTCCCTATATATCTATTCATTTATCTCTATCTTTTTCTTGTTTTTGAAAACGGTCAAAACCAGCCCGTTTTCTGCGCCTCATGACCGGCCCTTTCATCGGAGGCAACAACCTCCTGAAACCAATAGGGCCGGCCTTGACCAGTCTCTCAACACTAAGGGCCGGCCCCCCTAGTACATAGTGACGCATGGTATGACCAAAACGCCCTTATATCACTAGTTGGCCGTTCCTCGTATACGAGACTTTGCAAGGCACACATAAGTGAAGTGCACCAGTGATTTCACTATTCTCTGAGGTTCCCGTAGGGTGCCTCTAGTGAAGTCAACTAGTCAACTCGCAACATGTCCTAGTGCATCGCACCCATGTGGCAAAGTCCACTTATGACAAGGAATTGCTACATGCGTCTCTGCACTAACCTAGGGTTTTCCCTTAGTGCACACACTTAGCTACGCATCTATCATGCACTAGTGCAAAGCACTCACGGAGCGTATGCTTGGACTTCTCGCTTCCTCTAACTGCGTTCTATGTTTCGATGAGATGGTATAAGAACCGTACATAATGTCGATAAGGTGAAACCTTCAGGGACCAGGGTTCATGGCTTCCAACTCAGACTCGATCAACACACTACCCGAGTGTACCATCGATCCTCTGAGTCCGAGTTAACCTGCTTAGCCACCCAGAGTGCGACATAGGCTACACTCCAATTCTCCCAGACTTACTATGTTCTCCCTCATACCCCTGCTCTCCGCTTAGTATGGTAAACTCGTTGTCCTCCAACTGGTGCCATGACGCAACTCGAGCGGTAGAGAATATTGTCAGACTTGAGTGCTCATATGACTCGGTTCCTTCCAGGTTGACCACATACATCATACCTCCGATTACTTTTTCGAGCAACCGGATCCGTCATCAGTCCAACTGATGACCACCTGGCCAGGGTTTAATACGATGTAGGTTAGACCAAGGAACGCACCTCCCGTTAGGGGTGTGGATAGCCTGCAGGAGTGACATGCTAATGCAACGCCAGCCGGGTAACCCAGTACACCGTGGTTTTGGATCACTGCATCCGGATCCTCACATATTGGTGCGCCAAAGCACCACACAACTGGTTAGTCCACCAGACATGGTTCCTCAGGGTTTAGGACCGTTTTACCCTAAGCAGAAACACGGTTTAGGGCACCGGTGTTTGCTCACCGATCTGTGCACCATGTTGGTTCCGTTCGGCCACAGACACTGTGCCTGGTAATGACCGTGGTGGAGAACCCATGCTCTGTCATCCCAATAGCTTATCCTGATAGGGCGACCAACCCTGATCAGAGCTGCGAACGTATTTAGGTTACATGGGACCAGTCCCTTGAGTCTCCCACTCAAGAGGATTACCATGTAGCCATGGCTCTCTGTTCTGTAATCAGAACACGTACTAAGGTACATACCAATATGCAATCATATGCTATCAATCATACATAGCTAAACTATAGGTTTTTACGAGCTGTAGATCTCACCAATTCTAACAATCTCCCACTAGGTCTAACGAGGAAAAAACAGTGTTGAGCTCTGTAGCTTCTACATGTCGCCCAAAAGCCTTTGCAGGAATTCCCTAAAGGAATAGGCAACATTGTCTGTAGATTCCACCTCAGTACCGCTACTTGCATTTCCTCCTATAACTGTTAGATCAAGTGGAGTTTGTACTTGAGGGGTTTCCCCTCACGGTGGTGCCTAGTCTCATTGGACCTTGGTTACCGCTCTTCTGTTGCAACAACAGATAACTGAGCCTCTAGTACGCGTCCCAAGTTCTCTAAGAACTTCTTAAGCCTTACCATCTGATATACTACCTCGCACGCAACAACGTGCTAAGCCTCTGTGGTAGAGTCTATGATGCACTCTTGCTTCTCACTCTACCAACTACCGCTTCTAATCCCAATATAAAAATAATCCCTGAAATTGATTCTCTGGAACACACATCTGACACCAAAGTCATATCCTGTGTGTCCAATCGATATCAGGACCTGTGAAGTGCAAGCTAACTCACAATCCTTACTTAATGAGGATTTCTGAGTATACCCTTCACATCAGTCCAGAGATTTGGACCCGGGTGACCCATCAATCCTGCTGCGCAATAGATATCTAGCCTCGTAAAACGAATCTGGCTAGAATCTTATCTTCATGCGTAGCCTGTGACAGCAAGAGAACCTTGCTCTGGTAATCTCGAGTTACCTTGATTCCCAGAGCATAACTTGCCTCACTAGGGTCTTTCACATCGAATTGTGATGACTACAAACATTTACCGTAAACAATATTCTTATATCATTTTCAATCAGTAAAATATCGTTAACGTAAAGTACTACGTACACCCTTGTAGCTCTTTCACCTTTCTTGTACCCACTTGGTTTATCCTCATTCTGATCAAATCCGTGTGAGCGGATTCCCTTGATCAAAATAGACATTCCATCCTCGATGCTTGCATCAGTCCATAAATGGACCGTTGCAACTTGCATTCCATATCTTCCTAACCTACTGACACAAACCCTGGGGCTACATCATCCATATGTCCTTTCCAAATTTCCGTTAGGGAACAACTGTCTTGACATCCATCAACCAGATCTCCCAACTATAATTGGCTGCGATGGATTAAGAGGATCCGAAATAGACTTAGGTATAGCTACCAGTGAGATGGTTTTGACATAGTCAATACCTTCTCCTTTGGTAACTAATCTAGCTACTTAAGACTTAACCGGGTGCTCTTCTTATACACCTCCTATACCCCGAAGGGTGATAGTGCTATAAATGTCAAGACTGTTCCAAGGGACATTGATGCAAATTTGCCTCCATGGTCTTTTGTCAGTCAGAGCTGTCGGAAGCTCCCACTACTACTTCGTAGCTCTAGGGATCATCCTCCTGAAACTCTGGATTAACTATCGAAGTTTCTCCATAGTATCTATCAAGAGCTCTGATGGTCCCACAACGACGAGGTGGTGGTGGTACAAAGTGAATCGTTTCTACAGTACCTGGTATACTAGTTTGTTGTATCATCTACTCCCACTACATTTTTCAGATGCGCACTCTCTACCAGTACCCAGTAGTTCACCCAGAACTACCTTACTGATAAACTTATGGTCTATAATATAATCTTGGTCTAGGTAGATGGTATTCGTAGAAACGATTACCTTCCAAACCTCAAGATCATAGAATAGGCCACCTTATGCCTCCCTAGGGTAACCTACAAACAGATATACCTGGAACTTCATCTCCATCTTATCCCTCTTGTCCTTTCGCACAAGTGCAGGACCACCCTATATCTCGAGCATCTATAGTGTCAGCTTTCGCTTAGACCATAGCTCTCTATAGGTCTGAGGCACTGATCAAGATGAGAGATAGTTTCAGATATAAGCTACTGTTTTAAGGTACAACCCCACCAAACGTGGGTAGTACACTTGACGATATTCATCATACTACGAACCATGTCTAACAGAGTCTGATTCATTCTCTTGGAGACTTCATTCTGATGTGTCATTCTTGGAGCATTTAACTGGGAGATAATCCCATGCTCTCTCAGGATCCTATGGAACTTGTCCGATAGTGACTTACTCCTTCGATTAAATCGAAGAGTCTTCTATCGTCTAGACGCTCTTAGAACCATAGACGTCAAAATTAACTAACACCAATACCTTAGCGACCCTTTTAGTTATTCTGCCTTCTAAATAATACTCATAGGTTAGAAGGATCTCCGATGAATTTGTGAACATAAACTCGGCCTTCTTTTACCTCTGAATTTATCTGAGGTAGAATATCTAAATCAGAGGAGTCACAAATGGGATAGCTTCTCCGAAGGATTTAGATGAATTTCAATTAGATGCTGCAGCTGTCATGAAATCTATCTCTAAATTAGGATTAAATACAAAGAGATTTTTCTGATCTATTCCTCTAACTATGAAGCTATCAATTTAGTTTAAGATACACACCTACGGTGCTGTCTAAAACTAAAAACTTCATTCTACCAAAGAGGAAACAGAACTACATCTCTAAAAAACAATCTGTGTTTCGGAAAACCTAAGACAATCATATCTAACAGCTTCCGCAGCAGCTTATGGCATCAGTACCTATGTTAGGATTACTTCACTATAAAGTAGCCTTCTGCTTTCCTTGAATCTCTGTAGACCCGAAGTCTACATTCCAAGAAGCATAAGAACTGCTACTAGATAGCGACTCAACTCCTAACATCCTGAGGCCATACTTAATCTTAAAATACCCCCTATACTCGCCAAAACAGAAACACTTCCGTCCTTAGCGTTACCATACTTAGGAGTCCACACCAGTTTCTGCACTAGAATAGTTTTCGATCTCTGATAAGTTACTCCTTAGGTTCTTCTAAAGAAGGCCTAGGTTAAGCACTAAAGGCTTTACCTTTAATCTTGATCTCATCCTTTATCTTTTGGAAATCTCCTTAGAAGTTTTACGTTTGTCATCTCTAGCTTGTTAAAGCTAAAGTCTTTGATAACGCCTTCGAAGGTTCTAGACAAGGATGCAAGATAGACGTCTTCCACCACCTCGTCATCTGGCACTATGTGTTTGGAATCTAGTTCGATCTGGAACTCAAGGATGTGTTCCCGAACAAATATTCCCTCTGACATCTTGGTACCGACAAGTATCTTGGTGGATAAGTGATGAGTCTACCGACTTCGCCTAGCAGACATCTTATGCAAATAAAACTTATTTAAGAAGACCCGGCATATCTCTGACTCGCTTCTAAAGAGTTGTCCGTAAGTCTGCTATAACATAGCACTTGCACATCTCCTTAGACTCTTGCTAGTCGTCATATGCCCTAGTTAGTGCCCTAGTGATATCTGGACCCGTTAGGTCTAGTACAGGGATATTTAGATTTCATGCCAATGTACGTTTACTACCCTATGCATAAGCTAAAGAAAGCGTAGTTAGAGACCCGATAACTGGTTCTCTTATGGGATAGCGGATAGGGGAACTATATGGTTGAATGAAAAAGAATGCACGAAAAACTTATTTTATGGATTTTGAAAATAAGCTAATTATATCCAAATGTCAGCGCTACCCTCATAGCGAAGACACCTCTATGGATTAATTTAATCATGTATGTAAGATCTCGGAATAGGCTGCACCTGTCCGAGGGGGCAGTGTGCAGGTCATCCACTTACACGGGTCTTTCCCTTGACCCTATTCAAATATGCCAACTAAGGGCTTTGATGAACCATGGTTATCTTTTGGCCACTACCACGTGATCATCATTGTCTTCGCAATGAATACCTCACGTGTACTTCAGATGCTTAACCACGAGCCTAGGCAATTACGGAACGGAAGTTCTAACGGCCCCTACGAGGGTGAGTAAAAGCCTGAACCCTTGGCGCCGTAATCGCCATATCCTGAGGGAGATCACTAAGTAGCTTGGGATGGAAAAACACAGCTCTCACCCAAGGGGGTTGTTGAGTAATGCCCTCCCACCCGAGCACGAAGTGATTGGCCGTGGAGGCCAGGGGATCTTTAAAAGTTCTCTCTCGCATCCCTTATTAAATTTGAGGGTTATTTTATGCAAGTATGAGTGTATACTAAGGTCACAACAACCTATACACTAGACCCTGGTCATACCGTGCTCCCACTAGCATTTCAAGCCTTTCACGAAGCATTAATCGATCTCGGAATATCATAGTCCCTGCCTCAAGTGGATTTCTCCACTCAAGGGTCACATTACATATCCCAAGAACATCGATGCTCCACAAACCTAGCTATCACGCTAATGCTCTGGAGCCTAGCCTAAGGTCAGACTGACAGGAAAGGTCTTCCATTACCATGGCACCTCGCTTATAAATTTGACGAATGATGTCATAGTAGAGTTTCAACTCATTTTAGGTTTCGATGCTGGCCAAATAGGCACACCCGACTAATCGGATGTTGACCTAATGGTGGCATAACCAAATGTGAGGAATTCTTGCTATCATCAAGGGTCAATTAAATAATAGGCGTCACTAGTGGAATCCTATCCTAATAAGGTCACTAGGACCCGAGGGGAAAGGGCATCCATCTAACACAGATAATTAAATTATCGCATCGGGGTTCTCTATAGAAATATAAAGAAATACTGAAAGAAACAAGCACACAACTGAATCAAGTTCAGGGTCCGACCCCTGAACCTGACTGGCACAACGCAGGCTCTCTGTCTCCTTCGCAAGGCTCCTCGATCCGGTGCAAGCCTCTGTATACGATCTCCTAACGCTTTCTGCCCTTTGCCGTCATCGTGTACGCTTCGCCGGATCATCATCGTCCTCCAAGGTTCTGCTCGTCCTTCCGGTGGTGGATCTCCACGGCAAGTTCTCCTCTTCAATCTGTAACCGAAAAAGCTCTAGTACGCTTCAAGCAAGTGCTCACTCGTACACAATTTCCTAGAACGAAAAGGAAAACAAGTCTAGCAAAAAGCCTGGGAATCAAGGGTGATCAACTTCCACCACTTGCCCGACTATGGCTCTAAAACCTATCCACACACAGAAGAAAATACATCCAGACAAATTCGCTAACACGGGGTCTGACCCCCGGTAGCAAGCATTCATATATCCAGATTAATTTTAGAAGCGGCGACCTGCAAGAATAATTCATAGAACATACAATATGTACTATATGCATGATCTACTCGTAGAACCCCCGATGGCGGCACATACTATTCATGCGCACACATGATGGTTTCATGAAAAATATGAAACGCACACCACTAGCGTGTTCTGATACCAATTGTTGGAAGTAAATCCATGGCAGAGGCCCGCAGCAGAAGCAAAGTGAAGGTCCGAGGACCGTGAGCGGTGTGCGTTACATATCAAAATTTTCATTGAAACGATCTACATATGCGTGTATGAATCTAGCATGGCAACTACGCGAACCCCTAACGATGATCTAACGCTAAAAGAACAATCTAGCATATATGCATGTTCTATCTATGCTAGATCTACATGTTAGAGATCATACCTGCGTGCGGATTCTTTCACCGCGACAAGTTTCTTTTTTGTCGATGGAGACGGGCTCGGATCTGCTTGACATAGCTTCGGTGCGAAGACCATAACTTTCTGCTCCGAACTCCGATTGGGCTGAAATTTGGACTGCAGGTAGCCAACTTCGAAATGCAACTTTTGCAATAAGTTTCATATCGTTTGGACTTATGTAGCTCCCGGAATCATAGAAACAACGCTGATTTTCTGTGCAGATTCTGGACAGCAAAAGATTGCTGGAGATGCCTTCTAGTTCACCCGATCTCACACGATGCACGGCACCTCGTTGATGGATCTCTGAGTGCCTTCATACGACGAGCCTTCTCCTTCTACGAAACACCACGCGAGGAAGACGAGTCGCCATCCAATGACGCAAGCGAGGGAGAGAGAGACGAGAGAGGAGATGCGAAGAGAGGAGAGGGGGTGGCTAGGGTTTCCCCATGGCTTGCATGGCCGGCCCTAGGGCTTGCCCATGCATCTAATTTCGTCCCCCCATCTCTCCTTCTACCTTATATAGGGCGTGCCTTATCCTTATGGATAAGCCTAGCGGATAAGTTTGATAAATTCAAACCTCTCCCTATATATCTCTTCATTTATCTCTATCTTTTCCTTGTTTTTGAAAACGGTTAAAACCAGCCCGTTTTCTGCGCATCATGACCGGCCCTTTCATCAGAGGCAACAACCTTCTGAAACCAATAGGGCCGGCCTTGACCAGTCTCTCAACACTAAGGGTCGGCCCCCCTAGTACATAGTGACGCATGGTATGACCAAAACGCCCTTATGTCACTAGTTGGCCGTTCCTTGTATACGAGACTTTGCAAGGCACACATAAGTGAAGTGCACCAGTGATTTCACTATTCTCTGAGGTTCCCGTAGGGTGCCTCTAGTGAAGTCAACTAGTCAACTCGCAACGTGTCCCGGTGCATCGCACCTGTGGGTGCAAAAATTGTACTGGACCAGATCAGAGCAGCATGGGCCCGCGCAACGGCCCAAATGGGTAAGCCCGCCTGGGCTCACATGGGCCCACTCTACGAGGCTTGCAGATCAAGCCCTACCCCTTATTGGGCCCGAACAACGGCCCAATAAGGGCCCAGCAAGGAGGCCCAGAACCAGTGCCACGTCATCAGTGTCACGTCATCACTGCCATATCGGGCACGTGCCTACGCTATAAAAGGACCCCCAAGGCATCCAGGAAGGGGGTTGGCCATTCAATCAGAGGAGGAGGATCCCAGAGCAAGTACTAGAGCTCAATTCTCCCCTTCTTATTCTCTTCTAGTTGCTCCGTGCAACCCGACTGTACGAAGCTTCTCTTGGCCTGTCAAGAGAACGGTCACCCCTTATTGACTTGAATTATAGTGAAGATCAGGTGGCACCTCTCGCCCGGAGACGTAGGTCGTAAGGCCGAACTCCGTCACCAATCCTTGTGTCATCATTGCTTACTCTCTCTATCTATTCTCCCATCTCTCTAACTCTACAAATCGTCCACATTCAATCAAGGCTGTGGGGTGGGGTTCCCAATCAAGGCGGCTCAGAAATTTCCCCCCACAATCTTTGGCGCCGTCTGTGGGATATCGATAGAGGTCTTACCCACACCTCTACCGACTCCTATTCAGCTTGTGGTGACGAGCCACAAGTCCTCCTCCAGATCAACCTCAAAGCCTTCACCACGCCGACATCTACACACTCAATGGTGAAGGCCAGCACTAACCCACCGAAGGCGGGTGCTAAACGAACAAACGATATACTGATCGAAGAAGAACAAGAAGTCTCGGTTGCAACCAACCGAAGAAATATTCGGGAGCGGCTGGGGCCGCAAGGCAGCCATCCAGAAGGGCACAGCGATCGGCGAGACCCGTCATCCCCGAGGCGTCAATCTGGCAAAGAGCACGCCACCCAAGGGGACAACGATCTAACTACATACCAAATTTCGGCTGCTGATTTCCAGCTGTTGAACCTTCTCAAGAAGAACGCAGCCCTCGAGCAAGAGAGGGATTCCCTAAAGAAGGTAGCTGAAAGAGCGGGGGTTGTGGCCCACAACTCTCCAACTGCCGATGAGGACCAACCAAAGACCTTCGATTCCGCCTATTCAAGTCGGAAGCTCGAAGGCAATTCGGCTACGCCCTCTCGAGGCTAAAGTCCGATAAAAAGGCTCCTGGCAACCCAGGTCAATCAAAGACCTTCGATTCCGCCCATTCAAGTCGGAAGCTCGAAGGCAATTCGGCTACGCCCTCTCGAGGCTAAAGTCCGATAAAAGGCTCCTGGCAACCCAGGTCAACCAAAGACCTTCGATTCCGCCCATTCAAGTCGGAAGCTCGAAGGCAATTCGGCTACGCCCTCTCGAGGCTAAAGTCCGATAAAAAGGCTCCTGGCAACCCAGGTCAACCAAAGACCTTCGATTCCGCCCATTCAAGTCGGAAGCTCGAAGGCAATCCGGCTACGCCCTCTCGAGGCTAAAGCCCGATAAAAAGG
This sequence comes from Chamaelirium japonicum, assembly GCA_947650365.1. Lineage (NCBI taxonomy): Eukaryota > Viridiplantae > Streptophyta > Magnoliopsida > Liliales > Melanthiaceae > Chamaelirium > Chamaelirium japonicum. The sequence goes on from OX393550.1 coordinate 45,633,268, forward strand.
CTCCTGGCAACCCAGGTCAACCAAAGACCCTCGATTCCGCCCATTCAAGTCGGAAGCTCGAAGGCAATTCGGCTACGCCCTCTCGAGGCTAAAGTCCGATAAAAAGGCACCTGGCAACCCAGGTCAATCAAAGACCTTCGATTCCGCCCATTCAAGTCGGAAGCTCGAAGGCAATTCGGCTACGCCCTCTCGAGGCTAAAAGTCCGATAAAAGGCTCCTGGCAACCCAGGTCAACGAAAGACCTACGATTCTGCCCATTCAAGGCGGAAGCTCGAAGGTAATTCGGCTACGCCCTTTCAAGGTGAAAGTCAGATAAAACGCTCCTGACAATCCAGGTCAAGCTAAACTATCAACTATACTCATCTGAGGCGATGAGAATAAGTCCGAGGCGACCAGTGCCTCGGCACTCTACAAGCCCAAGGCCCAGCCCTTGGTACTCGAAGACAAAGCCCGAGGTGATCAATGCCTCGGCACTCTACAAGCCCAAGGCCCAGCCCTTGGCACTCGAAGACAAAGCCCGAGGCGATCAATGCCTCGGCACTCTACAAGCCCAAGGCCCAGCCCTTGGCACTCGAAGACAAAGTTCGAGGCGACCAACGCCTCGGCACTCTACAAGCCCAAGGCCCAGCCCTTGGCACTTGAAGACAAAGTCCGAGGCGACCAACGCCTCGACACTCTACAAGCCCAAGGCCCAGCCCTTGGCGCTTGAAGACAAAGTCCGAGGCGACCAATGCCTCGGCACTCTACAAGCCCAAGGCCCAGCCCTTGGCACTCGAAGACAAAGTCCGAGGCGACCAACGCCTCGGCACTCTACAAGCCCAAGGCCCAGCCCTTGGCACTTGAAGACAAAGCTCGAGGCGACCAACGCCTCGGCACTCTACAAGCCCAAGGCCCAGCCCTTGGCACTCGAAGACAAAGTCCGAGGCGACCAACGCCTCGGCACTCTACAAGCCCAAGGCCCAGCCCTTGGCACTTGAAGACAAAGTTCGAGGCGACCAACGCCTCGGCACTCTACAAGCCCAAGGCCCAACCCTTGGCACTTGAAGACAAAGTCCGAGGCGACCAATGCCTCGGCACTCTACAAGCCCAAGGCCCAGCCCTTGGCGCTCGAAGACAAAGTCCGAGGCGACCAACGCCTCGGCACTCTACAAGCCCAAGGCCCAGCCCTTGGCACTTGAAGACAAAGTCCGAGGCGACCAATGCCTCGGCACTCTACAAGCCCAAGGCCCAGCCCTTGGCACTCGAAGACAAAGTCCGAGGCGACCAATGCCTCGGCACTCTACAAGCCCAAGGCCCAGCCCTTGGCACTCGAAGACAAAGTCCGAGGCGACCAACGCCTCGGCACTCTACAAGCCCAAGGCCCAGCCCTTGGCACTTGAAGACAAAGTCCGAGGCGACCAACGCCTCGGCACTCTACAAGCCCAAGGCCCAGCCCTTGGCACTTGAAGACAAAGTCCGAGGCGACCAACGCCTCGGCACTCTACAAGCCCAAGGTCCAGCCCTTGGCACTTGAAGACAAAGTCCGAGGCGACCAACGCCTCGGCACTCTACAAGCCCAAGGTCCAGCCCTTGGCACTTGAAGACAAAGCTCGAGGCGACCAACGCCTCGGCACTCTACAAGCCCAAGGCCCAGCCCTTGGCATTCGATGACAAAGTCCGAGACGTCGTCGCCGACGTATTGGCATTCGATCAAAAGTCCAAGCTTAGTCTAGTCACTCAGGTCCAAGCATCAGATTGTCACTGGCCATCACCTTTTTTTTGACGGCTAACGGTTCCAAACCGGTCAGGGGGTGGTTGGTCTGACTCTGGCAGTACGTGTCTCCATACTGGTGCAGTCGACGGTGGGTAACACGGGATAAAATGGTGCTTCCTTGATCCTGGCCAAGTCAACACCCTCGCATGACCGTAGTACCTGGTGAATACAGTAACCAGGTACGGTAATACATTGGGTGAAGACCGGCTGGCCATCATGTGGCGTCATCCTAGATTATCTCTAAGAAACCCCCTCGAATATAGCATTGTCCCTCGCCGACATCCTCGCGCACCAGCGTTTTACCGAAAAAGTGTCGGTTTCAAAAGGGGCTGAAATTCGAAAAATACACTATTTTCAATACCGACACTTTTTGGCCTCTTCTAGCAGCCCCAATAATGGTGTGTGTCGGCATCAACAAGCAAGCCCCCCCTCGGTTTCGTACAAAAACCGAGTGGGAAAGGGGTGACGGCACACCATCAGCAGCACACCCCTTGATTTCGTCAGAAAACCGAGAGGGGGTGTGTGTCGGCATCAACAAGCAACCCCCCCTCGGTTTCGCACAAAAACCGAGTGAAGAAGGGGTGATGGCACACCATCAGCAGCACACCCCTCGGTTTCGTCAGAAAACTGAGAGGGGGTGTGTGTCGGCATCAACATGCAACTCCCCCTCGGTTTCGCACAAAAACCGAGTGGAGAAGGGGTGATGGCACACCATCAGCAGCACACCCCTCGGTTTCGTCAGAAAACTGAGAGGGGGTGTGTGTCGGCATCAACATGCAACCCCCCCTCGGTTTCGCACAAAAACCGAGTGGAGAAGGGGTGACGGCACACCATCAGCAGCACACCCCTCGGTTTCGTCAAAAACCGAGAGGGGGTGTGTGTCGGCATCAACAAGCAACCCCCCCTCGGTTTCGCACAAAAATCGAGTGGGGAGGGGATGACGGCACACCATCAGCACACCCCTCGGTTTCGTCAGAAAACCGAGAGGGGGTGTGTGTCGGCACCAACAAGCATCCCCCCCTCGGTTTCGCACAAAAACCGAGTGGGGAGGGGGTGACGGCACACCATCAGCACACCCCTCGGTTTCGTCAGAAAACCGAGAGGGGGTGTGTGTCGGCACCAACAAGTAGCCCCCCCTCGGTTTCGCACAAAAACCGAGTAGGGAAGAGGTGACGGCACACCATCAGCAGCACACCCCTCGGTTTCGTCAAAAACCGAGAGGGGGTGTGTGTCGTCATCAACAAGCAACCCCCCCTCGGTTTCGCACAAAAACCGAGTGGGGAGGGGATGACGGCACACCATCAGCACACCCCTCGGTTTCGTCAGAAAACCGAGAGGGGGTGTGTGTCGACACCAACAAGCATCCCCCCCCTCGGTTTCGCACAAAAACCGAGTGGGGAGGGGGTGACGGCACACCATCAGCACACCCCTCGGTTTCGTCAAAAAACCGAGAGGGGGTGTGTATCGGCACCAACAAGCAGTCCCCCCTCGGTTTCGCACAAAAACCGAGTAGGGAAGAGGTGACGGTACACCATCAGCAGCACACCCCTCGGTTTCGTCAAAAACCGAGAGGGGGTGTGTGTCTGCATCAGCAAGCAACCCCCCCTCGGTTTCGCACAAAAACCAAGTGGGGAGGGGGTGACGGCACACCATCAGCTACAACCACCCCTCGGTTTCATCAGAAACCGAGAGGGGATGCGTGTCGGCATCAACAAGCAGCCCCCACTCGATTTTGCACAAAAACCAAGTAAGGGGGGGGTGCGACGGCACACCATCAGTAGCCCACCCCTCGGTTTCGACAGAAAACCGAGAGGGGGGGTGTTCGGCATCAATATCAACCCATCTCGTGGTTTCGTCAGAAAACCGAGAGGGGGGGTGCTCGACGTCATCCAAAATCTATTAGTTAACCCGATTCAAGTGGCATTCGCACACAAGGATCAGCCAAAGATGAAGAGTTATCTTCTATTGGGATTGGTTGAATAGCAACTCCACCTAACCTATTGAGTCGGCCGTGCAAACTTCACAAGCAAAATTCCTCCTTCTTATCTGGGGGTGGACTCGTGGTAACCGCCGCATCATCACTAGGGCCCGACTGCAGTCCCTAGTGAATACAGTAACTAGGTGCAGTTGGGTGTCGAACAGAGACGGACGAGTTACCGCGTATCGATGCCTCTTCAAGACGCGCGTAGGACACTCGGCCAACGCGTTCTTTAGAGTCATCTCTTTATGAAGGTGATTACCGAAAAAGTTACTCGTCAAGGTGTACGATGTTTCACGTCCACTTTGACCGTTTTTTCAGCGTCTACACAATGGCGCCTTATACGCATCGATCCGACTTGTGTATGAAAAGTTACGGCTATCAGAAGTTTTTGAGGTATTTTTCTTCAAAGACAGACATCGGAAAAGTTGTACGTCAAGGTGAACCATATTTCACGACTACCTGGATCAGTTTTTCGACGCCGACGCAATGGCGCCTTATACCACTACAAAAAAAACAGTTATTACCGACGGACAATATCCGTCGGTAATATTAAAATTTCGTCGGTAATATTATATAGCGACGGAAGATATTTCCGTCGCTGGCTGTCGGGAAAAAAGGCGTCGGGGAAAACAATACGACGGACCAAATATTACCGTCGGTATTAATAATTAATACCGACGGTAATTAGAACGCCGTCGGTAATATTTAATCAATTTAAAACTAATATAATATAGTATTGCCGACGAACTATAAGAATCCGTCGGTAATATATAAACATTTTACCGACGAGTATAGTTTATACTGTCGGTAATACTATATATATTACCGACACATATATATATTACCCGTCGGTAATAATATATATATTACCGACCAAATTAATATCACCGTCGGTAATACTATATATATTACCGACGGATATATATATTACCCGTCGGTAATACTATATATATTACCGACGGATATTATATGCCGTCGGCAAATCATTAATAATTTAAAAAAAATAAAAATATTATTACCGACGGAATAATTTATTTCCGTCGGTAATAAGTATCTTTTTTTTTTTAATAAATTTACATAAATAATGTAATTTAATTCCTGTGATTCAATACCACAATATATTACCACAATTTATCAAATATTACCACAATTTATCAAATATTACCACAATTTATAAAATATTACCTAAATTGATAAAAAATTACAGCAAATTATCAAATATTACCACAGTTCCCGGCCGACAATTATAGATAGAAGAAAAAATAACCATATATTACAAAACAATATTTACACAATCCAGAACTGAGAGATGATACATGTCCTATCTCAACCACCCCCGCCCGCCACCAACGCCGGTGCTCTCATCGATCCCCTGACGCCGCCCTATCTCAACCACGCCCGCCCACCACCAACGCTGGTGCTCCCATCGATCCCCTGACGCCGCCCTGCTCCTGCAATTAACATGTATTTGTTAAAAAAATGGTTTATATCTATAACTGAGTCTAAGCGTTAAAAAATGATAAGTTAGCGTGTTTCGATTTTGAAATAGGTTTGGATTCGATCCGATCGTCATCGGCTCGGCATCCGGTAATTTGAACTTGGAATTATTCCGTATTTCGGACTTGCGAGCGGGTTCTAATTAGATATTTGACCAATTTACGCTCCGATTCACCGATTTAGAGTCTAAGTGTTGGAAAATCATAAGTTAGCGTGTTCCGGATATGAAATAGGTTTGGATTCGATCCGATCGTCATCGGCTCGGCATTCGATAATTCGAACTTGGAATTATTCCGTATTTCGGACTTGCGAGCGGGTTCTAATTGGATATTTGACCAATTTACGCTCCGATTCACCGATTTAGAGTCTAAGTGTTGGAAAATCATAAGTTAGCGTGTTTCGGATATGAAATAGGTTTGGATTCGATCCGATCGTCATCGGATCGGCATCCGGTAATTCGAAGTTGGAATTATTCCGTATTTCGGACTTGCGAGCGGGTTCTAATTGGATATTTGACCAATTTACGCTCCGATTCACCGATTTAGAGTCTAAGCGTTGGAAAATCATAAGTTAGCGTGTTTCGGATATGAAATAGGTTTGGATTCGATCCGATCGTCATCGGCTCGGCATCCGGTAATTCGAACTTGGAATTATTCCGTATTTCGGACTTGCGAGCGGGTTCTAATTGGATATTTGACCAATTTACGCTCCGATTCACCGATTTAGAGTCTAAGCGTTGGAAAATCATAAGTTAGCGTGTTTCGGATATGAAATAGGTTTGGATTCGATCCGATCGTCATCGGCTCGGCATCCGGTAATTCGAACTTGGAATTATTCCGTATTTCGGACTTGCGAGCGGGTTCTAATTGGATATTTGACCAATTTACGCTCCGATTCACCGATTTAGAGTCTAAGTGTTGGAAAATCATAAGTTAGCGTGTTTCGGATATGAAATAGGTTTGGATTCGATCCGATCGTCATCGGCTCGGCATCCGGTAATTCGAACTTGGAATTATTCCGTATTTCGGACTTGCGAGCGGGTTCTAATTGGATATTTGACCAATTTACGCTCCGATTCACCGATTTAGAGTCTAAGTGTTGGAAAATCATAAGTTAGCGTGTTTCGGATATGAAATAGGTTTGGATTCGATCCGATCGTCATCGGCTCGGCATCCGGTAATTCGAACTTGGAATTATTCCGTATTTCGGACTTGCGAGCGGGTTCTAATTGGATATTTGACCAATTTACGCTCCGATTCACCGATTTAGAGTCTAAGTGTTGGAAAATCATAAGTTAGCGTGTTTCGGATATGAAATAGGTTTGGATTCGATCCGATCGTCATCGGCTCGGCATCCGGTAATTCGAACTTGGAATTATTCCGTATTTCGGACTTGCGAGTGGGTTCTAATTGGATATTTGACCAATTTACGCTCCGATTCACCGATTTAGAGTCTAAGTGTTGGAAAATCATAAGTTAGCGTGTTTCGGATATGAAATAGGTTTGGATTCGATCCGATCGTCATCGGCTCGGCATCCGGTAATTCGAACTTGGAATTATTCCGTATTTCGGACTTGCGAGCGGGTTCTAATTGGATATTTGACCAATTTACGCTCCGATTCACCGATTTAGAGTCTAAGTGTTGGAAAATCATAAGTTAGCGTGTTTCGGATATGAAATAGGTTTGGATTCGATCCGATCGTCATCGGCTCGGCATCCGGTAATTCGAACTTGGAATTATTCCGTATTTCGGACTTGCGAGCGGGTTCTAATTGGATATTTGACCAATTTACGCTCCGATTCACCGATTTAGAGTCTAAGTGTTGGAAAATCATAAGTTAGCGTGTTTCGGATATGAAATAGGTTTGGATTCGATCCGATCGTCATCGGCTCGGCATCCGGTAATTCGAACTTGGAATTATTCCGTATTTCGGACTTGCGAGCGGGTTCTAATTGGATATTTGACCAATTTACGCTCCGATTCACCGATTTAGAGTCTAAGTGTTGGAAAATCATAAGTTAGCGTGTTTCGGATATGAAATAGGTTTGGATTCGATCCGATCGTCATCGGCTCGGCATCCGGTAATTCGAACTTGAAATTATTCCGTATTTCGGACTTGCGAGCGGGTTCTAATTGGATATTTGACCAATTTACGCTCCGATTCACCGATTTAGAGTCTAAGTGTTGGAAAATCATAAGTTAGCGTGTTTCGGATATGAAATAGGTTTGGATTCGATCCGATCGTCATCGGCTCGGCATCCGGTAATTCGAACTTGGAATTATTCCGTATTTCGGACTTGCGAGCGGGTTCTAATCGGATATTTGACCAATTTACGCTCCGATTCACCGATTTAGAGTCTAAGTGTTGGAAAATCATAAGTTAGCGTGTTTCGGATATGAAATAGGTTTGGATTCGATCCGATCGTCATCGGCTCGGCATCCGGTAATTCGAACTTGGAATTATTCCGTATTTCGGACTTGCGAGCGGGTTCTAATTGGATATTTGACCAATTTACGCTCCGATTCACCGATTTAGAGTCTAAGTGTTGGAAAATCATAAGTTAGCGTGTTTCGGATATGAAATAGGTTTGGATTCGATCGGATCGTCATCGGCTCGGCATCCGGTAATTCGAACTTGGAATTATTCCGTATTTCGGACTTGCGAGCGGGTTCTAATTGGATATTTGACCAATTTACGCTCCGATTCACCGATTTAGAGTCTAAGTGTTGGAAAATCATAAGTTAGCGTGTTTCGGATATGAAATAGGTTTGGATTCGATCGGATCGTCATCGGCTCGGCATCCGGTAATTCGAACTTGGAATTATTCCGTATTTCGGACTTGCGAGCGGGTTCTAATTGGATATTTGACCAATTTACGCTCCGATTCACCGATTTAGAGTCTAAGTGTTGGAAAATTCATAAGTTAGCGTGTTTCGGATATGAAAATAGGTTTGGATTCGTTCGGATCGTCATCGCTCGGCATCCTGTTAATTCGAACTTGGAATTATTCCGTATTTCGGGACTTGCTCGAGCGGGTTCTAATTGGATATTTGACCATTTAACCGCAGTTCGCATTCACCGATATTAGAGTCTAAGTGTTGAACATATGCATAGTTAGAAACACGCGATCTTGGATTCGATCCGATCGTCATCGGCTCGGCATCCGGTAATTCGAACTTGGAATTATTCCGTATTTCGGACTTGCGAGCGGGTTCTAATTGGATATTTGACCAATTTACGCTCCGATTCACCGATTTAGAGTCTAAGTGTTGGAAAATCATAAGTTAGCGTGTTTCGGATATGAAATAGGTTTGGATTCGATCCGATCGTCATCGGCTCGGTATCCGGTAATTCGAACTTGGAATTATTCCGTATTTCGGACTTGCGAGCGGGTTCTAATTGGATATTTGACCAATTTACGCTCCGATTCACCGATTTAGAGTCTAAGTGTTGGAAAATCATAAGTTAGCGTGTTTCGGATATGAAATAGTTTTGGATTCGATCCGATCGTCATCGGCTCGGCATCCGGTAATTCGAACTTGGAATTATTCCGTATTTCGGACTTGCGAGCGGGTTCTAATTGGATATTTGACCAATTTACGCTCCGATTCACCGATTTAGAGTCTAAGTGTTGGAAAATCATAAGTTAGCGTGTTTCGGATATGAAATAGGTTTGGATTCGATCCGATCGTCATCGGCTCGGCATCCGGTAATTCGAACTTGGAATTATTCCGTATTTCGGACTTGCGAGCGGGTTCTAATTGGATATTTGACCAATTTACGCTCCGATTCACCGATTTAGAGTCTAAGTGTTGGAAAATCATAAGTTAGCGTGTTTCGGATATGAAATAGGTTTGGATTCGATCCGATCGTCATCGGCTCGGCATCCGGTAATTCGAACTTGGAATTATTCCGTATTTCGGACTTGCGAGCGGGTTCTAATTGGATATTTGACCAATTTACGCTCCGATTCACCGATTTAGAGTCTAAGTGTTGGAAAATCATAAGTTAGCGTGTTTCGGATATGAAATAGGTTTGGATTCGATCGGATCGTCATCGGCTCGGCATCCGGTAATTCGAACTTGGAATTATTCCGTATTTCGGACTTGCGAGCGGGTTCTAATTGGATATTTGACCAATTTACGCTCCGATTCACCGATTTAGAGTCTAAGTGTTGGAAAATCATAAGTTAGCGTGTTTCGGATATGAAATAGGTTTGGATTCGATCGGATCGTCATCGGCTCGGCATCCGGTAATTCGAACTTGGAATTATTCCGTATTTCGGACTTGCGAGCGGGTTCTAATTGGATATTTGACCAATTTACGCTCCGATTCACCGATTTAGAGTCTAAGTGTTGGAAAATCATAAGTTAGCGTGTTTCAGATATGAAATAGGTTTGGATTCGATCGGATCGTCATCGGCTCGGCATCCGATAATTCGAACTTGGAATTATTCCGTATTTCGGACTTGCGAGCGGGTTCTAATTGGATATTTGACCAATTTACGCTCCGATTCACCGATTTAGAGTCTAAGTGTTGGAAAATCATAAGTTAGCGTGTTTCGGATATGAAATAGGTTTGGATTCGATCCGATCGTCATCGGCTCGGCATCCGGTAATTCGAACTTGGAATTATTCCGTATTTCGGACTTGCGAGCGGGTTCTAATTGGATATTTGACCAATTTACGCTCTGATTCACCGATTTAGAGTCTAAGTGTTGGAAAATCATAAGTTAGCGTGTTTCGGATATGAAATAGGTTTGGATTCGATCCGATCGTCATCGGCTCGGCATCCGGTAATTCGAACTTGGAATTATTCCGTATTTCGGACTTGCGAGCGGGTTCTAATTGGATATTTGACCAATTTACGCTCCGATTCACCGATTTAGAGTCTAAGTGTTGGAAAATCATAAGTTAGCGTGTTTCGGATATGAAATAGGTTTGGATTCGATCCGATCGTCATCGGCTCGGCATCCGGTAATTCGAACTTGGAATTATTCCGTATTTCGGACTTGCGAGCGGGTTCTAATTGGATATTTGACCAATTTACGCTCCGATTCACCGATTTAGAGTCTAAGTGTTGGAAAATCATAAGTTAGCGTGTTTCGGATATGAAATAGGTTTGGATTCGATCCGATCGTCATCGGCTCGGCATCCGGTAATTCGAACTTGGAATTATTCCGTATTTCGGACTTGCGAGCGGGTTCTAATTGGATATTTGACCAATTTACGCTCCGATTCACCGATTTAGAGTCTAAGTGTTGGAAAATCATAAGTTAGCGTGTTTCGGATATAAAATAGGTTTGGATTCGATCCGATCGTCATCGGCTCGGCATCCGGTAATTCGAACTTGGAATTATTCCGTATTTCGGACTTGCGAGCGGGTTCTAATTGGATATTTGACCAATTTACGCTCCGATTCACCGATTTAGAGTCTAAGTGTTGGAAAATCATAAGTTAGCGTGTTTCGGATATAAAATAGGTTTGGATTCGATCGGATCGTCATCGGCTCGGCATCCGATAATTCGAACTTGGAATTATTCCGTATTTCGGACTTGCGAGCGGGTTCTAATTGGATATTTGACCAATTTACGCTCCGATTCACCGATTTAGAGTCTAAGTGTTGGAAAATCATAAGTTAGCGTGTTTCGGATATGAAATAGGTTTGGATTCGATCCGATCGTCATCGGCTCGGCATCCGGTAATTCGAAGTTGGAATTATTCCGTATTTCGGACTTGCGAGCGGGTTCTAATTGGATATTTGACCAATTTACGCTCCGATTCACCGATTTAGAGTCTAAGTGTTGGAAAATCATAAGTTAGCGTGTTTCGGATATAAAATAGGTTTGGATTCGATCCGATCGTCATCGGCTCGGCATCCGATAATTCGAACTTGGAATTATTCCGTATTTCGGACTTGCGAGCGGGTTCTAATTGGATATTTGACCAATTTACGCTCCGATTCACCGATTTAGAGTCTAAGTGTTGGAAAATCATAAGTTAGCGTGTTTCAGATATAAAATAGGTTTGGATTCGATCGGATCGTCATCGGCTCGGCATCCGATAATTCGAACTTGGAATTATTCCGTATTTCGGACTTGCGAGCGGGTTCTAATTGGATATTTGACCAATTTACGCTCCGATTCACCGATTTAGAGTCTAAGTGTTGGAAAATCATAAGTTAGCGTGTTTCGGATATGAAATAGGTTTGGATTCGATCCGATCGTCATCGGCTCGGCATCCGGTAATTCGAACTTGGAATTATTCCGTATTTCGGACTTGCGAGCGGGTTCTAATTGGATATTTGACCAATTTACGCTCCGATTCACCGATTTAGAGTCTAAGTGTTGGAAAATCATAAGTTAGCGTGTTTCGGATATGAAATAGGTTTGGATTCGATCCGATCGTCATCGGCTCGGCATCCGGTAATTCGAACTTGAAATTATTCCGTATTTCGGACTTGCGAGCGGGTTCTAATTGGATATTTGACCAATTTACGCTCCGATTCACCGATTTAGAGTCTAAGTGTTGGAAAATCATAAGTTAGCGTGTTTCGGATATGAAATAGGTTTGGATTCGATCCGATCGTCATCGGCTCGGCATCCGGTAATTCGAACTTGGAATTATTCCGTATTTCGGACTTGCGAGCGGGTTCTAATTGGATATTTGACCAATTTACGCTCCGATTCACCGATTTAGAGTCTAAGTGTTGGAAAATCATAAGTTAGCGTGTTTCGGATATGAAATAGGTTTGGATTCGATCCGATCGTCATCGGCTCGGCATCCGGTAATTCGAACTTGGAATTATTCCGTATTTCGGACTTGCGAGCGGGTTCTAATTGGATATTTGACCAATTTACGCTCCGATTCACCGATTTAGAGTCTAAGTGTTGGAAAATCATAAGTTAGCGTGTTTCGGATATGAAATAGGTTTGGATTCGATCCGATCGTCATCGGCTCGGCATCCGGTAATTCGAACTTGGAATTATTCCGTATTTCGGACTTGCGAGCGGGTTCTAATTGGATATTTGACCAATTTACGCTCCGATTCACCGATTTAGAGTCTAAGTGTTGGAAAATCATAAGTTAGCGTGTTTCGGATATGAAATAGGTTTGGATTCGATCCGATCGTCATCGGCTCGGCATCCGGTAATTCGAACTTGGAATTATTCCGTATTTCGGACTTGCGAGCGGGTTCTAATTGGATATTTGACCAATTTACGCTCCGATTCACCGATTTAGAGTCTAAGTGTTGGAAAATCATAAGTTAGCGTGTTTCGGATATAAAATAGGTTTGGATTCGATCCGATCGTCATCGGCTCGGCATCCGGTAATTCGAACTTGGAATTATTCCGTATTTCGGACTTGCGAGCGGGTTCTAATTGGATATTTGACCAATTTACGCTCCGATTCACCGATTTAGAGTCTAAGTGTTGGAAAATCATAAGTTAGCGTGTTTCGGATATAAAATAGGTTTGGATTCGATCGGATCGTCATCGGCTCGGCATCCGATAATTCGAACTTGGAATTATTCCGTATTTCGGACTTGCGAGCGGGTTCTAATTGGATATTTGACCAATTTACGCTCCGATTCACCGATTTAGAGTCTAAGTGTTGGAAAATCATAAGTTAGCGTGTTTCGGATATGAAATAGGTTTGGATTCGATCCGATCGTCATCGGCTCGGCATCCGGTAATTCGAAGTTGGAATTATTCCGTATTTCGGACTTGCGAGCGGGTTCTAATTGGATATTTGACCAATTTACGCTCCGATTCACCGATTTAGAGTCTAAGTGTTGGAAAATCATAAGTTAGCGTGTTTCGGATATAAAATAGGTTTGGATTCGATCCGATCGTCATCGGCTCGGCATCCGATAATTCGAACTTGGAATTATTCCGTATTTCGGACTTGCGAGCGGGTTCTAATTGGATATTTGACCAATTTACGCTCCGATTCACCGATTTAGAGTCTAAGTGTTGGAAAATCATAAGTTAGCGTGTTTCGGATATAAAATAGGTTTGGATTCGATCGGATCGTCATCGGCTCGGCATCCGATAATTCGAACTTGGAATTATTCCGTATTTCGGACTTGCGAGCGGGTTCTAATTGGATATTTGACCAATTTACGCTCCGATTCACCGATTTAGAGTCTAAGTGTTGGAAAATCATAAGTTAGCGTGTTTCGGATATAAAATAGGTTTGGATTCGATCGGATCGTCATCGGCTCGGCATCCGATAATTCGAACTTGGAATTATTCCGTATTTCGGACTTGCGAGCGGGTTCTAATTGGATATTTGACCAATTTACGCTCCGATTCACCGGTTTAGAGTCTAAGTGTTGGAAAATCATAAGTTAGCGTGTTTCGGATATAAAATAGGTTTGGATTCGATCGGATCGTCATCGGCTCGGCATCCGGTAATTCGAACTTGGAATTATTCCGTATTTCGGACTTGCGAGCGGGTTCTAATTGGATATTTGACCAATTTACGCTCCGATTCACCGATTTAGAGTCTAAGTGTTGGAAAATCATAAGTTAGCGTGTTTCGGATATGAAATAGGTTTGGATTCGATCCGATCGTCATCGGATCGGCATCCGATAATTCGAAGTTGGATTTATTCCGTATTTCGGACTTGCGAGCGGGTTCTAATTGGATATTTGACCAATTTACGCTCCGATTCACCGATTTAGAGTCTAAGTGTTGGAAAATCATAAGTTAGCGTGTTTCGGATATAAAATAGGTTTGGATTCGATCGGATCGTCATCGGCTCGGCATCCGCTAATTCGAACTTGGAATTATTCCGTATTTCGGACTTGCGAGCGGGTTCTAATTGGATATTTGACCAATTTACGCTCCGATTCACCGATTTAGAGTCTAAGTGTTGGAAAATCATAAGTTAGCGTGTTTCGGATATAAAATAGGTTTGGATTCGATCGGATCGTCATCGGCTCGGCATCCGATAATTCGAACTTGGAATTATTCCGTATTTCGGACTTGCGAGCGGGTTCTAATTGGATATTTGACCAATTTACGCTCCGATTCACCGATTTAGAGTCTAAGTGTTGGAAAATCATAAGTTAGCGTGTTTCGGATATAAAATAGGTTTGGATTCGATCGGATCGTCATCGGCTCGGCATCCGATAATTCGAACTTGGAATTATTCTGTATTTCGGACTTGCGAGCGGGTTCTAATTGGATATTTGACCAATTTACGCTCCGATTCACCGATTTAGAGTCTAAGTGTTGGAAAATCATAAGTTAGCGTGTTTCGGATATGAAATAGGTTTGGATTCGATCCGATCGTCATCGGCTCGGCATCCGGTAATTCGAAGTTGGAATTATTCCGTATTTCGGACTTGCGAGCGGGTTCTAATTGGATATTTGACCAATTTACGCTCCGATTCACCGATTTAGAGTCTAAGTGTTGGAAAATCATAAGTTAGCGTGTTTCGGATATAAAATAGGTTTGGATTCGATCGGATCGTCATCGGCTCGGCATCCGATAATTCGAACTTGGAATTATTCCGTATTTCGGACTTGCGAGCGGGTTCTAATTGGATATTTGACCAATTTACGCTCCGATTCACCGATTTAGAGTCTAAGTGTTGGAAAATCATAAGTTAGCGTGTTTCGGATATAAAATAGGTTTGGATTCGATCGGATCGTCATCGGCTCGGCATCCGATAATTCGAACTTGGAATTATTCCGTATTTCGGACTTGCGAGCGGGTTCTAATTGGATATTTGACCAATTTACGCTCCGATTCACCGATTTAGAGTCTAAGTGTTGGAAAATCATAAGTTAGCGTGTTTCGGATATGAAATAGGTTTGGATTCGATCCGATCGTCATCGGCTCGGCATCCGGTAATTCGAAGTTGGAATTATTCCGTATTTCGGACTTGCGAGCGGGTTCTAATTGGATATTTGACCAATTTACGCTCCGATTCACCGATTTAGAGTCTAAGTGTTGGAAAATCATAAGTTAGCGTGTTTCGGATATAAAATAGGTTTGGATTCGATCGGATCGTCATCGGCTCGGCATCCGATAATTCGAACTTGGAATTATTCCGTATTTCGGACTTGCGAGCGGGTTCTAATTGGATATTTGACCAATTTACGCTCCGATTCACCGATTTAGAGTCTAAGTGTTGGAAAATCATAAGTTAGCGTGTTTCGGATATAAAATAGGTTTGGATTCGATCGGATCGTCATCGGCTCGGCATCCGATAATTCGAACTTGGAATTATTCCGTATTTCGGACTTGCGAGCGGGTTCTAATTGGATATTTGACCAATTTACGCTCCGATTCACCGATTTAGAGTCTAAGTGTTGGAAAATCATAAGTTAGCGTGTTTCGGATATGAAATAGGTTTGGATTCGATCCGATCGTCATCGGATCGGCATCCGATAATTCGAAGTTGGATTTATTCCGTATTTCGGACTTGCGAGCGGGTTCTAATTGGATATTTGACCAATTTACGCTCCGATTCACCGGTTTAGAGTCTAAGTGTTGGAAAATCATAAGTTAGCGTGTTTCGGATATGAAATAGGTTTGGATTCGATCCGATTGTCATCGGATCGGCATCCGGTAATTCGAACTTGGAATTATTCCGTATTTAAAAGAAAAACAGAGGCTACATCATTACCATGAGAGAGAGAGTGACCATTTACGATTCGATTTACCGATTTATAGTCTAAGTGTTGGAAAATCATAAGTGTGATAATATGATCAAAACTCAAATTAGTAAGATTCATATTTTTTGCTAATATTATAAAGATTAGTAAGTACCTGATCATGAGGATGAGCCACCGCTAGACCGGCTTATGAATTCATTAAATTTACGCTCCAGTTCCCTGCGAGCTTCTCTTTCCTCATCGAGGGCCTTCTTCTCCGCCTCAACCCTCTGCTCGAGGGCCTGCCTCTGCTCTCGCTCCGCCTCCATCCTCTGCTCGAGGGCCTGCCTCTGCTCTCGCTCCGCGTCTAGCGCAGACTGCAGCTGAGTGATAGCACCGGTCTGGGTGTCCCGTGCCCTCGAGCGCATACCCTCTCGTCCAAAGTAGGAGGAGGGCGTGACTCCAAGGCCCGTACAGAGGACACGGCCGTGCGTGGCAGGTCTCAGCACAGTATCCATCGCTGAGTCGACAGATACTGAGCTGGAGGAGGAGCCGGCCTCGCCCGACGGGGTCACCATAAGTCGCATCCTCTCCTATATAAAAACAACCAATGATATTCAATGATATTTTATGGCATATGTATAAGAATATATTAACAGTAATTTAATTACTTACCACTTGCGAGGCAACCCTGTCGTCCAGAAATGCCCCATCGATACGCCGCCTCCTAGAGGCCTCAAAAAGATCAATCCTATTAGGCTCGTGGCCCAAGGACTGTGTCTGTTGGACATATAAAATAAATAGACGAGTTAATATAACATGTATAGAGCTTTAAATAATAACAATGTTTGTATCATTTACCAGCTGCTGGGCAAGCTGGGGCATGGAGGTCCTCCCCTTCACTGGAGCAGGTGTCGTCGAGGCACTTCTATTCTGCTTGCCTACAGCAGATTTCACCTGTGTCAATCGATTAAATTTTGAAACATCAATACAAATTTTTAGTATAACATTAAAACAAGTACGAATCAACAAAATTAAAATTATACCTGAAAGCTAGGGGTGGCCCAGTGAGCGACCAAAAACTGTAGAATGTGTAGCGGTGGCGCGTCTCTCGTCCCGGCCGCAGCCTGTACCTCCTCAGCCGGCTGGCCGACCAAGTAACCGTAGAGCTTGTAGAGCTCGTGACGGTAATCCCTGTACCGCTCACCCATCGTCTTCCACAAGTCCTCCCGATGGGTGTCGGTTTCCATGTTCTCCCATTTAAATTTCTCCTGTAAAATCAATTTAGAAACAAGTCATTTTATCAAATCAAATTATAAAGAAGTACGATATTATTCTAAAATGCTTTAATGAAACTAACGTACCAAAAACTGCTGATACATCCTCTCCTTATAGGATGCATCAATGTTCTTCCACCCCCTTAACCCCACAATCGGGGCATTCCTCTCCTCCCGTACTATCATGCCGACCCACGTGGCGGCGTCAGAAGCGTGCTCGCCCACAAAGGTATGGCCGCTCCACTGTAGGGACAGCGGCTCGCGTAAGGCCGACAAGCGCCGGGCCGTCGTCACGCCCCGGTCGCCTACGTACCTGGTCGACCCTGCAAATAAAATATACATCAGTACTGAAGAAGTATTTACAACATGTATAAAACTTTAGATCTAAACATTACCTGTGGGCGTAGACGCTGCAGCCGAGTGCTGAGCAGTGCTCGAAGCTCCGGAGGCTGCGACCACAGCAGGAGCTGGTGTGGAGAGAGGAACAGCACTACCAGATCCGGACGGCTCAGCCTCGGACCCTGGGGTGGCAGCCGGAGCGCTCTCAGCTACCCTACCCCTGCCTCTGCCTCTGCCTCTACGAACATATGACCGTGATGCCATCTGAAACAATTTAATTTACATATGAAACAGTAAGATTTAAGATTTACATATGAAACAATATGAAACAGTTTGATTTACATATGAAACAGTATGATTTACATATGAAACAATATAAAACAATATGAACCCGCTCGCAATATGAAACAATATGAAACAATATGAAACAGTTAGACTCTAAATCGGTTAATCGGATCGTAAAGTGGTCAAATATCCAATTAGAACCCGCTCGCAAGTCCGAAATACGGAATATAATTCCAAGTTCGAATTATCGGATGCCGATCCGATGACGATCGGATCGAATCCAAACCTATTTTATATCCGAAACACGCTAACTTATGATTTTCCAACACTTAGACTCTAAATCGGTGAATCGGAGCGTAAATTGGTCAAATATCCAATTAGAACCCGCTCGCAAGTCCGAAATACGGAATAATTCCAAGTTCGAATTACCGGATGCCGAGCCGATGACGATCGGATCGAATCCAAACCTATTTCATATCCGAAACACGCTAACTTATGATTTTCCAACACTTAGACTCTAAATCGGTGAATCGGAGCGTAAATTGGTCAAATATCCAATTAGAACCCGCTCGCAAGTCCGAAATACGGAATAATTCCAAGTTCGAATTACCGGATGCCGAGCCGATGACGATCGGATCGAATCCAAACCTATTTCATATCCGAAACACGCTAACTTATGATTTTCCAACACTTAGACTCTAAATCGGTGAATCGGAGCGTAAATTGGTCAAATATCCAATTAGAACCCGCTCGCAAGTCCGAAATACGGAATAATTCCAAGTTCGAATTACCGGATGCCGAGCCGATGACGATCGGATCGAATCCAAACCTATTTCATATCCGAAACACGCTAACTTATGATTTTCCAACACTTAGACTCTAAATCGGTGAATCGGAGCGTAAATTGGTCAAATATCCAATTAGAACCCGCTCGCAAGTCCGAAATACGGAATAATTCCAAGTTCGAATTACCGGATGCCGAGCCGATGACGATCGGATCGAATCCAAACCTATTTCATATCCGAAACACGCTAACTTATGATTTTCCAACACTTAGACTCTAAATCGGTGAATCGGAGCGTAAATTGGTCAAATATCCAATTAGAACCCGCTCGCAAGTCCGAAATACGGAATAATTCCAAGTTCGAATTACCGGATGCCGAGCCGATGACGATCGGATCGAATCCAAACCTATTTCATATCCGAAACACGCTAACTTATGATTTTCCAACACTTAGACTCTAAATCGGTGAATCGGAGCGTAAATTGGTCAAATATCCAATTAGAACCCGCTCGCAAGTTCGAAATACGGAATAATTCCAAGTTCGAATTACCGGATGCCGAGCCGATGACGATCGGATCGAATCCAAACCTATTTCATATCCGAAACACGCTAACTTATGATTTTCCAACACTTAGACTCTAAATCGGTGAATCGGAGCGTAAATTGGTCAAATATCCAATTAGAACCCGCTCGCAAGTCCGAAATACGGAATAATTCCAAGTTCGAATTACCGGATGCCGAGCCGATGACGATCGGATCGAATCCAAACCTATTTCATATCCGAAACACGCTAACTTATGATTTTCCAACACTTAGACTCTAAATCGGTGAATCGGAGCGTAAATTGGTCAAATATCCAATTAGAACCCGCTCGCAAGTCCGAAATACGGAATAATTCCAAGTTCGAATTACCGGATGCCGAGCCGATGACGATCGGATCGAATCCAAACCTATTTCATATCCGAAACACGCTAACTTATGATTTTCCAACACTTAGACTCTAAATCGGTGAATCGGAGCGTAAATTGGTCAAATATCCAATTAGAACCCGCTCGCAAGTCCGAAATACGGAATAATTCCAAGTTCGAATTACCGGATGCCGATCCGATGACGATCGGATCGAATCCAAACCTATTTCATATCCGAAACACGCTAACTTATGATTTTCCAACACTTAGACTCTAAATCGGTGAATCGGAGCGTAAATTGGTCAAATATCCAATTAGAACCCGCTCGCAAGTCCGAAATACGGAATAATTCCAAGTTCGAATTACCGGATGCCGAGCCGATGACGATCCGATCGAATCCAAACCTATTTCATATCCGAAACACGCTAACTTATGATTTTCCAACACTTAGACTCTAAATCGATGAATCGGAGCGTAAATTGGTCAAATATCCAATTAGAACCCGCTCGCAAGTCCGAAATACGGAATAAATCCAACTTCGAATTATCGGATGCCGATCCGATGACGATCCGATCGAATCGAAACCTATTTCATATCCGAAACACGCTAACTTATGATTTTCCAACTCTTAGACTCTAAATCGGTGAATCGGTCGGATCGTAAATCGGTGAAACGGTATGATTTACATATGAAACGGTATGATTTACATATGAATCGGTGAAACGGTATGATTTACATATGAAACAATATGATATACATATGAAACAATATGATTTATATATGAAACAATTTGATTTAAATATGAAACAATTTGATTTACATACGGTCTAGTCATTTTCTGTCTCATCTCTGTCACTCTCATCGCTTCCCTCTTCTATTATTTGATCTGCATTCGCTGTCCAGTTTATATTGTCGACATCTTCATTTTCGTCGTGCACTGCGTCGACAATGATTATCTCATCATTCTGGTATGCATCCAAATCATCATCGACGACCCCCGCATCCTTGTCTCCCATGTCGTAAAAATCTCTGGGTGGTGACCTGACTACAATTTGCCAACCTGGAGAGGTATTATCCGGTGCATAAAATATCTGTTGCGCTTGAGAGGCAAGAATGAATGGATCTTCATATTGGGTATTCAATCTCTTGGCAGTGTTGATGCTGATAAAACCGTATTTGTCGACATTATAACCAGTCCCGCGATTATTAACATCATACCAATCGCATTTGAATAATACGATCCGATTTTGGCCAAGGAATTTAATCTCGAGAATCTCGTTGAGGACGCCGTAGAAGTCGATATTTTCTAATTCTTCTTGCTCACCGTTGACGACAACCCCACTATTTTGGGTTCTTCGTGATTTTTCACTATCTTTCGTCCGAAATCTATAACCGTTCACGATATAACCATCGTACGATATTGCGTCTTGCAAAGGACTACAAGATAAGCGCCAGAGATCCTCATTCATCAGCGGATCGTGGTTGTCGTGCAGCTCCTGTGCCTATAATAACCACACGACATTCATGATATGAACACATAATTATTGTTCGGTAATGGATGTCAATGAAATTCAGTAATGATGTGAATACTTACGTGTTTCTCGAACCACGATGGGAATTCACGATCATGAATTTGGGGAGCATTTCGAATACCCCGATTATTAATGATGGCTTTATGCTTCCTGTTTTACCGGTTATGAATTAGATTATAATTAGCACATATACTTAATGAATGGACTGAAAGAATGAGTAAATGATCGTAAAATGCTTACTCAATGAATGGCCACACTTCATCACATTGGCGCAACACATACATATGTGCCTGTTGAATCTCATCTACAGACAATCGACGGGTTTTGCCTCCTCCTACAGGTCTACCCATTTCGGCAAATATAGACAGACCCCCATCGAAGTCTATTGGACCACCGTCATAGTTCCGCTCAAGTTGATTGAATCGCGTGTCTATACCATGTAGGTATCTTGAGCAGAATGTTAGACATTCTTCTGCTAGGTATCCTTCAGCAATTGATCCCTCCGGACGACTTTTATTACGAACATATGATTTCAATGTTCGCAAGTACCTAATTTGAGAAAAAAATATTTGTATGAATATATCAAGAACGATCAAATACATTGTGCGAATGAGACGAGACGATTACCTCTCGATAAAATACATCCACCGGTAATGAACTGGGCCGCCGAGTTTGGCCTCATTTGCCAAGTGAACGGTCAAATGCACCATGACATCAAAGAATGAAGGTGGAAATATCATCTCTAACTTGCACAATGTGAGCGCAATATCCCTCTCCATCTGTTCAAGTTGGTCCACTCTAAGTACCTTCGAGCATAACTGTCTGAAAAAAGTGCTGAGCTCAATTAACGGACCGAACACCTCTTCGGTTAAATTCCCACGTATAGCAAGAGATAACAATCGCTGCATAAGAACATGACAATCGTGGCTCTTTAATCCAGACAACTTCCGGCCGTTCTCTTGCACGCATCGTGCGATATTTGAAGAATAACCGTCTGGCGTTTTCACAGACCGTAGGAATGCACATAAGGCTGCCTTTTGCTGTGAGCTCATGGTGTAGCATGCAACTGGCAACACATACTTATCCCCAATCTCTTGGGGATGAAGTGATTTTCGGATGCCCAACTCCTTAAGATCGAGACGAGATTTAAGATTATCCTTCGTCTTACCGTCGAGATTCAGCAGTGTTCCTATAATGTTGTCACACACATTTTTCTCAATATGCATGACATCCAAGTTATGCCGCAAGAGTAGGCTGCTCCAGTACGGTAGTTTAAAGAAAATACTCTTCTTCTTCCAGTTATACTCACGCGTAGAATCTTCATGCGTTCTCTTCTTTTTACCTTTTCCAAGTGCCACGGCATCAAGCTGATCCAATTCGCACAAGACTTCTACCCCCGAAAGCTGCTCCGGGGCCTTTGCAAGTTCCTTCTTGCCGTTGAAAGCTCTTTTGTTCTGCCTCCACTTATGGCCGTCAACAAGGAATCTTCGATGGCCCATATAACAGAACTTGCCTCCGTTCTTCAATCGTAATGAATCTGTCTCCTTATTGCATGTAGGGCACGCCAATTTTCCTTTAGTACTCCACCCGGATAAGTTGGCATATGCAGGAAAATCGTTGATGGTCCATAGAAGTGCCGCATGCATCCGAAAATTCTGGCGCAACGAGGCATCATACGTATCGGCCCCAACTTCCCATAACTCGTTCAACTCCTCAATCAACGGCTGCAAGTAAACGTCAATATCATTACCAGGCGACCTGGGTCCGGGAATGAGCAAGGAGAGCATTGTGTATGGCTTTTTTAAGCACATCCAGGGAGGCAAATTGTATGGAACTAGGACAACTGGCCAAATGCTGTACGACACACTCATATTCCCAAAGGGATTGAAGCCATCGCTAGCAAGCCCTAACCTGACGTTGCGAACTTCACATGCGAATTCAGGATATGTATGATCAAAATCTTTCCACGTCAGAGAGTCGGCCGGATGTCTCATAATCCCGTCATCTGTACGTTCTCGTGCATGCCACCTCATGTGCTCAGCAGTCTTCGATGACATAAACAACCTCTGAAGCCTGTCCCTGAGCGGGAAGTATAGGAGAACCTTTGCAGATACATTTTTCTTCCTTCGACTGGTACTAGACTCGGCATCCGTCTCTTTATATCTCGTTGCTCCGCATATGTGGCATGACCGCGCATGTTCGTACTCTTTCCGGTACAACAGACAATCGTTCACGCATGCATCAATTTTCTCATAACCCAGACCGAGATCTTTAATTGTCTTCTTCGCCTCGTAGAATGATT
Source organism: Chamaelirium japonicum (assembly GCA_947650365.1). Lineage (NCBI taxonomy): Eukaryota > Viridiplantae > Streptophyta > Magnoliopsida > Liliales > Melanthiaceae > Chamaelirium > Chamaelirium japonicum. The sequence continues at coordinate 45,656,540 of OX393550.1, forward strand.
TCGGTACTGTCTCACCCATAGGAAAAGCCTCTTTCAGCAACTCTACCAACATATTAAATGACTTATTACTCCAACCATTGAGGCACTTCAAATGAAGAAGCTTTACAGTGAAAGAGAGTTTTGAAAACTTCTCACACCCCGGGTATAGAGGTTGTTCGGCATCTTTAAGCAATCTGTAGAACTTGTCCGCTTCGATATTGGGCTGATCACCTGACGGTGTTTCCGTGCCTATTCCACCTTGCAAATCATGTATCATACCCTGCATGTCATCGTCATCGTCTGTATTAATATTATCATCAGCGATCACTGTGTTTGAAGTTTCACCGTGAGCTGCCATGGGGACTGCATCTAGCTCCTCACCGTGCGAGAACCAACGGGTATAGGTAACGTCAATGCCACGCATTACCAGATCAACCTCACATTCCTCTCGAACCTTCCTAATCACCCTTCCGCAGTCTATACAGGGACACACAATTTTTCCATCAAGCGGTGCAAGACGCTCAAATGCAAAATCCAGAAATTTCCTGACTCCTTCTCTGTACTCTTGGCTCATGCGATTCGAATTACGCATCCAACTCTTATCGATCGAAGACATCTTCGTCTATCTGGCTATACAACACCTGACATATAATTTCAAACAATGTTATAAGACTCCGCACAATTTCGGTTTCGGTTCCCGGGTATGGAACACCGAACCAAAACTTCTACAGGCCATCCACATCCCTAATGGATGAGTGTATTATGATGAGTAGACTAGTCACATAGTAAACCTAGGGTTGCTGGCCAGCATTTGAACTGCTGATAGTTCGAATGCTAGGCATAGCACCAAAGTTATGCGACAGTAAGTCAACAAGTCAGGGAGCCTCATCAAGTAAACACTTGGGGTCTGACGGTTCTCTCTGTCGCTCGAGTAGATTTATGGCTTTAGCATACCTCATATCACACCGAACCGACAAAAACCGACTATTTCGGTTTCGGTTTCGGTTTCGATTTCGGTTTTGATTTTTCGTAAACCGAAAAAAATATAACCGACAAAACCCACACCGAAACCGACCGACAAAACCGACGCTCACCCTAGTCTAAAAACTACATTTTGCCCCCCATTCCCCCATTCAATTCAGTTTTGATAGGATAAAATTCAATGTTTTAAAACACGAAAACTCGACTCGACTCGAAACCTTAATGAGTCGAGTACACACGACAACTCGGCTAAAACCCGACAAACTCGAGTCGGATCGAAACTCAACCGAGTCAGATCGAAACTCGAGTTTTGGACCGAGTCGGATCGAAACTCAGCCGAGTCGAGTCGACTCGGCCGAGTTTCGAGTCGACTCGGCGAATAACGTGACACCACTTTACGGCACTAATTAATCTGTCACATGGCTGTTAGAGCACTAGTGTGTTAAATACTTCTGATAAACCACTATTCAATTAAAAAATTAATAATATTTTGAACAAAAAAATCCCTAATATTTACCACCATGGTAGATACGTACTTCAAGCCAAATGAAACATTTATTACATAATTCTAAAATACTTGACAAAGTACTTATCAAAATATTTAGCCCTTAACAAATGGAGCCATAAGAATTAGAGAAATGCTATTCAGCCTTAAGGTTTTTCCTATTCCGCCAGCATGATTAACTTGACAGCATACAATTGGTGGCTGAAACCTACTAGTGACATTTAAATCTTTTACACCACCAGTTGCACGCTGTCACGTCAATTGGGTTGAGCGGAATCGGAAAAAACCTTCGGGCTGAGTGTGGGCGGTCTATTAGTGTGGGCATGTGGCGCCTCTTGGAGGTCCGGCGATGACCTCCCCACTTCAATCTACCAAAAAACAAAATAAATAAAAAGGTTTACCCGATTTGGTAATTAACGTTGATGCTAGGGTCACTGTCTATAATTGCTTGAAGTCGGGACTATGTCTGACTGACATGCGATAGGTTAATATATATATTACCACAAATTAACCGAAGGGGGAAAGGGAGGAGGAGGAGGAGCTCACCAGCGATGGTCGACAGGCCTCGAGAAGGAGGAGGAGCACTGGTGTCGCAGTCGGTGGCGCGAGAAAGCGGAGGGGTGGCCGGAGGTGCAAGGGAGGTGATGGGTGGCCGGCCGGAGGTGCAAGGGATCGAGAGAGAGAGAGACAGGTGAGGGGAGGAAGTAGAGAGAGAGAGAGAGAGAGAGAGAGAGAGGGAAGGCTAGGGAGGCCGGGGAGGGGGGGAGGAGGCCGGGGGAGAGAGAGAGAGGGCCGGGAGGCCGGGGAGGGGCGGAGGTCGGGAGGGGGATGGGTGGCCGGGAGGGGGATGGGTGGCCGGAGGGGATCTCGGGGCTGCCGGAGGGGGACGGGGTCGCCGGGGGGTCGGGTCGGTGAGAGAGAGAGAGAGATTGAGAGAGGGGCGCGCGCCGGAGAGATCGAAACAGAAGAATCAAAGAAGACCTCGACTGTTTGGTTATATAACAGGGTTTTTGCCGACGGACATTTTAGATTCCGTCGGTAAAACTAATTTTTTTACCGACGGTAAATAACAATCCGTCGGTAAAACTCCACGACAAAAATTCAAGTTCAATTTTTTCCAGAGGCTCGGTTTGGCACCCTGAGTTTCGTCGGGACATTTTACCGACGGAAATTTAATTACCGTCGGTATTGTACCGACGGATATATAAATTCCGTCGGTATAATCCCGACGAAAGCACAAGTTCAATTTTTTCCAGAGGCTCGGTTTGGCACCCTGAGTTTCGTCAGGACATTTTACCGACGGAAGCTAAATTACCGTCGGTATTGTGCCGACGGACATATAAATACCGTCGGTATAATTAGTTATACCGACGGAACTTTAACGCCCGTCGGTAAATAGCACGACGAAACTCAACCTCCTATTTTTTTCCAGAGGCTCGGTTTTTACACTGAGTTTCGTCGGGACAATTTTACCGACGGACATTTTATTACCGTCGGTATATTGCCGACGGAGATATTATGGCGGTCGGTAACATTGGTTATACCGACGGACATACAATTACCGTCGGTAAAATATCACGACGATGACATTTTGCCGACGGTTTATATGTAACCGTCGGTAATAATTATATTACCGACGGTAAATATGTATACCGTCGGTATAAATATGCAAAGAAAATTAAAAAAATTGAAGTTATAATACCGACGGATATTATTGTAACCGTCGGTAAAAAGTGTATTATTACCGACGGTGATAATAATGTCCGTCGGTAAAGACCCTATTTCTTGTAGTGCGAAACCAAAACCAAAACCAAACCCCAATTTTTTTTTTACATTCCAAAACCGAAATTGACTTGTACATCTAAAAAACCAACCACTAATCGGTTTTTCGGCTCGGTTCGGTTCGGTTTTTCGGTCCATTCGGTTTTTTTAATAGCCCTAGTTAAGGTTTTCAATTTCTCCTTAATAGAAAGTTTTTATTAAGAAATATCTTTAATAGGAAGTCCATGTGAATATGTTAACCAAATTATGAACAAGATGAGAGAACAAGTCCATGTGACATGACTGCAATAACTTGAGATCGTAATGGATGGCGATCAAGGAGCTGCAACGTCATCCACCGTTTGGATTTATTCAAATTCAGTCAGAGAAAACTTCAGTTGTTGAGAGTTTGAAGCCAAAGAAATATTTTAGACACTGTAAATACCAGATCTGGTAGTTCCTATAAATTATAATAATAATAAATGTTACATTGAAAAAAAATCAGCATATGTTTAATTTCATTTGTAAAGATACCTTAACTTTTGTGTTCATTAATTGGTTTGTTGTGGAACTGAAATTTTTTTGTACATCATTTCCAAAGAGGGAAGTTGCGACCGTTGTGGTCAAGTATTTGATTTTAAGTTGTACGAGCTCGTTAGTTCACAAAATAAATTCATGATCTCTTTTTCAACAGATATTAATAATAGCATTTGAAATTGCCAATGCAGTGCATACCCCTTTTTCCACACAATGTCTTCTGCAAGCAACAATTTTAGTGAGGAGCCACCTTGAAGGAGCGACACCTCACGAAAATTCAACTCCAGAAGCGACACCATCCGGGAGTCTCAGACCTTTCCTGTGTCCTTTGCGGAGGAGTAGGGAGTCTATTTATCATTTGTTGCTTCAATGTTCTTACTCCAAATCCATCTGGAAACTATTGCGGTTCAAGTTGGGGGTGAAGGGCCATCTAGGATCGACCCGCTCCCTCTGGATGGTCTGGCATCACTAGCGGATCAAGAAACACATCAAACCCGCATGGGACCTCTTGGTAATTGGAGTATGCTGGGGCATTTGGAAGGAAAGGAACGCACATACTTTCATAAATAAGGAGAATAAATGGGAGGAAACATGGTCTACCATCCTGGCTGTAACCAAGAGCTGGGTAGTGGGGTTTTCCCCTGGTTTGGGTGTCAAAATTAATCCTGTAATCGACCTTCTATCCTGATTTCCCCTATATTTTAATAATATAGCTTAGGGGTGTGGCTCAACCCCATCCTCTTCCCCTTGGAGAGGAATTCCCTAAAAAAAAACATCTAATAGAAAACAAAATCCTATTTATAAACCAATTCAATAGCCATAAGAAGTAGAGAGTATTTGTATATTGTTGGTTGTTGATAACAAAATCAAAAGGTATATTTATAAACCCTATTTACAAATTATTTGTGTCATAAATCTTGTGTCACTTGGTAGAAAGATGGGTAGCCTATTATTACATCTTTCTTCTAAGATGACAGATAAAATAAGACAAACTATTACTGCAATTATGGCGGGTAGGACTATGATATGATGGGATGCATAATTTATTGGATATGGGATGCCTTTGACCTTGACACACAAACTTGCACGAGAATGCCATGCAGTTGGAAAGGATTCTGTTCAATGGAAATATAGGGCACGTTGAATGGAAACAAAGATCATGAACTGGATGGCTTTTCTGTTTTAGTTGTGTCAAGTCTGTTGGTATAAGAATATTTGCAAACCTAAAGAGATTCCAGATGAGCACTCATCACTCCACTGTTGCTACTATATTTTGCTAAATTTTGATGGGGTCTATAACTTTGGTTACTAGGAAATACAAAACCATCTCAAGTATTTGCCTTGAACAGCGCACTAGCTAGGGCTATTGGAGCATCTACCCAAACAGGTTGTTGCCTGGAATTTGTGCTTGATTTTTTAAACGGATGTCATTAGAAATAATCTGGAAGCATTGAACTTTAAAACAATCACATTGCAATTGATATTTGGTGTGCTTGAGGTAACAACTCCTATAGTGTCTAGGATTCGATGGATTCACCAATGCATTTACCTCTAATGGGAAACATAGAATATTAACCTTTTCTGTTTTATATTTTTTGGGGGTTTTATTCTGTAATTTGAATCTAGCCTGAGCTTGTTATCATTTTTAGCTTATCATTTTTTCTTATTAATCGCACATTGAGTTGTGACTTTCCATTTTGTTTTGATCTATTTGTTTAATTTTTTGTTATTTATTCTGCAGGAATCATTGATTGCAAAATACAATCTCTCAAAAGTTGAGAGTCCCTGGTTTGTTTTTGGTGTTTCATATGCTGGAGCACTCAGCGCCTGGTTCCGCTTAAAGTTTCCTCATTTAACATGTGGAAGTCTTGCAAGCTCAGCAGTTGTTCTTGCCATTTACAACTTCACAGAGTTTGACAAGCAGGTGCTTCAGTGCATAATGCAGTGGCAGACATAATCATGTTGCAAACTTTGTATCTTCTTGCACTCTCCAGTTAAACCAAGATGAAGCCAATCCTTTTGTATTTTTCCTCCTGGCTGGTATTCCTCTCATTTTTTATTATAGGTTGGAGAGTCAGCTGGTGCTGAATGCAAAGCAGTTCTTCAAGAAATAACTAAACTCGTTGATGAACACCTAGAGTCTGATGGAAAAACAGTGAAGGACTTATTTGGTGCTGCGATGGTAAATGTTATTTTCTGTTAGGAGACGACGGCTAGGGTTTGGAGAGGAACATAATGATTCCATTGAGGGACTCAAGCCCAATATATATGTACAGTAAACCCGACCCGACTATACAGTAAACCCGACCCATTACATTACATTAACACTCCCCCTCAAACTCACGGTGGATCATGAACCGAGAGTTTGCCTAGAAAATGTCTGAAGCGAGCAGTCGTCAGTGGCTTCGTCAGAAAATCAGCAGTCTGCTCCGATGAGGGAATGAAAGGCAGGGAGATGATGTGATCGATAAACGCCTGGCGAACATAATGACAGTCAACTTCAATATGCTTTGTTCGCTCATGGAAGACCGGATTGCTAGCAATCTGAATAGCACTCCGGTTGTCACAGAAGAGAGGGGTCGGCCCGGATATCACCACTCCCAAGTCAAGCAGAAGACGTCGAAGCCAGACAATCTCGGCGGTGGTGGAAGCCATAGCCCTGTATTCGGCTTCGGTGCTGGAGCGAGCCACAGACTCCTGCTTCTTGCTGCGCCATGAAATCAGGGAGTCACCCAGAAACACACAGTATCCTGTAGTAGATCGACGAGTGTCTGCATCTCCTGCCCAATCTGCATCTGAGTAGGCGCGCAGTACCAACGGAGAGGTGGAGGGAAACAGGAGTGAACGGGTGATGGTGCCCCGGAGGTAGCGGATAATCCGCAGAACAGCTGCATAGTGTACTGACCGTGGAGCCTGAACAAACTGACTGACAATGCCAACAGCATGAGCAATGTCTGGCCGGGTCATGGTGAGATAGACAAGCATCCCAACCAACCTCTGGTAGCGGGAGACATCCTGGAGTGGCTCACCATCGGTAGCGAGAAGCTTCAAATTGAGCTCCATGGGTGTATCAGCAGTACGTGTGTCAGTGAGGGCAGCATCAGTAAGAATGTCGGAGATATACTTCTGCTGGGAAACCAACAGACCACGAGCTGACCTGGCAATCTCAAGACCCAGAAAGTAGCGAAGAGAGCCCAGGTCTTTCATCTCAAACTGACTCTGGAGGTGCCGCTGGAGAGAGGCGATGGTGGCACTGTCATCCCCAGTGATGATCATATCATCCACGTAGAGGAGAAGGACTGCAATGCCCTGACTGGAGGAGCGAGTGAACAGGGCATAGTCGGAGTGACGCTCAACAAACCCGGCGGCCAGAACTGCACTGCGAAAGCGCTCAAACCAGGCACGAGGAGCCTGCTTGAGCCCATAGATGGCCCGGCGCAACCGACACACGTGTCCTGGAGGAACTGAAGTGCCCGGAGGAGGAGCCATGTAGACTTCCTCGGAGAGATCACCGTGAAGAAACGCATTGGTGACATCCATCTGATGGAGAGGCCACCCTCGAGCAGCTGCCACAGCTAAGAGGGTGCGCACAGTAGTCATCCGAGCAACTGGAGCAAACGTCTCCTCGTAGTCAATCCCATACTCCTGTGAGAAGCCACGAGCAACGAGGCGAGCCTTGTGCCGCTCAATGGAGCCGTCAGGTCGAGTCTTGACCTTGAAGATCCACTTGCAGCTAACAGGCACCACCCCGGGGGGACAAGGCACCAACTCCCAGGTCTGGGTCCGCTGAAATGCCTCAAGCTCAACTGACATGGCCTGCCGCCACTCTGGATGTAATGCTGCCTCACGGTACGATTGGGGCTCCCGGTGAGTGTGAAGAGCAGTAAGGAAGGCCTGAAAGGATGGTGAATAGGAGACACTGGCAGAGAAGCCAGAAGAGTCAGGAGAGTCAGTGGGAAAAGCAGAGTAACCAAACCTGTCAGGAGAGTAGTCGTATCTGACTGGAGGGTGATGTTCGCGCGCTGGGTAGCGCCGAACAGGAGCAGGATCCACGACCGGGGAGGAGGGAGCAGCAGCATCAGGCGAAGGAGTACCAGGGAGAACCGATTCGGGAGGGGGAGCTGCAGACCGACGTACATAGACACGAGTAATGGGTGGTGGAGGTGGTGGGGGTGGTGGCGTGGGGGACTGAGGAGGTGGTGGTGGTGGTGGCGATGGATACTGAGGAGGAGGTGGTGGTGGTGTAGTAGGCGTGGATGGAGCAACAGAAACCGGGGGTAGAACAGGGATGTGAAGATGTGAGGAGGGCGAGGAGGATGACGAAGTAGGCAAGGAAAGATCCCGAGACTCAGGAGCAAAATACGGGACATCCTCAACAAAGGAGACGTGACGGGAGACACGGATCCGACGAGCTAAGGGATCATAGCAGCGATACCCCTTATGCTCACGACTGAGCCCCAAGTGAACACACCTAACAGACCTCGCGGAAAGTTTGGTGCGCTCATGGGGAGGAAGAAGAACGAAGCACGTGCAGCCAAACGTGCGAAGAAGAGAGTAGTCAGGTGGGCTGGAGTGAAGGCGCTCGTGAGGGGTGGCACCGGACAGAGCAGATGACGGAGTGATATTGATGAGGTGGACAGCCGTCATGACAGCTTCAGCCCAGTAGGAGTGAGGGACAGACGCAGAGAGAAGCAAGGCTCGTGCAGTCTCAAGGACATGACGATGCTTGCGTTCGGCAATGCCGTTCTGCTCATGGGTGTGGGGACAGGACTGCTGGTGAAGAGTGCCGTGAGACTGAAGAAGCTCACGCATCTCAGAGGAGAGATACTCCTTGGCACAATCAGACCGAAAGGTCTTGATTCGCCGACCAAACTGGGTGTGTATCATAGTGGTGAATCGCCTAAAGATGTGGGGAATTTCAGACCGATGACGCATGAGATAGACCCAGGTGCACCTAGAATAGTCATCGATAAAACAAACATAATACATATAACCAGATAGAGATGCAACAGGAGCAGGACCCCAAATATCCGAATGAACTAAATCAAATAAAGCATTAGACTGGGAAGTACTAGCAGAAAAAGGAAGAGCTAGATGCTTTGCCAGTCGACAACCCGTACAGACAGAGAGGGGGGAGAAAGACGCTCGACCCAAAGCGCCCGAACGGAATACGCTTTTGAGTCGATCACTAGATATATGACCTAACCTTCTGTGCCACAGGTCGGCATCAGAGGTGACAGACATGACAGACGCAACTGAAGACACATAGAGATGGTCCAACTGGTAGAGTCCTCCTGCCCTACGGCCCAGCCCAATCCTCTGACCCGTCCGCGAATCCTGCACAACACAAACAGAAGGGGTGAAGGTGACAGTCAGGCCAGAGTCGCAAAGAGAACTGATGGAAATCAAATTAATATTAAGACGAGGGGCATGATGGACATGGGATAGGGTCAGGCGACCAGAAGGGTCAGAGGTGGTGGTGATGGAGCCACATTGCGGAATAGGGACGAGAGTCCCATCCGCAGTGCGAACCTCCTGGTGGGTGGTAGTGGGAGAACAGTCCGTGAGGACAGTGGAGTCAAAAGTAAGGTGACAGGAGGCACCCGAATCGAAGATCCATGGAGCAGTAGTACCAGAGGTGGCAGACAAGCCGTGCGCAGTCGCGGAGCCGGTGGAGGCTATGTGGCGGAGAAGGAGCTCCTCGAGGCGCTGAAGACGGTCCGGCTCAGGCGGCGAAGGAGCTGTGGGAGCAGTGGGGAGCGGCGAGGCCTCTGCAGTAGCCGCTGCACCACCAAAGTGGCGAAAGGAAGACGAACCACGTCCTCGGCCCCGTCCACCTCGACCGCCGCGTCGATCGTCGCGAGAGGTCGAAGACCAGCGGGGGGATCGCTCATCCGGACCCCAGCGGGGGTTGCGTGGAGGACGTGTAGGGCACTCGCGCTTCATGTGGTCGGGCTCCTTGCAGTAGTGACAGAAAACAGCCTCATCGGAGAACCCGGCTGCCAGGACAGAATCGGAGCTAGGAGCAAGTGGAGGAGCACGAGCACCCTGAGTCTGAAGGCGGGTCTCCTCGTCGACCAAGGCGAGTAGGGCATCCTCGAGCCGAGGGAGGGGCTCACGGTGCAGGAGCTGGGCGGCTATGAGAGCAAAGTCTGGTCGAAGTGCTGCCAGAAACTGGTGCAGGTGGCCCTCGTCGAGGTAGCGCTGGAAGTCCCGGGAGCGGGGGCAGTCACACCGCTCCGGAATCAGTGAGTACAGCTCATGCCAGTAGGCACTCATCTGACTGAAAAAGTCCTGAATGGTACGCTCCCCCTGACGGGCAGACTGCGAGTCGCAGATGAGCTGATGCCGGCGGGCGCCGCCGCGCGGGAGAAAACGGTCCCGGAGATACTCCCACATCACGCGCGCAGTCGGAAGGCGGCCGATGGGAGCAAGGAGCGGACGAGCAACCGAGTCCAGGAGGTACGCCCGGATGGCCTGATCGTGGCGGCGCCACGTAAGAGCAGCAACGGGGACGGCCGTGGTAGCAGTCGCTGCAGAAGATGCAGCACTGCTGGTGACAGAGGACGAGCCGGAGTAGTCAGTGGGAGGAGGATCCTCGCCGGTGATGTGACCCCACAGATCACGACTGGAGAGGGCGGCCTCGACGGTGAGGGACCAGTCAGGCCAGTCGCTGGCCACCGACAACTGGAACGTGACCGCCTTCAGCGGTGGAGAGATCGCAGCAACGGTCGGGACAGCTGGAGATGCCATGGAGGAGGCTGTAGGGTGTCGGGAGGGAATCGGGTGGGCTGAAGGGGATCGGGTGGGCTGTGGTGAGGGGATCGGAGGGCCGGTGGGGACTGGAGGGTGTGCGAGGGAGGTCGGCGGTGATCGGAGGGGCCGGGGGGGGTTCGGGTGGGGTCGGGTGGGGTCGGGAGGGGTGCGGGTGGGGTCGGGGGGGGGTCGGGAGGGGTGCGGGTGGGGTCGGGGGGGGTCGCCGGTGGCTGAAGGGGCCGGGGGGGGGGAGCCGGCGGTGACCGGAGGGGCCGGGGGGGGCGGGAGAGGTTCGGGCGGTGGCTGGAAGGGCCGGGGGGGGACCGGCAGGGACTGGAGGGGCCGGGGGGGGTGCGGAAGGGGTTCGGGTGGGGTCAGGAGGGGTCGGCGGTGGCTGGAGGGGCCGGAGGGGGGGCCGGCGGTTGCTGTAGGCCGGAGGGGGGGCTGCCGATCAGGTGAAGGCCGGAGGGGGGGCTGCCGATCGGATGAAGGAGGCCGGAGGGGGTTGCCGGAGGTGCTGCCGTCGCCCTAGAGCTCTGATACCATGTTAGGAGACGACGGCTAGGGTTTGGAGAGGAATATAATGATTCCATTGAGGGACTCAAGCCCAATATATATGTACAGTAAACCCGACCCGACTATACAGTAAACCCGACCCATTACATTACATTAACATTTTCATTAGCAAGCACTGGTTCATGTTTTCTTGAAACTTAAGTTGAAGCTGCATTTTAGACATACTGTAGATAGAATTACTCCTATATATATTTGGCATTACATACTCTGGATAAAATTACTCTCTTATAGTTTATGCATTGTAGGATGCATTTGTTCTTGGGGAACTAGATACATGTGTTGATCATTTTCTTGTTTAAGTCATTGTAATCTCAAGTCAATCATCCTTCTGTTTCTTGTGGTGATCAAGCTTATAAGGGACTTGATAAAGCATTAGTTTGTTTGTGCCGCTAATCTAGAAAAGGTACACCCACAACTTTTACTGAGCATGGGTATGTGTAGTTGCGAAAGCCCACAGATAATACAAATGTTATGAGTAGTGTTCTTGCTTGTCATAGGCACACCAATTTCTATCATTTCCAAGTATGCATAGAGTTGGATTCTAGTTGAAGCATGTGGCGGTTCCATTAGCTCTCATTTTGTCCAATTCATACATACAAGCTCTGTAGTGGTCCATGAACACTCCTGCTTGGGTTTATAAAAGATAACTTCAAGGCCTACTATAAAAATTTTCAACCTTAACTAAATGCTTAAAGTATATGATGCTGGACGGCAAGTCGTCGCTGTTGTTGAGAGAGAAGGGGAGAGGGAGAGGGTGCTTCATGCACAGACGAAGGGGTGGGAGGTGCTGAGCGTCACTCACGTAGATGATAGACGGGAGAAGGGGCAGAGGTTCCCATCGCAGGAAACAATCTTTTTTCATTCATTCCTTCCTCCTCCCATGCAACTGTACATATGGCTTTATAAGCCTTGAAACAACCCACTACACAACTACATAACCACCCACTAACACCACAACCCATTAACACATAACTACCCATAATCAGTACAACTACCCACTAGCAACACATGTGCAGAATTTTAACAAATAAAATCCAAAAATATTTAATTATTTATAGAAATTCTTAGTGGGCTTCCAAGTAGTAGGGGTCTCCAAGTAGGGCCCCCAAGTAGCAGGTTAGCAGCTGGGCCATGTGGGCCTGATGTCCCCATAAGTAGGCCCCCGAGTAGCAGGCTAGCAGCTGGGTCATGTGGGCTTGATGTCCCCATCAGTGGGCCTCCAAGTAGCAATTAGGCCTCCACGTAGGCCCCCAAAGTAGGAGCTAGGCCAAGTGGGCCTAATGCCCCCATCAATTCTTCCAGGGTGGGAAGAACTCGACTTTGTTGAGTGTAGAGACGGGAGATAATATCTCATGGATCACGCCCACTCTATAGGGTATGAAGAAGATTAGAAAGATGAGGAAGAGAGCTTGTTCCTAAGGCAAGTGCCAAACTCTTCAATGGAGGAGGGGAGGTTGGGATTCAAGGGGCTATCTTGATTGGTTTTGTTCCTCCCCATCTAGTAGAAGAAGAGAAAAGGGGAGGAAATAGGGAAAACAGAGAAAAACATATCTAGGTAGAGATCAGACTGATCTAGGGAAAGAGCACCCATAGCAAGGAGCAACCATCCGAAGAAATTAAAAGTAAAAGGCAAAAGCGAGTCCCAAATACTAAAAGGGGAAGATGGCCAGCTCTAAGCATGGAGGAAGAAGAGGAAAGAACAAACAAAAAGAAGCAGAAAATTTGCCATCTCTAAGAAATTGGATCTAAGAAAAGGCAAATGGAAGGAGGATGACTAGGTGGGAAGAGGAGAGGGAGGCGGAGGAGGAAGGGAGGAAAGAAAGGCATCTTTCCAAATGATATTTTGTTATCAGATAACTCAAATCTCAATGTAAAGGGCATATATAGATGTGAAATTATTTTGTCAAATCAATGTATCTTTCATGTTCTTTATGCCATGGTCAATAATTTTACATTGAAAAATTTGTTTCAAACTATAAGACTTGTCTTTGTCATGTTGATTTCTTGAGTAATGTAAAAGTGCCACTTTATGATCATTACACGGTGTTTCACTCAAGATTATTTCAAAAATTCTTTTTTATTTACTATGGAGATAAATCATCAAATAAAGTAAGGTTGTTGTTCTATTCTTTTTAAAATAGAGCCATGCGGCAGGTAGATAATTTAATCAATATGTGTTTATATTATCTAGAAGTTTATTGTGAATCATTTGATATGCCACTTAAAATCATCTGATTATTCGTTCAATAGAGATTGTTGAATTGCCATGGTCTTTCTAATGACTGGTTTGTTCTGATTGTCAACACTAGATCCATGTTTTATTGAGCCTATTGATTGCTAATGAACTTGGACTAAAGAGCCGCAAGATCATCTTTTTAGGTTCATCGTAACGCTAGCCTCCCTGAGTGGAATTCTTGATGCCCTATGTTTGTCTTGTAAAGAAATTTTCTAAGCATCTGGTTTAACACAACTTTTATGCTTGATTTTTTGTTTTTTCTTCTACTATGTATGGTGCAAACAAAAATAGTATGAAATTCTATCTTAATTCTTTACAACTTTGTTGTGTTCATTAAGATCTTTTTTCTGTGGTTGCAGCTAAAGAATGATGTTGACTTTTTGTACTTACTGGCCGATGCTGAAGCAATAGCGGTATGCATAATCATGATGATACCTAAACCCTGCAGGAGTTATAAAATCTTAATAGCTTCATACTTTTAAGTTTTGCAGTTTCAATATGGCAATCCAGATGTTTTATGTTCCCCCCTTGTTGAGGCCAAGAAGACTGGGAAGAACTTGGTGGTAGGCTCCCCTCTCCATTCTATGCACATTCAATTTTGATATTAGTTTATTCATTTCGTCTTTTTTGGTTTTTGAGTTTATCTGACATTTGCTACTTTTGACACCATTACTTTTTAATTCACATATTTGTGCAAAATTACTGAATTAGTATAAGGTAGATAGTTTGAACATTATGCCTCTATAAGATGGCTACAAGAGCCTGTAATTTGTTAAATACTTGCACGTGATGATTATTTTCTTGATTAATATAAATGCTTCTTCTATTCTCATTTGATTGTTTGGATTAGAGTTTTATGTTTCATTATTGTCCATTTTGTTGTGACCTGGTCATACCTGAGTCCTAAGAAAATCCTGAGCCGGGTTTACCTTGAAATCTGGCTTCTTTTCCTTGTCCTTTTTGGGTTATTTTAATCGATAATAATTGCTGAATTAAATTATAATCACTCTATTCCTTGTTTATCTTCTTTGCATACTTATCTAATTACCCAAATATCTAAATACCTCCAATTTTGACTCAGATTTACACCTAATCCTTTGTCCTCTTCTCCCTAAAAAACTGTCCAGTAAGAAGTAGTGTTTCATTTTAGATATGCAGATTAATTTCCTCGGACCATCCTTTTCTTGTTGTTCAATAGTATGTGTGTCCCTTTATATTTGGACCCTCAAAACTTTACAACAACTAAGCCTTTCCCATCGAGATGAGGCGTGGGCACGATCACAATTATAATTTAAGAAAGCTCCACAAGAGGATTGATCAGAAGTTTACAACCAATTGTCAATATGGCATCAATTATCTCGTAGATTGTGCAAGCATTTCTTCACCACTTGGTTTGCTGACGAAGAGGAAGAAATAGAACTTGGTATAAATGCAGTACATATCCTCTAGTAGACTAGTACTGACTCAAGTGTCATATTATTCAACTGATACAGTTCTGTATTCCACACAGTTCAAGTGATATTATGTGAAGTTTCATGCATATATATCGGAATGTTCTCACAAAGACTTGATGCATTCATCCTCTATGATAGGTGTGGACTGATTCTTAAACAATATTTCAATAAAGTATGCCGCAACTCTCCTCCAAGGCATCCATCCGCTCCTTGTTCGTTCTGTTGGTCTGCTCGGTAGCTTATGATGTTGAACTCGAACTCCTTGCCATGATGTCCTCCAACTATCCCTCGAGCTGAGAAATATGGACAATAAATTAGAAATATGTGGAGAGTTCGAAATCCTTGTGCTGCTAGTATTGCCATAGATACAGGCGTAGTTTGCTGACACTACTACATGTTTCTCTTGGTTAAGTTCTTACTAGAGCTTCTCTCTGTATATGGAAAATGATCCTTTGTGTACCCTTAAATTTATTGGATTCATCTTTGGTTATATTTTAAAATTTTAATATTCTTTTCCTATTGCATGCACTTAACAGAAATTCCTCATATGGCAGCATGTTAGTTTATGGTTGAGTATATTCATCTTATGAAAAAAATTATATGCAGGAAGCATATGCTGTCTATGTGAAAGATTATTACCTTGGAAGTTTTGGTGCCTCTCTTCAAACATATGATCAACAACATCTGAAGAACACAACTCTTGGTGAAGACAGTGGTAATATGTTTCTCTGACCTTTTTATCTACAAGCTTCCTTTAGAGAAGTGAAGGTGAATAGTTTACTGTAGACTGTTACATAACTAGCTTTGTTGCCCTAAATTTCTGCATTTCATCTCTGGATTATATGTTTGATTTTTAGGTGATCGGTTATGGTGGTTCCAAGTTTGCACGGAGGTTGCATATTTCCAAGTGGCCCCCAAAAATGACAGTGTTCGTTCTTCAAAGGTTGATACCAGGTATGATTAAGTTCCATGAATTTTGTACACATGTCTGTGTGGTTATAAGTAGGAGTCTGCATTTCCACATCATATAAACTTACTATAAACCATTTGTTGTTGTGGAATGAATCATATTGGATACTTCTTTAACTAGTTTGGTGCAAATTGACTTGATCAGATTGTCTCTAGGAACCAAATTACTAGGACAAATTTTGAATGCTTGGGTAAGGGTCTTACTGACAATATTGGAGTACAAGGGCTAGCCTCCTAAGCTAAACTAAATTTTATTATGACAGTAATCCATTACCTAATTAAGTTCTACCTAACAAAATATATCACATGATCTTGTTAATATACCCTTAATATTATCTTTGGTATGGAAGTCGACTTACAGAAATGGTATGGTTGTGTTTGGTTATCGTTATTTGTAGTTTTCTCCGGTAGTGGTTTGCCACCAAGTTATGTCCAGGCTAGGTAGCAATTTGGATCTGCATATGATACACAAAGAGGTGGATGATAAGACGAAGGCACAAGACTTGAACATGGAATGACTGCCTTCCAAAGGACAGGGCATGAATTCATAATGTCGGTGTTGCTGTTGCCGCCTCACATAGATACGGACAAAAGGACGTGGATTGATAGTGATCAGATGCTATCATCTTATTCTTCATTGTTCGTATTCATTGTCTGCTTGAGACCATAAATTGTCCATCTTTGTTAGCATGATTTACTACATTATCAAACGATTCTGATCCATCAGCCAATCGTCACTCTATGACCTTTGCAATAATGCTGACGATTGGGATGATGTGGGCCATGAGGGTACCTATTTCCTAGCCTATTTATATTTATTTTTTTGTATCTTCTAAAATTTAATTATGTGCAATGTAACTTTTTATTTAATATTTTCATGAAAATTATGAAAGACTAACAATGATAACATGTGAAGCATTGATACAGATACAGATACACTGATACAACAATTCTTGAAAAAGTAGGATACGATACACTTGAGATATGTTTTTTTTTTTTTGTGTGTGTGTGTGTGTGTGTGTGTATATATATATATATATATATATATATATATATATATATATATATATATATATATATATATATATATATATATATATATATATATAATTTTTGTCTGAAATATGAATAACAAACATAAAAAATATTCACAACATATATAAAATAAATTAAGATGCTAGAATAAATAGCCTAAATCCATAGAGAGGAAAGCCCAAAACTTGAGTGCGGCGAGGGGCAAGGCTATGGCGATGAGTCATCGAGCTCTCGGATGACCTGAAAAGAATTAAGGGAGGGAGTGTGTGCAAAGAGCAAGAGATCAAGAGTCAAGAGACGGAGCTGAGGGAAGAAATTTGCACGGTGGTGGTAATGAGGGGGGGGAGGGGGGGGATGATCCCTTGAACTCCACGACAGAGAGGACCTCGATGAGGGAGGGAGATTTCAGGTATATATAGCTTGGGTTCCACCATTCTGGGTATATAATCAATTATCCGCATCTCGACCAACAACTGCGTTTGCCCCGTAAGTCGCAACTATGTTCGACCCGTATCCGCACATGCACTCAACATGCAAGTCGTAATCGAGTCAAGTGCGGTTGCTATATCTCCATGTATCTGAGTATATATATAATATTTAGGTTATGTCTAAAATGTATCAAATAAGTATTCCCGAGAGTCGGGTATGTCTAAAACGTATCAGATACATATCCTTGAGCATCCGAGTATTCCGATGCGTGATACGCAGGGGGTCTTGAAGTATCCGTGCTTCATAGATGATACCCTATGACCATTAAAATTCTGTTTCTTTTTAAATATTTTACAAGATTTTTGTTTATATGCACTTTTTGAAGGGTTTCAGACAATTCAAATCGAAATTGACCAAGACATTTCGGTTTCTGTCGAACCTTTTTGTGTACTTAGTTGACCAAAATACTTACCAAGCCGAAATTTGAAATGTTGCTCACTGTAATCTACCTGTTGCTTCATGCTAAGCTTATTTGTCTAAATGAGTAGTCACTGTGTGTTTAAAATGAGTGGAATGCCATACCATCCGGATGCTATTATTGATAAATGGATGCCACCACTATCATGCAGATTGAAGTATTGGATGTCGCGACATGGAAAGTATATGCAATCCTGCCAATAAAGTAGTCTAAAGAGAGGATACAATAGAATTATTTTTTCTGTAATTGACTAATTTTAATAGCTTTATAATGATGAATAAACATACTTTGAAACTTCAAATGCATGTTCACTTTTTATAAAAGCATCACACTCTATGAAGGCTTTAGGGTATGTCTTGTTGTTTCTGAAAAATATCACTGAAGATTGAGGATTATTAACTATGTTGACAACTCCAAAGGACAGTAATATTACAATGCAAGTATTAAGGAAAACAAATGCATTTTAAAAATGTTTGCCTATCAAGTATCAACTATACTCTAATGAATACCTGCAAGCTCTCTACAGAGAACTACAAATTGAGTAAAGAAATTTTATATATGGTCTTCAAGCTGAAGCAGACAAACAGGTCATAACAAAAAAGTTTGTTTTGGAAAAGCATAGTATCTGCTAGTTTGAGCTAAACACATTTGCCAGCTTCTCTCATCTTAGGAGGCATCCTTAGAAATAATCTTGATGTGCCTATTATGGGCTTTTCAGGTACTTGTAATTCTACAAATCATATAATATGTCGAACTACAAAGAGCTCTGAAAGGCGAATCCACCATGCTATTCATTACATAGAACATATCATACTGTGGACTTCACTGTTGTCTGAAAGGATAACCCAATGGGGGATAGGGGAGCTGGTAAGCAACCGATGCTTTGGTGAGGAGGTTGTGGGTTCAATTCCTCCCCCCTCGATTTACACAGGAGTGCGCAGGAAAACTTCCGAGTGGGTCGGTGCACAGTCCCGGAGGGATTCGTCAGAGTCCGAAGTGGGTCCATTCCTCGAAATGGTTTCGGGACACCTGCCAAAGTCCAAAAAAGAAGAAGAAACTGTTAAGATTTATTTGGGAGCGATTTCCAGGAGATTAAACCCTTCATGGGATGCATTGAACATATTAACTAAGATATGGGGCAGGTCAGCACAACTTGAAGATTTAAGGATTTCCTATACCTGGAGTAAAGAAGCCAAGCTGCTGATTAGATAGCTAAAGTTACCCTATCTTTTACATCAGTAGATGTTTTTTCCTTTCCATGTAATTGTGAAAATTCTTCTAAACTAAAAATGGTATGTGAGCTTGAGGGCTTGTGTTCATTTCTAATGAAAGGAATTGAGTTTATTATCTTTAAAAAGAAAAAACGAGTATCCGCTATACGTCTATATATCGTAATTTACCATTCTAGATTCTATCCATACACGATGATAGAGAGTGCTACTCGTTGATATTAGGTCGCTACATACCCCATTAAATACAGAGCTATGCCTGGTTGTATACGCCCTTTGCATGGTGTGCATTGTGCAAGAGAGTATGGCATGAAATAAGTTTAAATCATGAAATTATTTGTAAGAAGCCTCAATCAGTGTAAGGGGTATTATTCTTTCATGCCAAGTTGCCAACTGGTACTACTGATGCAGCAACATAGTTATGGAGAAAACATTCATAAATAGAAGGATTCATAAATAGAAGGAAAGTCTATGTAAGAGGGTACCAAGAAATTGCAGCAAAAGTGGGCCAATTGTGATCCCAAGGCAGTTACTATTAGATATGATCATAATATTGTAGGTCTGCAACTTTCACATATTTATGATATTGTCGCAATTGCAACTAATTGTTTCATTAGAGATGACATCCATTTTTTTTTTCTGTGGGACTCTTGAGGATTCAGTCTCAATTCAAAGAACCCACCGTTTCCATGCAACTTGATGTCGGATGGTCATTGATGTGCCATTGGGGCACCTAATTATCTTTTAAGTAACTTGGAGGCTTTCATAGTTGGAGAAGTACATTTGTTTGGGGATATTTTCGCTGGTCCGTGCGGTCTTCCTGCAAGACAAAGAAAAGCGTAAGAACGGCTGGCTCTCTTAGGAGCGCAGGCCCTTCGACGCTCAAGTCAGTCTCAGGTGATCAATGGAGAGCTGTAGTAGACGAAAGTGGTAGGGATGAGGGTTTCGAACCTGTACTTTGGAGCCGGGGGTGGCACTTTTATAGCCTTTGGCGACCTATCGGGATGCAACACCTGGTCGCTCCTTCCGGCACCTTCTAGACCCCCACGTTCCGTTCCACATGGGCCTTTGGCAGCTTTTGGCACATGGGCTCCTGACAGCCCTTGTCGCCTAGCTCGCCAGGCGGTGGAGTGGGGGAGAGTACCTGTCTTGTCACTGCCAGGTGGATCTTCTGGAATGTTCAAGTCTGGGTGGTCTCAAACCGACTCGGGCGGGCTTCCGTGGACTACAATCGTCCACGTAGCTTCAGAGGGGTTTCGACACCTGGCAGCCCCTACGCCGTTTTACTGTGGGCGACCTTAAGGAGAGAGAAAAGGTTAGCTCGCCCTCAACGCTCTGCCTTCCCCATCCTTGTCAAGAGTCGGACTTTTAGGAGGGCGACCTCTTCGACAATGGGTTCGGGTGATCCGCCCTCTTCTCTCTGTTGCCAAGAGTCGGGCTCCGAAGAGGGCGACCTCTTCGACAATGGGAGCAGCCTGGCGATCTCTTTGGCAAAAACTACTACTCAAGCCGGGGGCGGGTTCCTGTGTACTCAGATACAAGGTGTCCATACAGCCCAATGTGGATCTCGCTCCCAGTCGAGCTGGGGGCGAGCTCCTGTGCGAGCTGGAGGCGAGCTCCTGTGCGAGCCAGGCGAGCTCAGGCGCGATCCAGGCGAGCTCCTGTGCGATCCAGGCGAGCTCCTGCGCGAGCTGGAGGCGAGCTCCTGCGCGAGCTAAGCGAGCTCATGTGCGAGCCAGGCGAGCTTCTGCGCGAGCTAAGCGAGCTCATGTGCGAGCCAGGCGAGCTCCTGCGCGAGCTAAGCGAGCTCCTGAGCGGGTTCCAGCTCTTTGAAATGTGCCTGATATCGATGTCTGTTGTTCAGGATACGGGGGAGTTTCGACTACCCCCAACATTACCCCCTCCTGAGGGAGTGGCAAGGAAGAGCGAGCCGCTTGCTCAGGAGTCCTATAGAAAAAGTTGCATCAACCGTTGGGCGGGCTGCGAGCTTCAGCCTCGGGCGATCTCTTTCCGGGCGGGCTGTAGGCGCAGGTCGCAGGCGACCTTGTGTCGAGAGTTTTGACTCCCAGTACCTCATGAGTGAGGACGTGGCCTTTGGCTCGGGTTTCGTACCAAATCTCTGGCGGTCGTGTCATTTTAAATGCGACGCGAGACTCGAGATTCGAAACTGATACAATGAATCTCATCATGAGATCCCGGTCATCGTGGGACACGTGTCTCCTTCTCATTCGTTCCTGCTTTTGTCAGGAAAGGACGGTGTCGGCGCCGGCGCAGCTTTTTCCACGCGTGGCCCACGTGGCGTCTTGTGATTGGAAAGAAACGAGCTGTCGCCTCAACCGCCGTCGCGTCGCCTCGCTAGGCGCGCTCGAGCATTAACTGCGGCCCGATTCACCTGCCTCTTACCCGCCTATAAATAGGGGATGGGGGGGGATTTTTTACTTCCGCGTGAAAACAGCTCTCCTTTCTCTCTTTGCTCTCTTAGCTTGCTGCTCGCCCTTGGCCTTTTGCTCTCAATGGCTTCCTCTGCTGCCGCTTCCTCTTCTGCTGCTGCTCGCCCTTGGCCTTTTGCTCTCAATGGCTTCCTCTGCTGCCGCTTCCTCTTCTGCTGCTGCTGCTGCTGCGCCCTCTCTAGAGGAGCCTCTCAATGTCATTCCCATCTTGGTGCGCGCTCCTGGCTCCAAGGGAGAGGCTCCTCCAAAGGAGCCCGCCGTCATCTGGCTGCATGACATCGGGGGCGCGCCCATCCCCGAGAGTCTGCGCACTGCGGCGGGCATCCCTCAAGAGCTCGCCATCTTGCCCCTGCCGCGCACAGGAAGGCCGCCCTCCGGCACCGCGGTTTCTGTGAGGTTAATATGGTCAGGGCTTCGGCTTCCCCTGAACCATCTGGCCAGCGAGCTCCTGGAGCTGGCGGGCTTATGCCCCGCCCAGCTCACAGAAAACTCGTGGGGGTCCTCTACGGGCTTTCTCGAATCGAGGAAGCCCTGAATGTGAGGATCCCCCTAGCCTACCTCCTGAAGAAGTGGCTCCTCAAAGCGGGGCCTGTCTTCAACGAGGTAGACTGCGGCCTGTTCTACCTCACGGGGCGCTCTGGCGAGGTGCTTCCTTTCTCCGCCGTGGAGAACAAAGACAGGTACTGGAAGGAGTACCCCTTCGTGGTCGAAGGCGAATGGCGAGGTCCACGCGCAGGCGTCCCCTCTCACCCTGGCAGACCGCCCCTCTCTGCCTTTAAAGAGATCGCGGAATTCCGGGCCAAAGGGAAGAAATGCATTGCCGCGGCTCGAGAGAAATCTCTCGACGAGGCGATCTTGCACTTCCTTGGGGGGCGAACTCCCGAGAAGGTCCTTGCGCCGGACTTCTCCTTCCTGTGGAAGGATCTCCGGACCGGCTCCATCACCACCCGGCAGAAGGTGATGCGGAAGAAAGTCGCGGTCTCCCGGCGCACTGGGGCGGCCACAACGTCCGCTCTGCCAACCTCTGAGGCGGGGACTTCCGCGGCTAAGAAGGGGAAGAAGCGGGCTCCTCCAATCAGGGTCGCCGACGAAAACACCCTCGAGATGCTTCGCGAGGAGGACATTCCCTCTCCGCCACCTCCAGCCCGCGAAACAGCCCCAGGTCAGGCGAACACTCCCTTACCCCCTACTCTTTCCACCAGGGGCCCATTCCCGGAGCCCCGGCGACGTCACATCATCATGGTTGACTCCGAGGATCTGCGCGTCGAGCTCCTTCTCAGTATGGCGGAAGTGGAGTCCCCAATGGTTGAAGTGTTGATGCGCGGATTCCCAGGCGATCTTGCTAAACCCTTGTTTGTTGCGGTGATGACCCCAGAGATGGAGGGCGTCGCTCTGAAGAAGAAGAAGAAGAAAGCTCCCTCTGCCCGCCCGATGGGAGAGGACGATGTCGTTCGCCAGGCTCGTGAAGCCTTCGAACGAGTCCTTGAAGAGCGGAGGAAGGCCGCTCTTGACGAAGCGGGCTTGGGATCGGGCGATGACTCCAGCGACGATTCCAGCTCGGACGAGGAGCAACGGGCTCCCGTGGATGAGCCCGCCCCTACAACGGTGATGCCTCCTCCGCCCTTCGAGGGGCCAGCTCCCAGCCCTCCAAGCCTGCCCGCGCCAAGCTCCACCAGTGCCCGTGCGGCCTCATCACCGGCCGCACCATCTCCGTCGCGCTCGGCCGCCCCTGTTCCTAGTGTGGCCTCACCACCGGCCGTTCCATCTCCGCCGCGCTCGGCCGCCCCTGCTCCCAGTGCGGCCTCACCACCGGCCGCTCCATCTCCGCCGCGCTCGGCCGCCCCTGCTCCCAGTGCTCCCGCCAGCGTTTCGGCGGCTTCGCCCATCGATCCAGCGGCCTCTACCCCTTCGGAGGATCTGGGCGGCATAGTCTACAAGGTCCCAGACCTAGGGGCCATTTTGGAAGAGTCTCCAAGCTCAAGCTCGGAGGCTTCGGACCCTTGCACGCCCGGCGATGGGGGAGTTGTCGAGCCACCTTCCGCTATTGAAAGGGGCACCGCGGCTCCAGGAGTCAGGCCCGCTCCGGGAGTGGCCTCTGTGGCATGCGAGCCCGTCGCTGCTCCTCCCTCGGCGGCCCCAGCCGCGGCGACTCAAGCGGCCTCCTCTTCGGGTGATCCCGTGCGCGCCCCCCACTACATGCGCGAGATTTTTGGGCGCAATATTTTTGCCCGATCTCCCTATATCGTCCTTTTCGACCGGCTTGCCGAGGTAAATACCTCCAACTCCCTTGACTTTAGCTTTTCTTTTTCAATAATCTTCTAACTGTTTCTGCGCGCCACAGGTGGAGCGGGTCAGCCGCGCTCTGGCCGATGAGGTCGCTGGTGTCGCGGGGGATATGGTCTCTCTCTACGATGACACTCTCCACAGTTCGGAGAGGAGAGTAGACGAGCATATCCACCGTCTCCGCCAAATGGACCGCTCGGGCAAGCTGCGTGCTGAAGTGGCCTTGCTGCGCCAGCAGGTTGCCTCCTCAAATTCGGAGGTCGACCAACTGCGCCAGCGAGTTGCCACTTTCACCACTGCACTGGCTTCAGCGGAGGATGCTCGCTCTCGCACCCTCTCCGACCTACAAGAGGCTCTTCAAGCCAAGGAGGTCGCCAAAAAGGAAATAGCCGAACTTCAAAGTCAGGTGGCGGCTTCCAGAGACGAGATCGCGGTGCTGAAGGAGGCGCATCTCCAAGACCTCCGCTCTCAGCAAAGCCGTCTTCAATCGCAGCTCGACGAGCTCCTCCGGAAAGGCGCGCTCGATGCTATTGAGAAATACAAGACCGAAAGGTCAAAAAAGAGGAAGCGCGGCGATGAAGATGGTGCCGGTGCGAGCAAGCCTTAAGCTTGCCTATCTCTTCTTGTAACTTCAATGATAAATGATAAATATATCTTTTTGAGCTCGCCTCTGTATTCCTTTCTGTGTTTGTTTCTCTTCTTTAAGCATGATCCGCTTTAGAACCTCGACAGCGATCTTGAGGGTCATACCCCGGGCGAGGCAACTAATTCGCTTCAACCATTTTATTTTAAAATATATGCAACGAAAAATTCGGTATGCTCGTTAAATCTCAATATAATCTCTGAGCCCGGAAAAGAAAAAAGACTAGCGAACCAAATAACTTAAAAAATTCCCTACACTCAGAGATTCAAATCATTTTTATTTTGAAGGAAACTAATAAGTGCTAGCTGCCCCCTGCCCGGTTAATTACCCCCAAAGACCCTGTTTACTGGACATGCCCTTAGAGGGGTTACCAAGGGAAGTTCGGGCTACCTGAGCAGGGGGTCGCCCTCCTCAAGTTTTCCTGATTCACGCCAGGATGCTTCCGTTCATGGCAGGTGAACGCGAAGGATCCCAGCTAGGCTTAGAGTCCTCTTAACAGCGGACTACCCTGGAAATCTCAAGGTCGCTATCTGGCGGCCTCCGAGAAAACCAGTCTTGCTTTAAGTCCGCACAACGGCGGACTACTCCGGGAATTTCAAGATCGCTTTTCGGCGACCTCTGAGGAAACCGGTTTAGCTTTAAGTCCGCATAACAACGGACTGATTTTATACTCTCCCCACAGCGAGCTTTTTCCTACACAGATTCTTTGAATTTAAAGACTTTGATGAATCCAAATATGGCCGCCCATTCATTTCTTTCTAAAAAACCATTTTACAAAAGATCGCCAGTTCTAGGCGTAAAACTTCCGAAGATGCAGAACGTTCTAAGGTCGCTCGAGTAGGTCGCCCTCAGCAGTCATCAACTGGTAGGCCCCAGATCCTCGTGCCTAGTGCACTATGTAGGGGCCTTCCCAGTTCGCCGCGAGCTTTCCGGCGTTGGGCTCTTGCGTGTTTGCGAACACCTTTCGCATCACCATGTCACCGGGTTTGAACGCTCGATGGCGGACTTTTTTGTCATACGCGCGCTTCATTTCTTGTCTGTACCCGGCGAGGTGCAGGTTGGCGCGCTCCCGTCGTTCTTCGAGCTAGTCGAGGGAGTCGGCGAGCAGGTTGTCATTGTCGACCTCATCTGCCGCGAGCCTTCTCTCGGTAGGCAGCTCGGTCTCCACGGGCAGTACAGCTTCGCACCCATAAGTGAGACCGAAAGGAGACTCGTTAGTTGAGTGACATGGAGTAGTGCGATAGGCCCATAGGACGCCGTCGAGCTCCTGCTCCCTCAATCCCTTCTTTCCTTCCAACCTCCTTTTGAGGTTGTCCAGGATTACGCAATTTGTGGCTTCGGCCTGCCCATTGCTTTGAGGGTACCTCGGAGATGAAAACCTTAGGTCGACCCCATATTCGTCACAAAAGCTTCTGATCAAGCGATTGTCGAACTGGCGACCATTATCGGTGATAAGAACTCGCGGTAGACCGAACCTGCAGAAAATAATCTTCCAAAGGAAGTCTTTTACCTGCTTTTCGCCTATCTTAGCTAGCGGACCGCTTCCACCCATTTGGTGAAGTAGTCCGTAGCTACCAAGATGAATTTCTTCTGCCAGGTTGATATGGGAAAAGGGCCCACAATGTCGAGCCCCCACTGTTGAAAAGGCCAGGGGTTTACCAGAGGGTGCAACTCCTCTGTGGGCATATGGTTTGTTGCGTGCTTCTGGCATTGAATGCACCTTTGAGCAATCTTCAAAGCGTCTTGCTCCAGAGTGGGCCACCAATATCCTTGCCTCCTTACTTTCGCAGCCAGAGACCGCCCACCGGCGTGGTTTCCCAGCTCGCCGGAGTGAATACAATTCAAAACCTCTTCGGTCTCGGGGCTCTCTCTCGCCTGCTCTTTCTCTCACCAAGGGTGAATGCAAAGAAAGGAGAAGAAGGCGTGGGGGTGCAACCCGCATGGCCAGCACTCGTGCCCACCTCCAACCCGGCCGGAACCCGCGCCCGAAGCCGCTGACCACCGCCTCCGCCCGCGTCCGGAGCCGCACGCCGCTACCACGACCTCCACCCGCGCGCCGCACGCCGTCACCACCGCCTCCGCCTGAGGCAAGGCCCTCTCTCTCGCACCCGCTCTCTCGCGAATATCTCCCCCACTTGCTGCTGCCCTCTCACCGAACGCAGAAAAGGAGAGAGAGAGAGAGAGAGAGAAAGGAAAGAGAGAGCGGGGTGGGGTACGTTGCAGTTCGCGTGGCCAAAGAGGAAAGAGAGATCGGGCTGCTCTTTCACGTGGACACAACCAAAGAAAGGAAAGAGAGGGCGGGGTGGCTGCAGCCTCACGTGAATGCATGGAAGCTGAAATGGAAAGAGAGAGAGAGAAAAGAAAGAGGGAAAGAAATTCAAAAGCCAAAAGTAGAAAGAGAGAGAGAGAAAGGAAAGAGAGAGAAGGACGCTGCTCTCATCTTCATTCCGGATTTTTTTTGTGTGGGATATGCCGGATTCACGAGGGAACGTACCGTTTCGCATCCGAGCGGGGTCCGGGAGGTCTTGTACCATGGGACGGCTGTGATGCAGCCGGACTCAGATCTAATGCCCATTCCGCCAAGAAATTAAGGAAAGAGAGAAGCAAAGAAAGGAAAAAGAGAAAAGCTGTTCTCTCGCCGAGAGGGTCTCGGTACCCTCTCGGTATCCTCTCGGTACCCTCTCGGTATCCTCTCGGTACCCTCTCGGTATAGTCTCGGTTGAAAAACACACTGGTTTTTCAGAAACACCCCCTTGCAAAACCGAGACTTTTTGGCTTGCACCAAAAGGGTCTCGGTAACCACTCGGTATGCTCTCGGTACCCACTCGGTATGCACTCGGTACCCTCTCGGTATCCACTCGGTCCGAAAACGCACTGTTTTTTCGGAAACACCCCCTCGCAAAACCGAGACTTTTTGGCTCGCGCCAAAAGGGGTCTCGGCATCGGCGGAAGAAGGCCCTGCTAATACGAACCGCGGCACCGACAACCCTCGCCAACCGCGCCAGGATCCTAAAGCGTTTGCACCATGGAATCCCAGCCGACCCAGGGGGTCCTGACCCGACTGGGAGGGGGTAACTGTGGATGCAAAAATTGTACTGGACCAGATCAGAGCAGCATGGGCCCGCGCAACGGCCCAAATGGGTAAGCCCGCCTGGGCTCACATGGGCCCACTCTACGAGGCTCGCAGATCAAGCCCTACCCCTTATTGGGCCCGAACAACGGCCCAATAAGGGCCCAACAAGGAGGCCCAGAACCAGTGCCACATCATCAGTGCCACGTCATCACTGCCATATCGGGCACGTGCCTACGCTATAAAAGGACCCCCAAGGCATCCAGGAAGGGGGTTGGCCATTCAATCAGAGGAGGAGGATCCCAGAGCAAGTGCTAGAGCTCAATTCTCCCCTTCTTATTCTCTCTAGTTGCTCCGTGCAACCCGACTGTACGAAGCTTCTCTTGGCCTGTCAAGAGAACGCTCACCCCTTATTGACTTGAATTATAGTGAAGATCAGGTGGCACCTCTTGCCCGGAGACGTAGGTCGTAAGGCCGAACTCCGTCACCAATCCTTGTGTCATCATTGCTTACTCTCTCTATCTATTCTCCCATCTCTCTAACTCTACAAATCGTCCACATTCAATCAAGGCTGTGGGGTGGGGTTCCCGATCAAGGCGGCTCGGAAATTTCCCCCCACAGCACCCATGTGGCAAAGTCCACTTATGACAAGGAATTGCTACATGCGTCTCTGCACTAACCTAGGGTTTTCCCTTAGTGCACACACATAGCTACGCATCTATCACGCACTAGTGCAAAGCACTCACGAAGCGTATGCTTGGACTTCTCGGTTCCTCTAAATGCGTTCTATGTTTCGATGAGATGGTATAAGAACCGTACATAATGTCGATAAGGTGGAACCTTCAGGGACCAGGGTTCATGGCTTCCAACTCAGACTCGATCGACACACTACCCGAGTGTACCATCGATCCTTTGAGTCCGAGTTAACCTGCGTAGCCACCCAGAGTGCGACGCAGGCTGCACTCCAATTCCCCCGGACTTACTATGTTCTCCCTCATACCCCTGCTCTCCGGTTAGTATGGAAAACTCGCTGTCCCTCCAACTAGTGCCATGACGCAACTCGAGCGGTGGAGAATACCGTTAGACTCGAGTGCTCATATGACTCGGTTCCTTCCAGGTTGACCACATGCATCGTACCTCCGATTACTCTTCCGAGCAACCGGATCCGTCATCAGTCCAACTGATGACCACCTGGCCAGGGTTTAATACGATGTAGGTCAGACCAAGGAACGCACCTCTTGTTAGGGGTGTGGATAGCCAGCAGGAGTGACATGCTGATGCAAAGCCAGCCGGGTAACCCAGTACACCGTGGTTTTAGATCACTGCATCCGGATCCTCACACATTGGTACGCCAAAGCACCACACAACTGGTTAGTCCACCAGACATGGTTCCTCAGGATTTAGAACCGTTTTACCCTAAGCAGAAACACGGTTTAGGGCACCGGTGTCTGCTCACCGATCTATGCACCGTGTTGGTTCCGTTCGGCCACAGACACTGTGCCTGGTAATGACCGTGGTGGAGAATCCACGCTCTGTCATCCCAACAGCTTATCCTGATAGGGCGACCAACCCTGATCAGAGCTGCGAACGTATTTAGGTTACATGGGACCAATCCCTTGAGTCTCCCACTCAAGAGGATTACCATGTAGCCATGGCTCTCTGTTCTTTAATCAGAACACGTACTAAGGTACGTACCAATATGCAATCCTATGCTATCAATCATACATAGCTAAACTATAGGTTTTTACGAACTGTAGACCTCACCAATTCTAACAATGTGTGCGTACATTTCCAACGCTATGCAGATCGTGCTGAAAATTTCTCCCAGGACCTCGAGAGCATTTTTGCTCTCTGATTGATTTGCTGCACTTGTTTACTATCCAATATTAGTATGCCACGTACGTAGTCCATTAAGAGAATGGGCACAACAGGGACTACATGCTACCAAACGACTGCCCCATTATACCATTTTCAATACACGGCGTGGCACACTGGTATATCAAACAAGTGCAGCAAATCAATCTAGGGAGTAGGGAACAAAACTGATCTCCAAAGTAGTGCACGTGAAATTTTTTTAAAAAAAAATTGTGCACTTAAATAGGTGTTTCGATTTTTTTTTTATATTATTTGAGCGTGGCTTAGTTGTATGGCACACAAAGGGGATGTTATGAAGAGAGAGATTAAGGTTTGGAGAGAACTCCTTGTATTGATTTCATTACATAAGATCCACCTCTCCTTATATAAGGAGAGAAAGCACATCATTACAATACACTACAAGAAAAGGGTTTTTTGCCAACGATTTTTTTTTTACCGTTGGTAAAATATATATTTATACAGACGGAAATTATTATATATGTCGATAGTATAACTTATATTATTTAATTGTTTTTTTTTAATTTTAATTACCGACATGTAATTAAAATCCGTCGGTAAAATATTATTCTCGACGGACATAATTATCTCTGTCAGAAAAAATATATATTATCGACGGACAACATGTGTCTATCGGTATTATAAATTATTATTATTAAAAAAAAATTTGATATTATTTATCGACGGAAAAAATAGTACCATCAGTAAATAACTCCATTATTATCAATAATTATTAAAGTCCCGTTGGTAATATATATTATTCCCGACGGTATTAAAGTGACCGTTGGTAATAATATATTATATATATATTATTCCAGACGGTATTATATTAAAGTGGTTGTTGGTAATAATATATTTTATATATTAGTCTCATCGGTAATATTTATTATTTTCGATGGTATTAAAGTGATCGTTGGTAATTTTATATATATATATATATATATATATATATATATATATATATATATATATATATATATATATATATATAGAGAGAGAGAGAGAGAGAGAGAGAGAAGTGCTAGAATGCGGCATGCGGTGCAAGCGGCATCGCACCGCAGGCGTCTGATGCATTGCTGCGTGCATTGCATGCACGCAGCGCGTGCATCAGACGGCTGCGATGCGATGCCGCACGCACCGCATGCCGCATTCTAGCATACCCCTATATATATATATATATATATATATATATATATATATATATATATATATATATATATATATATATATATATATATATATATATATATATATATATATATATATATATATATATATATATATATATATATATATATATATATATATATATATATATATATATATATATATATATATATATATATATAGGGCCGATCTATTGCGAAACTGGGTTTAGATGCAAAAATCCCTTATTTGCGAAACCCAGCCACAGCCGTCCGATCAACCGATCGAACGATCGGTGTTCACCCCGCCCACCGACCGCAGCTGTTACTGTGCCGGGCACAGTAACAGCGATTTCGGTGGGTGGGGTGAATGCTGGCCGTCCGATCGGCGTGAATCGAACGGCCAAATATCTCTCCAGCTGGTTAAAATTTTTAACCGTTCGATCGAACGATCGAACGATCGAACGGGTGAGATCCCGTGGGAAACCATCAAATAGGACAAAAGGTAGTGGGTGGGGTGAATCCTGGCCGTCCGATCGGCGTGAATCGAGCGGTTAAATTTCTCTCCGGCGGGTTAAAATTTTTAACCGTTCGATCGAATGATCGAACGGGTGAGATCCCGTGGGAAACAATCAAATAGGACAAAAGGTAATGATTACAATCATTACCTTTTGTCCTATTTGATGGTGTCCCACGGGATCTCACCCGTTCGATCATTCGATCGAACGGTTAACAATTTTAACTGGCCGGAGAGATATTTGGCCGTTCGATTCATGCCGATCGGATGGCCAGGGTTCACCCCACCCACCGAAATCGCTGTTACTGTGCCCGGTACAGTAACAGCTGCGGTCGGTGGGCGGGGTGAACACCGATCGTTCGATCGGTTGATCCGACGGCTACGGCCGGGTTTCACAAATAAAGAATTTTCACAGGTTTCGCACCCGATCACTACTATATATATATATATATATATATATATATATATATATATATATATATATATATATATATATATATATATATATATATATATATATATAGGGCCGATCTATTGCGAAACCGGGTTTAGATGCGAAAATCCCTTATTTGCGAAACCCAGTCGCATCCGTCCGATCAACCGATCAAATGATCGGTGTTCACCCAGCCCACCGACCGCAGCTGTTACTGTGCCGGGCACAGTAACAGCGATTTCGGTGGGTGGGGTGAACGCTGGCCGTCCGATCGGCGTGAATCGAACGGCCAAATATCTCTCCAGCCGGTTAAAATTTTTAACCGTTGTATCGAACGATCGAACGGGTGAGATCCCGTGGGAAACCATCAAATAGGACAAAAGGTAGTGGGTGGGGTGAACCCTGGCCGTCCGATCGGCATGAATCGAGCGGTCAAATTTCTCTCCGGTCGGTTAAAATTTTTAACCGTTCGATCGAATGATTGAACGGGTGAGATTCCGTGGGAAACAATCAAATAGGACAAAAGGTAATGATTACAATCATTACCTTTTGTCCTATTTGATGGTGTCCCACGTGATCTCACCCGTTCGATCATTCGATCGAACGGTTAACAATTTTAACCGGCCGGAGAGATATTTGGCCGTTCGATTCACGCCGATCGGATGGCCAGGATTCACCCCACCCACCGAAATCGCTGTTACTGTGCCCGGCACAGTAACAGCTGCGGTCGGTGGGCGGGGTGAACACCGATCGTTCGATCGGTTGATCGGACGGCTACGGCTGGGTTTCGCAAATAAAGAATTTTCGCAGGTTTCGCACCCGATCACTACTCTCTCTCTCTCTCTCAATATATATATATATATATATATATATATATATATATATATATATATATATATATATATATATATATATATATATATATATATATATAGAGAGAGAGAGAGAGAGAGAAATGCTATGGTGCGGCATGCAATGCGTGCGGCACTACACCGCAGTCGTCTGATGCACGCGCTGCGTGCATCACATGCACGCATCAGTGCATCAGACGGTTGCGGTGCAGTGCCGCATGCACCGCATGCCGCACCATAGCATTTCTCTCTCTCTCTCTCTCTCTCTATATATATATATATATATATATATATATATATATATATATATATATATATATATATATATATATATATATATATATATATATATATATATATATATATATATATATATATATATATATATATATATATGGGAAAAAGGATGCTGGAGCTGAGGTGCAGCATCGTTGCTGCACCTCAGGCATTGTTTGACCATCCTTGGAGTTTTTGAATTTGATGAAATTTAGTGAGGGTGTTGTCTAGGGCGAGATGATCATCCTCACCAATTTTCATCAAATTCCAAAACTTTTAAGGGGTTCAAATGGTCGAAGCAAAATTAGTCTTCTGCAGTCACCGTTAAAATCTGCAGATTTTGCTTCGACCATTTAACCCCCCTAAAAGTTCTGGAATTTGATGAAAATTGGTGAGGATGATCATCTTACCCTAGACAACACCCTCACCAAATTTCATCAAATTCCAAAACTTGTAGGGGGGTAAACAAGGGAGAGGTGCAACGACGATGCTACACCTCGGGTGTAAGCTCCCCGCCCCCTATATATATATAAAAAAAATTACCGACGGAATATTTATTTTACCGACAGATATATTCTGTCGGTAATTTTTTTTTTGTAGTGATACCACAACTAAGTTGGGACTAAAAGCATCTTTAACGGCCTTGCTTGAGGCCGTTGACCCACCAAAAGTGGCGATAGAGTAGCTTTTGAAGCCCTCCAACGGCCTCTTTTAACCATCATTATATTTATTTTCAACTCATGACACTCGCCCCATTTGCTGGCTTGCTTGAGAATCATCAGATTTTATGAAGTAGGTAGTGGGTAGGGAGACCATTGGAGTATGAGGAACATCCACTCACCAAATCTGTTTATGTGGCAAGCATAGCTCATCATATTTAGGTTTTAGCTAGCAAGGGAGGTCATTGGAGATGCTCTAATAGTAACTTTACGTCTAATACCCCTCGTCAAACTAATGTAAGGTATAATCTGACCTTACTTTTCTGAATAAAGGAAAAAAATTTACATCAGATATTCTCATTTTTATTATGTAAAGTAAAGATAGTGCCAGGGGGACCTGCAAGCAAATCGTCATGAGAACCCAATTGACCTGCAAGCAGGACAACCAAGGAAACCCGGACAACCTGTAAGCAGGTCAACAGGGGAACTGACAATTATCACTAAGGATCGGAGCGGGAAAAACCGACGATGATGGAAGCCAGCAATAAAGGAGGCCGAAAGGGAAGAGATCGACTAAGAAAGGTGCATGTAGATGCGTGAGACCTCATAGGAGGCAAGCACTTGGCCGAAGCAAGCACTTGACACCTCCTAGAAGTTCTCAATCACCACAAACGAATAAGCGAAGAAGAAAAAGTCATAGCTCTGATAGGGTCGCATGACCAAGGAAATAGAGGACTTGAGAGCTGGCACAAGTGTGACTGGAGAGAGTAGATCCGAGAGCCCATGTGACCAGGGAGAAAGAGGATAAAACAACGGCCAAGGAGAGAGACGTCAGAGGGAGAGATAGGCTTGATCGGAAGGAGGGAGAAGATCTCGATCAGTAGGGCACAGGTGGACTGATAGAGCCTAGGGTGCAGATGGACCAGCAGAGCGTAGAACACAGACGGGACAGTAGAGCACAGGGTGCAAGGAACATGCGATCCGGTAGAGCGCAGGTGGACCGATTGGTAGAGCGTAGGTCGCAGGGTAGGAGTGCAGGCGTAGGCGGACCAGTAGAATGCAGGCGGACCGACCGGTAGAGTGCAGGGTGCAGGGCACGAGTGCAGGCACAGGTAGACCTGGTAGAGTGCAGCTGTGTAGGTGGACTGATTGGTAAAGTGCAGGGAGCAGGGCACGAGTGCATGTGTGGGCAGACCGATAGAGTGTAGGTGAACTGATCGGTAAAGCGCAGGGTGCAGGGCACGAGTGCAGGCGCAGACACACCGGTAGAGTGCAGGCGGACCAACCGGTAGAGCACAGAGTGCAAGTCACGGGTGGTTCGGAAGAGCACAAGCGGGCTGACTGATAGAGCACAGGGCGCAGGGCACAAGTGCAGGCGTAGACGGACTAGTAGACTGCATGCGAATTGATCGGTAAAGCGCAGGGCACAGGGCACGGGTGGTCCGGTATAGCGCAAGGTGTAGCAGATCGAGCACAGGCCCTGATCATGGCACCGAGAAGGATAGTGCGGTGAACGAGAGAAGTAGGGACATCACATGGTAAAGATGAGCAGGGATATCAGGATACCATTATCGGGATACACGTGCGAAAGGTCACAACAATAGGGGACACCACAACCAGAACACACAGGTGGTTGTGAGGCGTAGACGTGCACGACTGCTGAGGGTGCAAATAGGAAGTAGGGCTACGAGAGAAGGGGAGAATGCACCACGAGGGAAGGAGTCGTGCACGGCCGGGCTATAGCCCAGCCGAGTTTTGAGAAAACTAAGTCCATATTATTAAGTCTAGGCCTCATCTCAGCCCTCAGCCCGCCTCAACCCAGAGCTCAACACGCATCAAGTAACCCAGCGAGGCCCTTAGCCCATCGCGACACGTGAACCACTATCGCCGCTGAGTCCTCATGAAACGTGAATGGCCGCCAAGCCCTTGCATATACCCTTCATTGTTAGTCTAAGGTCCTTGCCCACTGACAATGTGTCACTTCGGTATTTTTTCTTTTATGTTTTTTCTTTCATAAGATAAATTACACTTTGCCCTCCTGAAGTTTAGTTCAAAAACACTTAACCCCTACCTTTCAAAAAAAAAATACTTAACCCCCCTGTAGTTTATTTTGTTCCAAAGCGCTCCTTAAAGTTTGACATGTTAGCACAATACCCCCTTTTGTCAACTTTTTAATTTTTCTCATTTTGTAATTTTTATTTGACTTCAAAGGAACAAAATATAGTTTTCTAATTGTAGGGGGTTAAATGTTTTTGAGTTAAAATCCAGGGGACAAAGTGTAATTAATCCTTTTTAATATTAATATAATTTCTAGCATCGTCGATGTTTGCTTAAAAATTTGTGTTTAGTATTTTATATAGAGTAAAAGTTTCATTGTAAAAAAAAACTAGTTTACTTTCACAGCCAGGACACACAGGGTCACGCACAGAGACAAACGGTAGGGACACCCACGGTATCACGAGATCGATAGAGAGCACACACATTATTACAATAAGGTGGGTTGAGTATGGTGGGCTAAATAAGGTGGGATGAAAAGGGTTGACTTAAATAGAGGTTGATTGAGTAAGGTATCTTTGAAAGCTCTGAGTTATTACTCCTGATATCTCGATATCAGTGGGATCCTGAAGGCTCTGGAAATCGGCGTGTGAGATCACGCCCTATGTTATGATGCTGGGGAAGACGATCTCGACACGCTTACGGGACTGGGAGGTGCAAATAGGTTTCGGACGGCACGGAGTGGTGCCGGGTAGAGCAGATTGGGGCCGGCATCGAGCGCAACAAGGAGGCTCACGAAGGCCGGCGAGCTCGCGCGAAGGAGAAGCCGGAAGGCTTACACGCAGGGAGGCGTGGTCCGCCGGGACGGCGAGAAGCAGAGTGGATCTGGCTGAAGTTCAACGACTGGATCAAAGGATCCGGCGAGGGAGGACCAAAGGAGGCTCGGGCCGCGGGCTCCGGAGGTTAGGCGTGGGAGAAAGGGGAAGAAAAGGGACCGGCAGGAATCGATCTGTAGTTGCAGTCAAATCTTGACGGGCAATGAGGAAGAGCTCGATCGGCAGGGAAAGAAGTGGATCTTGATCGGCTAAGGTGATCTCGCTTGATGGTGTTGCGAGTTTCACCGCGAACGGAGGACAGGAAAAATAAACCTTTACTATTCTCGGCCTCATCGACGTCGCAGACGACGATCGAGGAGGCCAAGGCCGGAGAGGAGAATGTCAAAACCCTAGACTAAGAAGGTTGGCTCTGATACCATGTTATGAAAAGAGAGAAATAGAGAGACTATGGTTTGGAGAAAACTCATTTTATTGATTTCATTACATAAGACTACCTCTCCTTATATAAGGAGAGAACGCACATCATTACAATACCACAACTAAGGTGAGACTAATAGTAACTTTACATCTAATAGGGGGGCAAAATAACTGCTATTGTGCTACACGGACGCTGCACAGCTCACCACACAAAATCATATATAGAAAATCTCAAAAATCCAGGGGGGGGGGGGGGGGGGGGGGGGGGGGTAGCTGCCCCCCTTGGTCCCCATGCAGCTCCACCTCTGGATTCTCTGGAAGGGGAAGTCCAAGGGAAACAGACTTCTGGATCCAAGAAGAGGATTTAGGTTTATACCAATATTCCTAAATATTAGATCCCATATTGTACTTATCACGACAAAAGGATGCCCATATGTTGCTCGGTTTAGTAACAACTTCAATGAGTTTCTTCCACAATAGAGAGGATCTTGTTTGCGAAAACTTTTGAATGCAATGACCACAAGTAGAAAGAGGCTGACATACATCATCCCAATTTACCAAATGAATATCTTTCTCCGAATGGCTATTACTCCAAAGAAAATGGTCAAGATGCAATTTAGAATCGGTTGAGAAATTCAGGATTATTTTTTCATTGAGGAAGGTTGTTGGGTTTAGTCCCACATCGACTTGGGGGCTAGATGATGTTGTCTCAATTTACCTGCCTTGGACCTCCCCACGCCAGCCTGTTTTGTGAGGAGGCAGGTATCCAAGGGTCAAGGGAACCCATCAAAGTGTGCTTGGACGAGAGCAATATTAGTACCATGATGGATGATCTCTTGGAAGTCCTTGTGCAGTATGGGCAAAGCAGATAATATCTTGTGTATATGGGGTGAGATGTTATACATACAATAATGGGCGCTAATTGAGGAATGTGCATGTCTCAAACAATAGGGATGGCAACGGTGCGGTTTAAAACCGAGAACCGCGGAAAACCGCACCGCATGGTGCGGTTTTAGTTTGCCAAAATATAAAACCGTCGGCGGTGCAGTTTGCGGTTTCGGTGTTGCGGTGCGGTTTCGGTTTTGCCGAAAACCGCAAAAAATTGCATCGTTTAGACCATTATAATGTTAAACCGTGGTGTACCGCACCGCCTGGTGCGGTTTCGGTTTTACATATGGAACACCATCGCGGTCCAGTGCGGTTTCGATATGGCGGTTCGGTGTTACGGTGCGGTTTCGGTTTTGTCCAAAACCGCGCCGTTGCTATCCCTAGTATTAAACAATCTTCAGGATTTATTCCCTCCACGGCGGCCAATTTATTTTTAAAATGCTCGGTAAGAATTCTGTTGAGTTGCACAAGAAGGATGTTTGAGCTACACCAAACTCATCTCTTAAGCAACCTTGATTATATTGGTGAAAGAATTTTGTATTGCAATCCCCATCCTTCAACCAGTGGATTCTTAATTTTTGCTGCCACTTGATCAAGCTCTTGCGTAGCTCGTACACCTTGAAATTTCTGCATCGAAAGCTATAAGCCCGAACCGGAAGCAATCAAAATATAAATGACTTGAAATAGTCACCCTGAACCATGGAATTACCGTGGTTCGGGGTCCAGTTTACAACACATGTCCCCACCCATTCGATCACCCAGCCCTTATGATAGGAGCCCCCTAGGGTTCTCTCGGTGGCTTGTAGATCTCAACAATCCGGAACCATCCAATCAGACGAAAATGATAGATGTCGATGGTCGGACCCCGAACAACGATGATACCGAGGCTCGGGGCGACTAAGTTAAGGGCTTTAATTAAAATATGTCTACCCAAAGCTCTAGCTCGGTTATCAATATTACCAACCGCCTCCATATTCCTAGTTAAAAAACAATCCATTAGCGATACGTCTTGATCGAAGGTGGTGATGGATCCCTTCCAGGTTACTCAAAGCTGTCGCAACCATTGCAAAAAGGCTCCCTTGATGCAGCCAGAACTATTCAAAACGAAAAGGTCAACGAACGTTGCAATCCAAGGCTCAAGTTTAATCGCAACTGGGCAATGATCCGAGGCGATCCGAGAATTATGGAGAACCAAAGCCTGAGGAAGCCAGTCAATCCAAGATGCTGTGACAAAAAAACTCTTTATCAATAAGTTCCAACACTCATCTCGAAGAATAATCCATTGTTTGACCAAATTTGCATATTTATTACCCCTAAGTTCAATGTCACGAGATGTACCAAAAATAAAAATAAAAAAAGTTGGAGGTCAAAAAAGTTGGAGATCAGGAATCGTCATGCTTATGGTAGGGATTGGATGGTCAGGATTCATAGTACAGATTTTTACCCCAAAATTATTCAATATTAGGATTACCTCTTATTTTTTATCGAAACGTCTTTCGGACATCAAAATGGAGGGATAATCCTAATATTGAACAATTTGGGTGTAACTCAAAACGCATTATCAAAATGAGGGGTAAGTTATTTTTTTTTTTGTTAAGTCAATTCTGTAGCAGAGAGGGAGCGAAAGCTCCTCAGTGACTTCTTTTAGAATCATCTCTTATTTTCGAAAATAACCCTCTCCGCCACCACCATGACCTAGGGTTTCATCCTGGGTTGAGATCACGAGTACAAGAGAAATAGCGGAACCATGGTGTGCCGCAGAGGGGTTTGAAGGTCCCCTTCAAGAAATTGGATTCGAAGGACGAGCCATTCTCTCGTCGGGGATCAATCCATTGATGACGGTGATCAATTATCCGGTGAGCGACATGTTCATAGTCTTCGTCTGCACCATGGTCGGATCCATGAGTTGGCTCGGTCGGGCTATTGCCCGGCCGAGTTTTTGAAAAAACCGTGTAATGTCCCGCCAACTCCAGCTTGAAACAGTCCACTAGCCCACTCAGCAGAAGGCCCAGCCCAACCCACAACCAACCCAGAAAAAAAAAAAACGCAGCCCCCTTAACCCGATTCATAGAAATTTAAGAGGAATGAGTTCGGATCTCCTCCAATCGGTCAGCTCCGGTCGATGGACCCAGTGCGCATCATAGCCGCATGTAGTTGGGCTAGAGTATGATTCACTTTGCCTGACATCGTGCGGTTGTGATGTGCACGGGCCCACCGACTGGGCCCGACCGACTGGAGGAAATCCGAACTCGAGAGGAGTACGCGACGTGGGACCCTAGCCCCAAATCACAATAAAAATCAAAAAATTTGATCCTCTCTCTCTCTCTCTCTCTCTCTCTCTCTCTCTCTCTCTCTCTCTCTCCTTGTGGTGGCAAGGAGGAGCTGCAGCAGGCGTGGAGGCCAGAGTGAGGAGGGGCAACCCACTCGGAGAGGAACCCCAATATCCCGGACTCCCGACCAGTTCCTCTCTTCCCCCCCTTTTATTTGTTGATCTATTTGGACCATTCGTCACCACCCTCCCACAGGCCGCTCATCTACCCTTGTCGTTGTAGTCAGTGGTGGTCTGGTCGCCGGCGATTGGCTTCAGGGAGGAGCCCCACCTCCCGACCCTCCCATAAGCATCGAGAAGCGCATTCCCTCTCTCGCATGAATCGCACGCTATCCTCAATCTTACAATCAAGGATGAAGTGTGCCGGTTTTATTTTTCGTTCGAATTTCTAAATCTCTAATCCATTGATTTATCTACTTTTTATGTTGTTCAATTGGTTAGGGACCTTAGGGTTTTTATTGATTTTGGCTTGTTTTGTTTGTGCAGAAGAAGAATTTTGTTATGTTTAATAATTTGATTAATTAGTTGTTACTAACTATAATAAAAAATTAGTTTAACTTTAGCCCAGCCCAAAAAAAATTTCTGGCTACGCCTCTGGTCTGTACGAGGCTCATCTGTTCCGGAATCCAACTGAGCACCTTAGTAGATCCTTCCCCACCGCTTCCAAATCTCTGATCTCTCGTTCCTCCGATCTCTGTTGGTTCTTATGATGAATAGTATCCTTGTATTGATGAGTTCTCTTTTATCCGCAAAGAATTGTTATCACCGATCAAACGCTAATTGGGTTGCTCGAGACAAAAATCACCTTTTTATTTATTTTATTCAGATATAAAAAATTAATGTCTATTTTTTTTGGCCTATTTTTGACTTACCCCCCATTTGGATAATGCGTTTTGTGTTTAACCCCCCCCCTTTTCACCGTCAGTAGACGCTTCCGTCAAAAATTAAGGGGCGGGGGGGGGTTAATCCTCATTTTGAACAATTTGGTAACACAAAACGTATTATCAAAATGGTAGGGTAAGTCTAAAAAAAGGTGGACATGTTAAATCTCTTTATAGGAGATGCTTATAATCTTCAGTCCCCACAATATGTTGGTTTAAGCTCAAACCAACCCGGAAAGACACTTTTACATTAATCCCTTATTGACTTTTCAAATGATAAAAACGAGAGTAGGGAGGCCAGCCTCATTTGTCTTTATACTAGTGCATGCCCGTGCCTGTCGGCACTGTAGCGGGCCACTTTCGGCGGCAACACTCCTGAACGCCTTCGACAACAAAACACTTTGAACGACAACACCGGTATTTATACGGACACCCATTTCCTCGCCCGTGCTGATTGGCACGAAGCGGGCGCCTTCGGCGCGACCAACTCCCCCACCGCCTATAATCGATTAATCACATCTATCTCTATTTGAACAGATTCCTCGAGATCGACCCGATGATTTGGGGTGGCCGAAATTTCAGCAGGCGGGTTTAGTGTAGTTTAAATGGGTCGGGATTTGAAACCAAGGGGAGGGAGGTGGTTGACGGTGAAATAGAGATTGTGGGTTGATTTTTGAACGAATGATTAGACCTATTTGATCCATTTTTATCCAGTCGGCTTGTCCTAGTCAACTTCCTTTTGGTCAGTCTACATAACATGGATTCCCACTCTTATCGAGATTCCCACTCGGATAGAGGGCTCTGTCATCGGAGAGCTATGGAGTGGTTTCAGGACCTTAACCCGTTGCACCTCCTGTTATCCTTGGTGGTCCCTCTCGGGCTCTGGCTACTTCTGTTGACGAGGGGGCGGCAGCCGGGGAGGCCGAAGCTCCCACTGCCGCCGGCGCCGCCGGGGCTGCCGATTATCGGCCACATGCTGATGGTGGAACACTTGTCCCACCGCGGCCTGGCCAAGCTGGCGGAGAAGTACGGCGGCCTGTTCCACCTCCAGCTCGGCTTCCGTCGCACCGTGATCGTGTCCACCCCGGAGATGGCCCGCCATGTCCTGCAGGCCCAAGACATCGTGTTCGCCAACCGACCCAACACCATCGCGACCGCCTACCTCAGCTACGACCGCGCCGACATGGTCTCCGCCCACTACGGTCCCTTCTGGCGCAAGCTGCGGAAGCTCTGCGTCGTCAAGCTCTTCAGCCGAAGGCACGCCGAGTCCTGGGCCTCCGCCCGCGACGAGGTGGACGTCGCCGTCGCTGAAGCCGCGGCCGCCGTGGGAACCGCGGTCAACATCGGGGCGCTCGTCTCCAACCTGACAATGAACATCACCTACAGGGCGGCCTTCGGGACGCGGAACCACGAGGAGCAGGAGGAGTTCATCGCCATCCTAGAGGAGTTCTCGAAGCTTGTCGGGGCGATCAACATCGCCGACTATGTCCCGTGGCCCAAGTGGATCGACGTGCAGGGCCTCAACAAGCGGATGAAGACGGCCCGCGCATCCCTCGACCGCTTCATCGACAAGGTCATCGACGGCCACATCAAGAACCCTAAGGCAGCCGACGCCCCGGAGGCAGACATGGTCGACGAAATGATCGCCTTACTCGGGGAGTCGAACCAGAACAGTGGGGAGGCCACCGACGAAGATGATCTAAAGGGGAGCCTCAGGCTCAACAGGGATAACATCAAGGGCATTATCATGGTAAATTTTTTTTTTCCAATTAACTAAAGGGGTTCTATTGATGGTGCCCCAAACTCAGAAATAAAATCAATACAAGCCTGATCAACTTGAATAAAACCCACAAGACTCTTCCTCAATTACAAACTAATAACAATCCGATAAAACCAAATCAGTGATGTTATCATGGTACTTATCGAACAAGCAACCTCTCGTCTTTATTTTTTTCCTATTTAATCTTAGGGATTCTTTTCAGTTTCACCCCATTCCTATATGATATTAGGACATACCCCCTAAATTTGTCAATTAACTAAAGGGGTTCTATTGATGCTTTTGTCTTCGTTGTCTTTCTCAACGGTGCCTCTCCGTTTTGCACGTCATGACTTCATCCTGCGACCGACCGAGCAGGATGTGATGTTTGGCGGAACCGAGACGGTGGCATCAGTGATCGAGTGGGCCCTGGCAGAGCTGCTGAGGACCCCCGAGGAGCTGAAGAGGGTGCAACAGGAGCTGGCGGATGTGGTTGGGCTGGACCGCAAGGTCCACGAGAGCGACCACGACAGGCTCCCCTACCTCAAGTACACCGTAAAGGAAACCCTCCGGCTCCACCCCCCCATCCCGGTCGTGTTGCACGAGTCGGCCGAGGACTGCGAGGTGGCCGGGTACTCCGTGCCTGTTCGGACACGCGTGATGATCAACACGTGGGCCATCGGGAGGGACAAGTCGTCGTGGAAGGACCCGGACGAGTTCCGTCCCTCCCGGTTCGCACCGGGCGGGGAGGGGGACGGCGTCGACTTCAGGGGCAACTTCTTCCAGCTGATCCCGTTCGGGTCGGGCCGGCGGTCGTGCCCGGGGATGCAGCTCGGGCTGTACTCAATGGAGCTGGCACTGGCGCAGCTCCTCCACTGCTTCAACTGGGCACTGCCGGATGGCATGAAGCCACCCGACCTCGACATGCAGGACGTTCTGTTCGGCCTCACAGCGTCGAAGGCCGTCCGGCTTGTTGCGGTCCCCACGCAGCGCATCACCTGCCCCCTCCTCTGATGGATATCTAGTGGCCGGCTCCACTTTGGCTTGGAAAATACCCTAATAAAGGCTTGTAAGCTTTAACAGAAATATCAACTCCTTAAGTTGGGCCCACAGCCTTCTCGATCTCAATCTGGCAGTGGTGGCGGTGGTGTTGAAACGAGATCTATGGATCCGTGTTTCAAAGTTTTATCATAAATCATATGTTTGATAATACTGAAACAGTTTTGCTCGGACCGTCACTATAAAAAAAACATTTATTGCAGACGAAATATTTTATTACTGTCAGTAATAATATACTTTTTAATAATAACTTCTGTCGGTATAATGACTTTGATATTGTAATTATTTTTTTCATTTTTATTACCGACAACAATATAAAGTCTGTCGATATAATATATTTACTGACGCAATTCATTATATATGTTGGTAATATATATATATATATATATATATATATATATATATATATATATATATATATATATATATATATATATATATATATATATATATATATATATATATATATATATATATGGGAAGTGCTAGAATGCGGCATGCGGTGCGTGCGGCATCGCACCGCAGCCGTCTGATGCACTGCTGTGTGCATCGCATGCACGCAGCGCGTGCATCAGACGGCTGCGGTGCGATGCCGCACGCACCGCATGCCGCATTTTAGCATACCCCTAAAATCTTAAAATATCTACTAAATATTTGCTTGCAGGTCCGAAATATGAAAAACCATCTAAGTCCGAATTATCGGATGCAATCCGATCGAATCCAAACCAAGTTCAAAATCCGAAACAGGCTAATCTATGATTTTCTAACACTTAGACTTTAAATTAGTCAATCGGAGGGTAAAATATTAAAACATCTACTAAATACTTACTCACAAGTCCGAAATATAAAAAAACATCCAAATTTGAATTATCGGATGCGATCCAATAATGATCCGAACCAACTTCAATATCTGAAACCCGCTAATTTATGATTTTCAAACATTTAGACTCTAAATTAGTCAATCGGAGGGGTAAAATTTTAAGATATCTACTAAATACTTGCTCGCAAGTCCAAAATACAAAAAAACATCTACGTCTGAATTATCGAATATGATCCGATAACGATCCGATCGAATCCAAATCAAATTCAAAATTCAAAATACGCAAATTTAAGATTTTTAAACACTTAGACTCTAAATTAGTCAATCAGAAGGGTAAAATCTTAAAATATCTACTAAATACTTGCTCGCAAGTCGGAAATACAAAAAATCATCCAAGTTTAAATTATCGGATGCGATTTGATAATGATCCGATCGAATCTAAATCAAGTTCAAAATCTGAAACACGCTAATTTATATTTTTCAAAACTTAGACTCTAAATTAGTCAATCAGAGGATAAAATCTTAAAATATCTACTAAATACTTGCTCGGAAGTCCGAAATATAAAAAATCATCCAATTCTGAATTATCGGATATGATCTGATAACTATCCGATCGAATCCAAACCAATTTTATAATCCTAAATACACTAATTTATAATTTTTAAACACTTAGACTCTAAATTAGTCAATCGGAAAGTAAAATTATCGATAAAATAATTGCTCGTAAGTCCAAAATATGAAAAACTATCTAATTCCAAATTATCGGATGTGATCCG
Organism: Chamaelirium japonicum; assembly: GCA_947650365.1. Taxonomy (NCBI): domain Eukaryota; kingdom Viridiplantae; phylum Streptophyta; class Magnoliopsida; order Liliales; family Melanthiaceae; genus Chamaelirium; species Chamaelirium japonicum. The sequence goes on from OX393550.1 coordinate 45,701,421, forward strand.
ATAACGATCCAATTGAATCCATACCAACTTTATAATCCGAAACACGGTAATTTATGATTTTCAAACACTTAGACTCTAAATTAATTAACCGGAGAGGTTAAAATCTTAAAATATCTACTAAATACTTTCTCGCAAGTTCGAAATATAAAAAACCATCCAAATCCGAATTATTGGATGTGATTCGATAACGATCTGGTCGATATGCACTGCTGAGTCGTGCCAGGACCTGGGGAAAATTTTCAACACGCATTGCATAGTGCTGGAAATGTACGCATGCGTATTAGAATGGGACAAATGGCACACCTTATCTCATTTCGGTAACTTTTTCCAAGGAAACTTTTTGGCAAAAGGCGTTAACGCTCAATCGTTTCGGCTCCCATACTCTTGTCTCATTTTATCCAACTGAATGTGTGCCCAATTCTGATATGTGTGCTTACATTTTCAACACTACGCAGTGCGTGCTAAAAATTTCCCCCAGGACCTGGTGAGCATTTTTGCTCTCTGATTTATTTGATGCACTTCTTTACCATCCAATATTAGTATGCCACGTACGTAGTCCATTAAAAGTTCAGGCACAACAGGGACTACATGTTACCAATAAATGACTGCCCCATTGTACCATTTTCAGTGCACGACGTGGCACACTGGTATATCAAACAAGTGCAGCAAATCAATCTAGGGAGCAAAAATTGATCTCCAAAGTAGTGCACGTGAAATTAAAAAAAAAAAAATTGTGTACTTAAATAGGTATTTTGATTTTTTTTTATCATTATTTGAGTGTGGCTTAGTTGTATGGCACACAAAGGGGATGTTATGAAGAGAGTGATTAGGTTTTGGAGAGAACTCCTTGTATTGATTTCATTGTATAAGATCTATCTCTCCTTATATAAGGAGAGCAAGCACACCATTACAATACACTTTGCCGATGAAATTTTTTTTTACCATTGGTAAAATATATATTTATACCGACGGAAATTATTATATCTGTCGATAGAATAACTTATATTATTTAATTTTTTTTTTATTTTAATTACCGATAGGTAATTAAAATCCGTCGGCAAAATATTATTCTCGACAAACATAATTATCTCTGTCGGAAAAAATGTATATTACCGACGGAGAACACGTGTCTGTCTGTATTATAAATTGTTATTATTAAAAAAAAATTGACATTATTTACCGACAGAAAAATAGTACCGTCGGTAAATAACTCCATTATTACCGACAGTTATATAAGTCCCGTCAGTAATATATATTATTCACAACAGTATTAAAGTGACCATTGGTAATAATATATTATATATATTATTTCCGACTGTATTATATATCATTCCTGACGGTATTATATTAAAGTGACCGTTGGTAATAATATATATATATATATATATATATATATATATATATATATATATATATATATATATATATATATATATATATATATATATATATTACCGATAGAATATTTATTGTACCGACAGATATATTCCGGCGATAAAAAGTGTTTTTTTTTTGTAGTGATACCACAACTAAGGTGGGACTAAGAGCATCTCTAACGAACTCGCTTGAGGCCGGTGACCCACCAAAAGTGGCAATGGAGTAGCTTTTGAAGCCCTCCAACGGCCTCTCTTAACCATCACTATATTTATTTTCAACTCATGACACTCACCCCATTTGCTGGCTTGCTTGAGAATCATCAAATTTTATGAAGTAGGTAGTGGATAGGGAGACTATTGGAGTATGAGCAAAATGCACTCACCAAATCTGTTTATGTGGCAAGAATAGCTCATCATATTTAGCTTTTTGCGAGTAAGGGAGGTCATTGGAGATGCTTTAATAGTAACTCTACATCTAATAGCCCCCGTCAAACTGATGTAAGGTATAATCCGACATTAGTTTTCTTAATAAAGAAAAAAAATTACATCAAATATTCTCATTTTTATTATGTAAAGTAAAGATAGTTCCAGGGCGACCTGCAAGCAAATCGTCATGAGAACCCAATTGACCTGCAAGTAGGACAACCAAGGGACCCCGGCCAACATGTAAATAGGTCAACAGGGGAACTGACAATTATCACTAAGGATCGGAATGGGGGAAATTGGCGATGATGAAAGCTAGTAATGAAGGAGGCCAAAAGGGAAGAGATCGACTAAGAAAGGTGCATGTGGATGCGTGAGACGTCATAGAAGGTAAGCACTCGGCCGAAGTAAGCACTTGACACCTCCTAGAAGATCTCAATCATCACAAACGAAAAATAGAAGAAGAAAAAGTCACAGCTTTGATAGGGTCGCACGACCAAGGAAAGAGACTTGAGAGCTGGCACAAGTGTGACCAGAGAGAGTAGATCCAAGAGCCCATGCGACCAGGGAGAAAGAGGATAAGATAAAGGCCAAGGAGAGAGACGTCAGAGGGAGAGATAGGCTTGATCAGAAGGAGGGAGAGGATCTTGATCGGTAGGACACGGGTGGGCCAATAGGGCCTAGGGCGCAGATGGACCAGCAGAGCGTAGAACACAGACGGGACGGTAGAGCACAGGGTGCAAGGAACATGCGATCCGGTAGAGCGCCAGCGGACCGATCGGTAGAGCGTAGGTCGTAGGGTAGGAGTGCAGGCGTGGGCAGACCAGTAGAATGTAGGCAGACCGACCGGTAGAGTGCAGGGTGCAAGGCACGAGTGCAGGCATAGGTGGACTTGGTAGAGTGCAGCTGTGCAGGTGGACCGATCGGTAGAGTGCAGGGCGCAGGGTACGAGTGCAGGTGCGGGCAGACCGATAGAGTATAGGTGAATTGATCGGAAGAGCTCAGGGCGCAAGGCACGAGTGCAGCGCAGGCAAACCGGTAGAGTGTAGGAGGACCGACCGGTAAAGCGCAGGGCGCAAGCCACGGGTGGTCCGGAAGAGCGCAAGCGGGGCTGACCGATAGAGCACAAGGCGCAGGGCACGAGTGCTGGCACAGACGGACTAGTAGAGTGTAGGCGAATTGACCGTTAGAGCGCAGGGCACGGGTGGTCCGGCCTAGCGCAAGGTGTAGCAGATCGAGCACTGGCGTTGATCATGGCGCTGAGAAGGTTGGTGCGGTGAACGAGAGAGGTAGGGACAACACATGGCAAAGATGAGCAGGGATACCAGGATACCATTATCGGGATACACGTGCAAAAGGTCACAACCATAGGGGACACCACAACCAGGACACACAGGTGGTTGTGAGGCATAGACGTGCACGGCTGCTGAGGGTGCAAATAGGAAGTAGGGCTACGAGAGAAGGGGAGAATCCACCACGAGGGAAGGAGAGCAGGGCGCAAAAGGTCACAACCGTAGGGGACACCACAGCTAGGACGCTAGCACACATATAGGGACACACTCGATAAGGTCTCGCACGGCCAGGACACACAAGGTCACGCGCAGGGACAAACAGTAGGGACACCCACGGTATCACGAGATCAATAGAGAGAAGACACACCGTTACAATAAGGTGGGCTGAGTATGGTGGGCTAAATAAGGTGGGATGAAAAGGGTTGTCTTAAATAGAGGTTGACTGAATAAGGTATCAGTGAAAGCTCTGAGTTGTTACTCCTGATATCTCGATATCACGTGGGATCTCTGAAGGCTATGGAAATCGGCGTGTGAGATCACGCCCGATCGTGTGGGAGTAGGGATCACGCACTCGGGATAGTGGATACATGATGCCTAATGATGCTGGGGAAGACGATCGGATTCGAACACAGCGTTAGAGAGCTCGATGGAGATCTCGACACGCTTACGGGACTGGGAGGTGCAAATCGGTTTCGGACGGCACGGAGCGGTGCCGGGCAGAGCAGATTGGGGCCAGCGTCGAGCGCGGCGCGGAGGCTCACGAAGACCGGCATCAGGTGCGTACGAGGGGAGAGCACAGATCAGAGCCAACGCCAGGCACGACACAGAGGTTGATAGAAATCGGAGAGCTCACGCGCAGGGGAAGCCGGATGGCTTACGCGCAGGGAGGCGTGGTCGGCCAGGCGATAAGAAGCGGAGTGGATCTGGCAAGGGAGGACCAAAGGAGGCTGGGGCTCCGGAGGTTAGGCGTGGGAGAAAGGGGAAGAAAAGGGACCAACAGGAATCGATCTGCAGTTGCAGTCAAATCTTGACGGGCAATGAGGAAGAGCTCGTTCGGCAGGGAAAGAAGTGGATCTTGATCGGCTAAGTGATCTCGCATGATGGTGTTGCGAGCGTCACAGAGAATGTTATCTCACGTAACCACAGTTGTTACGTGAGATAACCACAGAGATGTTATCAGCCCCCCACAAGCTGATCGATGGATCTGACGAGAAGCTTGTCCTGTAATAATTTGAATCGAGTCTGAGGCAGATGCTTGGTGAAGATATCTGCAAGTTGATCGACTGTTGAGATATGGCGAACCTCAAGGCCCTTCTGAATTACCTTCTCACAAACGAAGTGGTAGTCCACTTCAATATGTTTGGTGCGGGCATGAAATACTGGATTTGAGGCCAATGTAATGGCGGAGATATTGTCACACCAGATAATGGGAGGACCAGGCACATGGATATGCAGGTCATGAAGGAGCATGACTAGCCAAGTGACTTCAGTAGCAGTAGTGGCGAAACTCCGGTGTTCAGACTCCGTAGAAGAACGAGCAACCGTGGGTTGTTTCTTAACAGACCAGAAGACCACATTTCCGCCAAGCAGCAAGCACAGTCCAGTAGTAGATCGCCGGTCGACGTCATTCCCCACCCAGTCAGCATCAGAAAAAGCTTGAAGTAGAAGAGGGCCAGGGGAAAATTGGAGGCCATGTGAGATGGTGCCCTTGATATAGCGAAGTACCCGCTTGAGATCGGCAAAGTCACTTGTTGTTGGAGCATGCATGTGCTGGCAAATGATGTTGACAGCAAAGGAGATATCCGGCCTGGTGACCGTCAAATATTGAAGCATGCCCGCAAGACTCCTATAAAGTTTAGGATCATGAAACGAAGCAGTAAGAGCCGGATCCAGACCCTCCTTGGAGGAGGTGGGTGTCAGGTATGGCTTGCAATCAGTCATTGCTGCGCAAGAGAGAATATCAATAGCATATTTGTGTTGGTGCAGTAAAAGGCCATTGACATTGGAAGAGACCTCGATGCCAAGGAGATGATGGAGGTGACCAAAGTCCTTCATCTCAAACTGAGACTTCATCTGAGCGAGGATGTGAGTAATATACGCGGGATCATTTCCAATGACAAGAATGTCATCGACATACACAAGCAGTATGGTGAGTCGATGAGAAGTCCGTTGTATAAAGAGTGAGTTATCATTTTTACTCATGACAAAGCCTAGAAGTTGGAGATAGGTGGAGAGATGATCGAACCACGCACAGGGAGCTTGTCACAAACCATATAGAGCCTTTCGAAGGCGACAGACATGCCCTGGTTGAGAGGGATCAACGAACCCGGGTGGTTGTTGCATATAAATCTCCTCCGAAATGAAGGATGAAGAAATGCATTAGAGACAGCAAGTTGTCGAATATGCCAGACGAAGTGAAGCGCAAGGGTGATAAAGACCCTGACCGTGGCCATCTTGATGACTGGACTAAAAGTCTCCTGAAAGTCGATACCTTCCTGTCGATGAAAGCCCTTGGCAACGAGACGAGCTTTGTAGCGATCTACTGTGCCATCAGGACGTCGTTTCAGTTTGAACACCCATTTACAGCTGATGACGTTAGCCGAGGAAGAAGAGGCGATGAGGTACCAAGTCCCTTGCTGCTGGAGAGCTTGAAATTTAGCGGACATTGCGCGACGCCATTCCATATGTCGATTAGCATCAGTGAAGCATGTGGGTTCGATGTCAGGAGTGGAGGAGATGGCTGTTAGACAGAGAGGGTGTTTTGGCTTGAAGACGCCCACTTTGGAGTGAATAACCATAGGGTGGCCAGGAGTATTAGGAGCAGTGGAGTCCACTAGGGTTGGATGCTCGCCGACGACAGGATCCGAGGGATTGATATATGACCCGTGTGCCATGGAGTTCAAACAGGAGGAACCAGTGAGAGAGGAAACACGTGTCGATGCTGGTAGGCAGGAGGTTAGGTTCACAGAAGAACTGCCAGCATGTGCAGTTGGAACTCTGAGTCTTGAAGTTGTTGGTAAGGATGTAGCAGAGCCGGAGTCTAATGAAGCGGCATCAACTGAACGCCGGCTCTTAGACCGTTGGACGGAGGAAAGTCCTTGCCATGGTGGCGGAAGAAGCGAAGCACGGGGAGTGTCAGTTGTAGATCCTGATGGAGCAGTAGTGGTGTTGGTGGCGAAAAAGAGGGGGGGGGTAAAAATAAGAGATATGGAGAGTGCTTGGAAACGGTGCGAGAGGGCTGGACATCAGGCGGGTTAAGGGCAAACGGGAAGATATTCTCAAAGAATCGAACATGACGAGAAATGAACACTATCCTTGTGGAGGGATCAAGACACCTATATCCTTTGGAGCGAGCACAGTAACCGAGAAAGACACATCGTCGTGAATGAGGTTCGAGTTTATGGGAGGAGTAAGGTCGAAGCCAGGGAAAGCATAAGGAACCAAATACCCGGAGAGAGTGATAATCAGGGGTTTGCTTAAATAGAACCTTAAAAGGAGATTTGTGGCCTAACAGGGGTGAGGGGAGACGATTGATTAAATAGGTGGATGTATAGAGGGCATCGGCCCAAAAATGATAAGGCATGGATGCATGTTGCAGAAGGGTGACAGTGGTGTCAACCAAATGACGATGTTTTCTTTCTGCAATCCTGTTTTGCTCTGGGGTATGAGGACACGAGACTTGATGTAGGATACCACTGGAGGTAATAATAGATGTAAAGGCAATACTGACAAACTCGCCACCACCATCAGTTCGCAATGTTTTAATACAAAAAGCAAACATATTTTTAACAAAAGGCTTAAAGGAAAGAAAAATAGATAAGGCATCAGATTTATTTTTGAGTGAAAATACCCAACAATACTTTGAATATTCATCAATAAAAGAGACATAATAGAGAAATCCACTAGCAGAGGGGACGGAAGAAGGGCCCCATACATCAGAATGCACTAAAGCTAAGGGACGATCGACAATGGACGACGAGGAAGGAAATAGGAGACGATGGCTTTTCCCGAGATTACATGCTGTGCAACAAAACTTGAACGAGCCGATGAACGAAAGAGTTGATCGTTGCTGAAGAAAACGGAGAGTGCCGTAGAGGGGAGGCCAAGACAGGAGTGCCAGACTGGAGCAACAACGGCATAAGCAACAAGTGCAACGGAGGTTGAAGAGGACAGGGAACCCGACGAAAAAGGATATAACCCATTCCTACTGGGCCCGCGAAGACGGATCTTATTCGTATTCTTGTACTGGACAACAAATTCAGCAGAGTCAAAACAAAGGCGATAATTATTATCAGACGCGAAGTGATTGACAGATAGAAGATTAGCAGACGTTGTGAGAACATGGTAAATATTGTTAAGTTGAAAGGAAGACGTATGAGTATATAGAATACCATGACCAGAATGAGAGATGGGCAAGGAGGCACCGTTACCAATGGTAATTGAGTCATTACCATTATAGGGAGTGTTAGGTTTGATGTGATCTACAGCTCATAAAACCCTAGGTTTGGCTGTATATGGTTGATAGTTTATTTAGGATTGTATAAAGGTATGTATTATTATACATGTTCTGTTTACAGAACTTAAAGAGCCATGGCTATATAGTAGTCCATCTAAGTGGGAGACTCAGTGGATCGGTCCTATGAGCCTAAATTGTTCGCAGCTCTTATTTGGGCTGGTCACCCTATCAGGATAAGCTGTTGGAATGACAGAGCATGAGTATCTCAATAATGGTCATTACCAGGCACAGTGCCTGTGGCCGAACGGAACCAACACAGTGCACAGATCGGTGAGCAGACACCGGTGCACATAGCCATGTTTCTGCTTAGGGTAATCGGTGCTAAACCCTGAGGAACCGTGACCGATGGACTAACCAGTTGTGTGTAACTTTGGTTCACCAACGTGTGAGGGATCTAACCAGGACCCAATACCATGGTGCGCTGGGTTACCGGGCTGGCGTTGCATCGGCACGCCACCTTTGCAGGTCATCCACATCCTTATGGGGAGGTGCGTTCCTTGGTATGACATACACCGCACTAAACCCAGGCCTAGTGGTCAATAGTTGAGCTGTTGACCGGATCCGGTTGCTTGGCCAAAGCGATCGGAGGTGCGATGTGATAGTCAACCTGGAAGGAACCTAGTTATATAGTCACTCGAGTCTGACGGTGCTCTCCACCGCTCGAGTTGACTCATGGCACCAAGTGGAGGGACATCGTATTACCAATACTAAGCGGAGATCAGGGGTATGCGAGAGAGCTTAATAAGTCTGGGAGAATTGGAGTGCAGCCTGTGTCGCACTCTGGGTGGCCATGCAGGTTAACCGGGACCCAGAGGATTGACAGGGACACTTGGGTGGTGTGTCGATCGGGTTCGGTTGAAAGCCATGAATCCTAGTCCCGGAAGGTTCCACCCTATCCACGATCGTTACGGATCATTACTTTCTCCTTGTCTCACAGCATATTATAAGTTGAAGAAATAATGCCTAATCGTTCTGTGTTCCGTGAGTGCATAGCACTGGAGCATGGTGGTTGCACAGGACTAAGTGTGTTCACTAGGGGGCAACCCCAGAGTAGTGTAGAGACATACGATGTTGCCATTATACCATGAGGAGTCCATTCCGTGTGTACGTGTTGCACTAGATCGTAGAATACGAGTTTAGTAATTTTTACTATGGGGCACCCCACCTTTTACTAAGGGCACCCCAGTAAATAGTAAAAATACTATTCATTATCCCATGGTGTATTGACTTGTTGCTTATACTGATGAGGTGCCCTAAGTGTTGGGGTACATTATCGTGCACGTAGATGGGCCATACATAGTCCCACATGAGGTGAACGATCACTAGATGCATGGGGGCATTTTGGTCATTTCAAAATGTCCCGCATGCCCTAGTGGCCTCCATCCTCATTAAGGCTAGCTTGCATGGCCATCAAACTTATAATTAAGGGATTAATTCAGATTTGAAAGAATTTGAATTATCTCCTTAATTGCAACAATTTTAATATGGCAACTAGTAATAAAGAGGGGCATTGCATTTGAGAGTAATGAGATGGAGAGAGAGAGGAACGGTTTCATATGGCAAGGGAGAGTGAGGGGCACGAATTTCAGATCTGAAAATGGTGCATCTTTCTCATATTTCCTATGAAGAACCAAAGCCCCTTCTCTTATGGTTCGGATTTTTGCCATCTCTCTCTCTCGGGTTCATCTCTCTCTTATTCATTCATCTTCTTCTCTAAGTGTACATATGAGATTGATGGAGATCGCTTGCACTCTAAGGCACTCAGAGATTAGAGTGCAAGGATCCGGGATGATATGTGAGATCGGGTGAATCCGATGAGATTCATTTCTCTCTTGCGCGAGGATCCCGCTCGTGATTGCTGCCCAGATTTTACAGGCAGATCTGCACTGTTTTGATCACTGCAGAAGATATAGAAGTTCAAATAACTTCAAACTGGTTGCAAATTCTTGACGTTGAAGTCTTCTTTCCGGAAAATCAAGTTTCGCTCCGTTCCGATGTCGGGATAGAAAGTTACGGCTTTTGCACTAAAGGGTGTTCGTGCAGATCCGAATTTGTCTTCATCAACATTGAAGCAATTCTTCGCGGTGTTAAATCCCGCACGAAGGTATAACCTACTAACCCCTAGATCTATCATAATACATACATATAAGATATGTTAATCATTTTGATAGATGACTATAGGGGTTCGATTCGTATTTGTTTTATCATTTGCGCATATGATTAATATGAATGAAAATTTTAAAAATGCACCGCACACCGAAACGATCCTCGGGATCGACTCCACCTTCCGTTGCGCCTCCGATATCATTCTAACAAATGGTATCAGAGCCGTTTTGGTGTACGATTCATGAGAAAATTTTTCATGGAACGACTCGTATGTGCATTTGATGAACGAATGCGTCACCGGGGTTTGCGTAAATCATATATTCATATATGTCGCATGTTATGCATAGTGTGTTTTGTAGGGCACCGGTATAGTGTGATTGTTTGCTTTCGGGGGTCGGACCCCGAAATATAATTGCATGGTATATTGATTGTTTCTGTGATGGATGAATGTAAGGCCTAATGGGACAAGCGCGTGGAGGTTGACCACGGCTTGGTTTTTCCCGGCCCTTATTTCAATTTTTGTCTTTATTCTTCTACCTAGGAAAATGTGTACGAACGAGTAATTGCTCGGAGCGTACTAGAATTTTCAGTTACAGGTTGAAGTCTTGGAGGACAAGGATAGATCGGAGATTCATCACTGGAGGACCGAGCGTGGTGGCCCAAAGTAAGGAATATCTGGAAGATGCCATTGAAGAAATGTCAAAGCATTGCTAGTCAGGTTCAGGGGCGGACCCTGAACTTGATATCAATGGATGTTTGTTTTTCTTTGGTTGGATATTTCTTTAAACCCCGGTGAAAGAATATAATCTGATGCAGTATGTGTTAGATTGTGGGATGCTCTTTCCCCACTATTTGTGGGATGCCTTTTCCCCACTTGGTCCATGCGACCATTAGGTTAGATCTCCATTTATTGACACCCGTAGTCTAATTGGTGTTTGATGGTAGTTGGATCCCATAACACTCGGTTATGCCACCGTTAGGTAGAGGTCCGACGGAGGTTGTCGGATGTCCCTAATTGGTTTGACATCGAAACCAATAGTATGTGGTGATCATCTACGACATCAGACATCAAGTTACATATGAGGAGTCATACTAATGGGAGACCTTTCCTTGTATGTCTAGACCATAGGTTAGGCTCTAGAGCACAAAGGGTAATGATCATTTTATTTAGTATCGAAGGCTTGGAGAGTACATAATGTGATTCTCGGGAGAAAGGTGACAACTGAGTATCCATGGGATAGGGACTATGGTCTTTTCCAAGTCTATCTATACTTTATAAGAGGTCTTAACTCTAGTGGGAGTGCGGTATGACCAGAGTCTAGGTCTAGGTTGTCGCAACCTAGGAACTAAAATACTTGCATTAAAATAACCCTCACCATAATTAATGGATGTGTAAGAGGACTCAGTGTGAGTGCCCCTGGCCTCCACGGCCAATTACTGAATTTCTGGGTGATAGGGTATGGCTCAACATCCCCCTCGGGTGAGAGTTATGTTCTGTCATGCTGGAGGCTTAGCAGTCTCCTTCAGGATATGGTGGTACGATGCCAGGAGAGAAGGGCTTTTCCCGCTCTCGCGGGGGCCGCATGAACTCCCGTGTCATGAGTGCCTAGGCTCGTGGGTAAGCATTCGAAGCACCCGTGAGGCTACCCATTGCGTCACATGGAGATCACGGGGGGCTGGCCAAAAGGTACCATGGTCCATCATAGCCTGATGTGACAGATTTGGATTGGGTCGAAAAGATCCGATGTGAGCGGAGGACGATATACACTGCCCCCTCGGGCGGGTGTATCCGAATCCGAGATCTCGCATACATGGTAAATTACTCTATGGAGATGTCTTCGCTTTGAGGGTAGCGTTGGCATATGGATGTAATTAGCTTATTTTAAAAATATCCTTAAAATAAGTTTTAATACAATCTATATTCAACCATAGATCCCCTATCCGCTATCCCATTAGACAACTAGATAACGGGTACCGACTTCGTAGACCGGTAATGCAATCAGACCTTATGTTTAGGGTTGGTAAACTACTATGGCTATAAATCTTAATGTCCCTAAACCAGACCCATCGGGTCTAGATGCCACTGTGGTATAGGCTAGGGCATATAACGACTAACGAGAGTCTGTAGAGATGTGCAAGTGCTATGTCATAGCATACTTGTGGACAACTCTTCAGAAGTAAGTCAGACATATGTCAGGTCCTCTGATGTAATGTTTTGTTATAGCATCAGATGTCTGAGGGGCACAGTCAAATGACTCGCTATTTCACCATCAAGAAACTCGTCAGCACTAAGATGTTTGATGGAATACTAGTTTGGAAACACATTCTTGGGTTCCAGAGCGAACTGGTTTTCTTTGACATAGTGCTAGATGTCGAGGTGATGGAGAACATCTGTCTTGCATCCTTATATGGAACCTTTGAAGGCTTTGTCAGAGACTTCAGCCTTTACAAGCTGGAGATGACAAATGCGGAACTTCTGGAAGCTATCCAGGTCACTAAGGATGGGATCAAGGTTAAAGGTAATTCCTTTAGTGCGTAACTTAGGCTTTCTATGAAGTGCCTAAAAGTAAGAACTGATCAGAAACTAAAAACAATTCATGTATAGAATCAGGAACAGACTCTTAAGTCTGGTGAAGCCTAGTACGAAAGTGCTTTCGATGTGGCAACACAAGGGGTATTGGAAGATTGAGATATGGTCTCAGGGTGTCTAGACAGGTAAACATCAACTCTTAGTAGAGTTGAATTGCTATCTAGTAATAGTTCTTCTGCTTCTTGAAATATAGACTTTATGTCTATAGAGATTCAAGAAAAGTAGAAGGTTACTTATTGGTAAGGTGGTCCTAGCATAGATACTGATACCATAACTACTGCGGAAGCTGTTAATATGTTATCTTAGATTTTTCGATAGAAGGATTTTGATCCTTAGAGATTTAGTTATGTTTCCTCCAAGCTAAATAAAGGTTTTCAGTTCTAATCGATGGCTTTAGTGCATCTCTTAAACTGAATAGGTACCTTCATTGCTAAAGGAATAGCTCATAATAAAATCTTTGTATTAAAATCCAGTTCGAAAATAGATTACATAACAGCTGTAGTATCTAATTCATATTTATCTTATTCCTTGGGATAACTTAATCCAATTGTGGCTCCTATGACTTAGATATATTGTCTCAGACATAATTCAAAGGTTAGTGAAGGCCGAGTTTCTAGATACAGATTCCTCGAAGATCCTTCCGACCTGTGAGTCTTGTTTAGAAGGCAAAATGACTAAAAGGGCCACTGAGGTATTTGAGTTAATCCATTATGACGTATGTGGTTCCAAGAGCATCCAGATGGATAATATCCATTGGATGAGTTCCATAGGTACCTGATGGGGCATGGGATCATATCCCAGTTAATTGCTCCAGGGACACCATGCCAGAATGAAATATCCAAGAGAAGGAATCAGACCCTGTTGGACATGGTCTAAATAATGATGAGTTTTACCAAGTTTACTACCCACCTTCTATGGGTTACACCTTGAGACACAGTAGAGTATATCTTGAATAATATATCATCTAATCAGTGCCTCATACCCCTGAAAAGCTGTGGTCTGAGCGAAAGCCTATACTACGACATTTTAGTATATGGGGATGTCCTGCATATGTGCAGAAGGACAAGAGGGATAAGATGGAGACTAATTTCAAGGTGTATCTGTTTATAGGTTATCCTAGAAAAATATAAGGTGGACTATCCATGATCCTGAGGAATAGAAGGTGATTGTTTCTACGAATGCCATCTACCTAGAGCGGGATTCTATTATAGACAATATGTCCACTAGTAAGGTAGTTCTGGGTGAATTACTGGATATTAGTGGAGAGCGCATTATCGAAAACGTAGTGGTAATAGATGATGCAGACACTATTATACTAGAAACTGTAGAAATAATTTACTCTGTACCACAACCATTTTGTCGCAGTGGGAGCACCATTAGAGCTCTTGAAAGATTTTGTGGACAAACTTTGTGAATTAGTCCATAAATTCAAGAGGATGGCCCCTTGAGCTACGACGAAGTAGTGAAATTTTTTTTTACAGAACTGTCTGACAGAAAGTCATGGAGACAAAGCTTGCATTAGTGTCTAGTGATACTCTTTTATATCAGGGTTCATCAAAGCTTTATTAAAGCATATTTGGATTGGGTCAAAGTTAAAGACCCGTGTAAGCGGATCACTGTGTGCACCCTCCCTCGAGTGGGCGTATACTGAATCTAAGGCTTGCGCACCTGGCAACTTAGCCCATTGGGTAGAAGTTGGCAGAAGAAAGGATATATGATGTAGTTTCCAGGCTTAGGAGTTAGCAGGTCAGGAATACCTAGCTTACAGAATTGCAAATGTTCATTTTTGGACTGAAGCAAGTATCCAGGAGAAGCAATATCTATCTTGATCAAGTATGATCTATTCATACAGATTTGATCAAAATAAGCCAAGTGTGTACAAGAGGAGCGATGGAACTATAGGGGTGTACCTAGTACTTTACATAGACGATGTTCTACTGATTGGAAATGAAGTAGGAACGTTGCCTAAGTTAAATGTCTGGTTATTATCTTAATTTTACTGAAAGACCTTCGTGAGGCGAGTTATGTTCTGGAGATCATGGTAACTCGAGATCGTCAGAACAGGATTCTCACGCTATCACAGGCTATGCATAGAGATATGGTTCTAGCCAGTATTAATATACAAGACTCCAAAAGGGGTTTCTTGCTAAAGCTTGAAACTGTCGAATAATATAAATCATATGACACCTAAGGAGATGGCAGAAATACAGAAGGTGCCCTATGCTTATGCAAAGGGTAGTCTTATGTATGTCATGATTGTATAAATGCTAGTTATCTATTGCGCAGCAGGATTGGAGGGTCGGTTTTAGTCGAATCCGGGTCCAATTAGCTGGACTGATGTGAAGAGTATACTCGATATTCTCGTCAAATAAGGACTACGAGTTAGTTTACACTTCACAAGACTTGACGCCGATTGGATGCACAAGATCTGATTTAGCATCAGATGTGTAATCTAGAGAATCGACTTCAGGTATAGTTTTCACCTTGGGATGAGAAGCGGTTAGTTAGCAGAGTGTGAAGCTATAATGTATCACGGGCTCTACTACAGAAGCCTAAGCACATTGTAGCGTACGTGACAGGAAAATAGGTGGTATGGCTCGGTAAGTTCATAGTAAACTTGAAAAGCATACCAGATGCTCAGTTTTTTTTGTAACAACAAAAGAGCGGTAGCAAGAGCCTAGGCACCACCATAAAGGGGAAACATATCAAATACAAATTCTACTTGATCTGGTAGTTTTAGGAGGAAAGGCAAGTGGCGATAACTGAGGTAGCATCTGCAGATAATGTTGCTGATTCCTTTAGGGAATTCCTGCAAAGGCTTTTGGGCAGCATGTAGAAGCTATAGAGCTCATGACCGTTTTTTCTCGCTAGACCAAGTGGGAGATTGTTAGGTTTGATGTGGTCTACAGCTCGTAAAACCCTAGGTTTAGCTGTATATGGTTGATAGTTTATTTAGGATTGTATAAAGGTACGTATTATTATACGTGTTCTGTTTACAGAACTTAAAGAGCCATGGCTATATAGTAATCCATCTGAGTGGGAGACTTAGTGGATCGGTCCTATGAGCCTAAATTGTTCGCAGTTCTGATTTGGGTTGGCCACCCTATCAGGATAAGTTGTTGGAATGACAAAGCATGAGTATCTCCATAATGGTCATTACCAAGCACAGTGTCTGTAGCCGAACGGAACCAACACGGTGCACAGATCGGTGAGCAGACACCGGTGCACATAGTCATGCTTCTGCTTAGGGTAATCGGTCCTGAACCCTGAGGAACCGTGACCGATGGACTAACCAGTTGTGTGTAACTTTGGTTCACCAACGTGTGAGGGATCTAACCATGACCCAATACCACAGTGCGCTGGGTTACCGGCCTGGCGTTGCATCGGCACGCCACTCTTGTAGGCCATCCACATCCTTATCGGGAGGTGTGTTCCTTGGTATGACATACACCGCACTAAATCCAGGCCTGATAGTCAATAGTTAAGCTGTTGACCGGATCCGGTTGCTTGGCCAAAGCGATCGGAGGTGCGATGTGATAGTTAACCTGGAAGGAACCTAGTTATATGGTCACTCGAGTCTGACAGTGCTCTCCACCGCTCGAGTTGACTCATGGCACCAAGTGGAGGGACATCGTATTACCAATACTAAGCGAAGATCAGGGGTATGCGAGAGAGCTTAATAAGTCTGGGAGAATTGGAGTGCAGCCTGTGTCGCACTCTGGGTGGCCATGCAGGTTAACCGGGACCCAGAGGATTGACAGGGACACTTGGGTAGTGTGTCGATCGGGTTCGGTTGAAAGCCATGAATCCTAGTCCCTGAAGGTTCCACCCTATCCACGATCGTTACGGATCATTACTTTCTCCTTGTCTCACAGCATATTATAAATTGAAGAAATAATGCCTAATCGTTCTGTGTTCCGTGAGTGCATAGCACTGGAGCATGGTGGTTGCACAGGACTAAGTGTGTTCACTAGGGGGCAACCCCAGAGTAGTGTAGAGACATACGATGTTGTCATTATACCATGAGGAATCCATTCCGTGTGTGTGCGTGTTGCACTAGATCGCAGATTGCGAGTTTAGTAATTTTTACTATGGGGCACCCCACCTTTTACTAAGGGCACCCCAGTAAATAGTAAAAATACTATTCATTATCCCATGGTGTATTGACTTGTTGCTGATGCCGATGAGGTGCCCTAAGTGTTAGGGTGCATTATCGTGCACGTAGATGGGCCATACATAGTCCTGCATGAGGTGAACGATCACTAGATGCATGGGGGTATTTTGGTCATTTCAAAATGTCCCGCATGCCCTAGTGGCTGCCATCCTCATTAGGGCTAGTTTGCATGGCCATCAAACTTATAATTAAGGGATTAATTCAGATTTGAAAGAATTTGAATCATCTTCTTAATTGCAATAATTTTAATATGGCAACTAGTAATAAAGAGGGGCATTGAATTTGAGAGTAATGAGATGGAGAGAGAGAGGAATGGTTTCATATGGCAAGGGAGAGTGAGGGGCATGAATTTCAGATCTGAAAATGGTGCATCCTTCTCATATTTCCTATGAAGAACCAAAGCCCCTTCTCTTATGGTTCGGATTTTTTGTCATCTCTCTCTCTCGGGTTCATCTCTCTCTTATTCCTTCATTTTCTTCTTCAAGTGTACATATGAGATTTATGGAGATCGCTTGCACTCTAAGGCACTCAGAGATTAGAGTGAAAGGATCCGAGATAATATGTGAGATCGGATGAATCTGATGAGATTCATTTCTCTCTTGCGAGAGGATCCCGCTCGTGATTGCTGCCCAGATTTTACGGGCAGATCTGTACTGTTTTGATCACTGCAGGATCTATAGAAGTCCAAATGACTTCAAATTTGTTGCAAATTCTTGGCGTTGAAGTCTTCTTTCCGGAAAATCAAGTTTCGCTCCGTTCCGATGTCGGGATAGAAAGTTACGGCCTTTGCACTAAAGGGTGTTCGTGCAGATCCGAATTTGTCTTCATCAACATTGAAGCAATTCTTCGCGGTGTTAAATCCCGCACGAAGGTATAACCTACTAACCCCTAGATCTATCATAATGCATACATATAAGATATGTTAATCATTTCGATAGATGACTATAGGGGTTCGATTCATATTTGTTTTATCATTTGCGTATATGATTAATATGAATGAAAATTTTAAAAATGCACCGCACACCGAAACGATCCTCGGGATCGACTCCACCTTCCGTTGCGCCTCCGATATCATTCCAACAAGGAGAGGCAACACTGAGGTTGGAGAAGTCAGGTATTAGATGATTACTCGCGCCACTGTCTGCATACCACGGATTGTGAGTGGTCGGAGGAGCGGACGCAAGCAGCGCAGGGGAAGAGAGCGTCGCAGGGGGGGGGGAGGGCCCTGGCTCTGGTAGAGAGCAATGTTTGTCCGATGCCAGCAATTGAGAACGATGTGACCCGGTCTGGAGCAGATCTGGCAGACTGTGGAGGGAGATCCACCGAGAATACCACGACCACGAGTGCGTTCAAAACCACTGCGATCTGGGCCGTCACGACCACGGTAGAACCGACCACCACCTCCACGGTTTTCACGACGACCACCCCCACGGCTGGCCGTAAAGGCAGAGGAGGCTGGTGGTGGGGTCGGAGTTAGGTGGGGATTGGAGGAAGTGGTTGAAGTGGAGGCTGCTTCAAGGTAGTTCTCCTCCACATATAGAAGAGCAGAGAGCTCGTCCATAGCCAAAGGACCAGGGCGAAGACGAAGCACCGTCTTGACATGGTTGTATGTTGCAGGGAGGCCATCGAGGGTATAGAGCACAATGTCGGGCTCGGAGACTGGAGCACCGATCGCGGCCAGGTTGTCGCAGATAGTTTGAATCTGTTGAACATAGGCGGATAAAGAAAGGGTGCCGTTCTGAAGCTTCTAAAGTTGAGATCGGAGATGAAGGATATTAGATCGGGTTTGGGAAAGGAAGCGCTTCTCAAGCGCCACCCAGACATCACGAGACCCAGGTAGACAAAGCACTGTAGGAATGATGCTGGGGGAGAGGGTGGAGAGGATGCAGGTACGAAGCTGTCTATTAGCAAGGATCCACTCCTTGTAGAGAGAATTGGTGGGCTCTGGGACAGGATGACTACCATCAACAAGATGCTCAAGTTGGAAAGTTGATAAGGCACCGAGACAGAGATCTTTCCAAGTCATAAAATTGGTGTCATCGAGTTTGATTGTCACCAGAGAGCTTAGGTTTTTGATAAGGAGCAGCATTGGAGAAGAAAGCGAGGACAGAGGACGAGCAGAAGAGGGAGGAGAAGATTGTGTTGAGGAGGAATCTGTCATGATGAAGGCTGCCTAGGAGAAGAAAAAAAAATAGTTGGAAAAAAAGGTTGAGGAACTAAGGGTAGATGTAGATCTAGCACACCTCAGAAACGAGGCTCTGATACCATAAAAGCTTTTGAGAGAGAGAGAGAGAGAGAGAGAGAGAGAGAGAGAGAGAGAGATTGAGAGAGAAAGAGAGATTGAGAGAGGGAAGTAAATAATAGCCGGTTGACTTGGGTTATTCACCTCAAGTCCATCCATGTTTATTTATAATAAATGGTGAATAACTAATTACATCCGGATCTGTTAACAGATATCCTTAACAGTTGTTATCATCTGTGGTTATCAACGTAACCACAGTTGTTACGTGAGATAACCACAGAGATGTTATCAATGACCACATGTAGAAAGAGGCTGACATACATCATCCCAATTTACCAAATGAATATCTTTCTCCGAATGGCTATTACTGCAAAGAAAATGGTCAAGAGAGGTCTCAATGCAATTTAGAATCGGTTGAGAAATTCAGGATTATTTTTTCATTGAGGAACCCGGCCTAGCCTCGTGTGAAGGGGGGTTGTTGGGTTTAGTCCCACATCGACTAGGGGGCTGGGTGATGTTGTCTCAATTTACCTGCCTTGGACCTCCCCACACAAGTCGGTTTTATGAGGAGGCAGGTATCCAAGGGTCAAGGGAACCCATCAAATTGTGCTTGGACGAGAGCAATATTAGTACCAGGATGGATGATCTCTTGGAAGTCCTTGTACAGTTTGGGCAAAGCAGATAATATCTTGTGCATATGGGGTGAGATGTTATACATACAATAATGGGCGCTAATTGAGGAATGTGCATGCCTCAAACAATAGGGAAGGCAACGGTGCGGTTTAAAACCGAGAACTGCGGAAAACCGCACCGCATGGTGCGGTTTTGGTTTGCCAAATTATAAAACCGTCGCGGTGCGGTGCGGTTTGCGGTTTCGGTGTTGCAGTGCGGTTTCGGTTTTGCCCAAAGTCGTAAAAAATCTCACCGTTTAGACCATTATAAAGTTAAACCGTGGTGCACCGCACCGTACGGTGCGGTTTCGGTTTTACATACGGAACACCGTCGTGGTACGGTGCGGTTTCGGTGTGGCGGTTCTTTGTTACGGTGCGGTTTCGGTTTTGCCCAAAACCGGACCATTGCTATCCCTATCAAACAACCTTCAGGATTTATTCCCTCCACGGTGGCCAATTTATTTTTAAAATGCTCAGTAAGAATTCTGTTGAGTTGCACAAGAAGGATATTTGAGCTACACCAAACTCATCTCTTAAAAGAAAATAACT